>SJXQ01007669.1:146016-512271 GCA_006408695.1 Aepyceros melampus
AGGAGAAGACTTAAGTCGGGAGAAGTTTGCGCCCAGCTCACTGCTGGAAGGGAAGGCTCCGGGAAGGTGAGTCTCCTGGACTTCGGGGAGGTTGGACTCAAGCACGGGGATAAGGTTAGCCTATAATACAAACTGGGGTTAGGGGTAAACTCTCAAAGCAGAATTAAAGTGTCAGGAAATCGGGAGAGGGACGAGACAGAGAGCGCTCCGGACTAACGTAGTTTTCTCTCCACTAGGACGGCCAGTCCCCCAGGCTCTGGGTGGGCTGCGCCGCGCCGCTCTCGGACCTTCCTGGGTTGGAGAGGTGCGCACACACCGTCCGCACCGCACCCAGCGGCGGCCAGCCGTCTCCTGCTCGGGAGATGCCCACTGGAGCCTGAGTTCCGGAGCCTTTGGAGCCACCACCTGCGAACGCCCTTGGCTTCTACTGAGCCACCATGGAGGGCAACTCAGAGAAAATACTCCAGGTAAGGAGGGTCTTGGAATGAGAGGGGTTTATTCCAAGCTCTGGGGTGTTCCGGGGTATGGTGGAGATGCACTAGGTACCTTGGGTTTTGATTGCAAAACTGCAGTTTGATTGCGATGTTTGAGGGTCTGATTAGGGTCGGCTTACTCTCAGTCGCCTCTCCTTACCTTTGATTAAAGGAAAGCTAGTTGTCCTGGGAAGATGCTGAAACTCAGGGTGTCATGTTGAAGAGTCCTCTGATCGTGTGTGAGTTTTACTCTGCTGTTGATATCAATTTCCCTTAAAAGTTTCATTCTTCAGCTTCCTGAGACTGAAAAATTACCCAATGAGGGGGTGAACGCTGTGGATTTTTTCTAAGAGGTGTTTATTAACTAACAGATGATACTGGCATCTACATGATGGGTCTTGGTTGTTGTTGATATTGCTAATGAGCTCAGTGGTCAATGGAGTTACTTGTTAAGTCGTGTTTTACAGAGAATTATTTTCAACAATCATTTATGCATAGCAGCCATTCTTCACACCTATTAGGAAAAATATGTTGTGTGCATAGTTTCCAAAGGGTACTCTTTCTTTCATGACGCTGTTTCCAAGGCTGGGTGAAAGACTTCGAGAAAAGTTCTAACATATCAGTTCTATCTTCCCGAAACATTCATTTTACTTGTGGTCCAAGGAAATCCAGTCAAAGTCAAAAATTAAGAATCCAGTTAGCTTTTTAACCCATGATTCAGGCTATATTTTGCAGAACTAAGAAAATTTCTGTCTGAAAGCTTTAACCTAATATTACATAGTACATGCAAGACTAGAAGGCAGGGTTCCATCGCCGATCTTCAGGAGACCCTGACTGCCGTAGTTAAACCTGAACCAAATCATCTATTCGAGGTTATTTTTTGCATTATTGGGTGATGGAAAGTGAAATGTTCAAAATAAACCAAAGTGTGGCCACGTAGTTTCTGAAACTAATCTTTAGAAAGCAGAGTGTCCAAGTTTGAGTCTGTCTTAAATGGTAATAGAAAAACAAATAGTCCATATATTTGGGCAACCTTCACTTACCATTAGAGATAATGGTGGGAATGGTTTTAGTGTTGCGGGATGTATAAAGTATCATTTGTAATAGCATGTTGGTAGCCTAGTCTGTGTCCAGTTGGAACCCAGCTTTAAAAGGTCAAAACTGCTGGTTTTCTATGCTGGCATTATGAGAGGGTCTAAGGTGATTAGCTTTGCAAAACAGCTTTGCAGTTGAAGTCAGTATTCTCAGTGGGCACTCATTTCTACTCAGTATTTTAACATAGGTAAAAACATCCATTGGTCGGGATTTGCTTTGGTCCCATGCCTCTAATCTACAGTTAATTTCAGAAATTATAGCCACAAGAATAATAGTCAATCCTTGTACTCTAAGTTTGTTTATTGACCATACCGACATACACAATATGGTAAACAGGAAATCCTTATTATAAGGTATTCACAAGAACACATAAATAATCTTAGAGTTGTTTTGTTTCGTGATGCTCGAAGTCGAAGAAAACTCTATTCTTAGTGAACTTCTCAGATTCTTTCAATGTTGACATGAATGAAAATATTTCTACTGCTGGTTTTTATTAGAGTAAAAATGAATGGGAATAAGAGAATGGTGATGTTTTCAATGATAACCTAAAACAGTGTTCTCAACTCAGGCTGCAAATTAGAATCAATGGGAGAGCTTTAAAAAAAAAAAAAAAAAAGATGCCCAGACCCTACCTCAAACCAATTAAATCAGATTATCTGATGAGGGGGTTTACATTGTGATGGCTTCTTTAATGTGATTGTAATCTGCAGCCATGGTTGGGAACCACTGACCGAGGCGGTTCCCGTCAGGTTTGGTAGAGTCGGGTGATGTCGGAGAGTCTTGGAACATAAATGCCATATGTTCTATTGTGGGTCTAATTTTATTTTTAATATTTATAACCTTGTATCCCAAATAGAAGAAATATATATTTTCCCCCCATTGATTGTAGATGTTTAAACCATAATGGTTTCTGGTAAAAAAAAAAAAAAAAAAGCTTGTTTTCTAAAAAACAAGCTATTGAGTCTGAAGCTTATCTGACTGTCCAGAAAATGGCTTAATAAATTAACTCTAGCTTTAAAAGCTACTGGAAACAATGTTTTACCAAATACAGAATTTGATCTCCTTTTTGCTAAGATCTATATGATGTGTAATATGCAAATATACCCTTTTGAAGGCAGAAAAGAAGAAAATATTACCATGTTTCTCGGCACACCAAATAGCATAACCTGGTGCCGACTATAGTCTAGTATTTTCACGTAAATTATTTTCTTTAAAGCTTACAGTAGCCTTGTGAGTTTCCAGCTTTTCTTTTGATTTTGCCTGTAAGGAAATTAAGGAAATTAACCCATTAGGTTAATGAACTTGTTCAAAGCCACAAACTGAGTAAATCTAATATATGTTTTTGAACCCTGGTCTTCTAAGTTCAATGCTGTTATGAAATATAGTTAATACACATATTTATATATGTACATCTATTTAACTTAAAGACAACATTTTTCACAAAGCAGTATTAATTAAGAACACAGATTCTGACAGGGATCTCCTTGAGTTTCATGCCGACTCTACCGTCTTCTAGAAGAAGCTGTATGGTTTGGGGCAAATTATATAACCTTTGCGTATCTTAATTCTCTTCATGAAATCAGGTTTTTCTAATGAGAATTAAATGAATTAATGTTTGTAAATCACTTTGAGTAGGTGCCTGGTACATAGTAGGTTCTATGTAAGTGGTATATTTTTAAAATGTCATTTATTCAAAAAAGATTGTGATTATGATATGCCAAGCATTCCATTAAGGCTGAAGGTACTTAGACAAATAATGACCTGTCCTCAAGGTCAATAGAGAATGACCAATACATAAGTAATATTCCACTCAGGTATGAGATTTTATTCAATTTTTTAATTATAATTAAAAGCATTATTTTATGTGACCACTCTGTGCTTTTCAATATTGATATGATCTTATAGAAGTCTATATAATGAGTATTACAAAACAAATTACAAATGAATATTACCAACCAAGTGATAATATTTTGTGTTGTCACCATGGTATTAACTTGTTTTCAGTTCTATCAAAACACAGAAAATAATATTAATTTATGTTTCTGGCTTCACTTTATGAGTGTAGAAAACTAGTAATATGGAAAGGTGTTAAGTTTTTATAATTTTATTTTAGCAATGAAGAATTGAGATGGGGAAGAATTGATAGAAAATGTCGTCAGAATCTATTTCTTAATATCTGCAAGTGCGGTTTTCTTGAATTGTTTTTCCAAAAATGGTGTTGTCTGTTTGGAATGTAGTTTAGTGCTTTTTTTTTTTTAAGAAAAAAATTTTTATTGTCAGAAGCGTGGATCAAGAAGTGCAGTTAAAGGTGTCTAATACCCAGCTAGCCAGCCGGCTCTGCAAGACCATTTCTCATGGAAGCTGACTGTGCTTCTCCCACTGTGCCTTCGGCTCCATGCCCTTGACCTGCACTGCGGGATACCCCAGGGTTCCTCTGGGTACCTGAAGTATAAGATTATGTCTTTGTTCAAATGAAAAACCTCTCTTTATTAAAAGTAGCATATGAATTGGTATTCTTTGAGAGGAATAATACAAATACTCTAAACCCAAGGAGCTGTTTCTCAAAGAAATAAAGTATCTGGCTCCATGAAATATTTTCTGCTTTTGTAATCAGTATTTAACCATTCTATTTCATTAAAATTTCTGTTTGCAAATGTGTATCTTGCTTCTGTCTTATCAAGTCTCAAGGCTACACCAGAGTTTTCTCATGGAGGCTGCATTTTTCTTCTGCCTAGTTTCACTGCCACCCCTCTCATTTAAGCTTTATTACCTTTAACAAAATACTTAAATGTTCCCCTAATATTCAGCCACGTTTAGTCTCTCTGTAATGCATTCAGTGTTACACACACGGTCAGACTTGTTTTCTAAACTCCCATTTTGTCTCCCTGTATTCGTAATTATTCAGTGATTGCCCTGGGAGCCTAAGACTTAGAACCACGCTTCAGCCTAGCATGGAAGAGCTTTCATGATGTGATCTCATTTTATCTTTCCTATTTAAGCCAAGTAGAAAACCTCGACAGCTTCCAAATTCCAGTTCCAAAGCCATAGTGATGCCACAAAAATTGAATCCAGTCTCTCCTTCATTTTCAGCCCTTATGAAAATTTTCACCAGGCAATTTGAACTGATATTCTGTTGCCTGAGAATTGGGGAATGGGTGGGAGGGGGCCCCTTTCCGTTAATGGTTTAGTTGCAGAGCTGCTTTACTCTGGTTTTAGGTTTTTTTCCTGCAGCCCCATCCCCAATTCTTGCCTTTTATTTGTCTGGTAGTTCAGAATTTGGCGTTTCAAATATCACCTTCCCCTGTCCTTCAAAATATATTCAACATTCCCCAGGAACACGTCTAACAAATTACCATCCTCATAGCTTTGTTCATATTTAAAAACTCAATAAATGTTTACTAAATGCCCATTGCCGTCCTAGTCCGGTTATATTGTGACAAATTACAGTTCCTGGCTTCACGGGAGACTGGAAGAGTCAGACAACCCAACAGACAATCACGGACCCTTGGGGTAAGTACTCCAACAGAGAAACGCCAGTGAGCCTGCCCAGGGAGGAACAACCCCGAGCTGGACACCGTGGAAGCCTTCCGAGGGAGGTGACCCTAAATGGGGACATGATTCAGCATTTAAATGACAAAACAATGAGCCAGATTAGCAGGGGAAGAGATGAGCTGTGCTATAGGCAGGACAGCAGACAGTTAAAAGCCCTGGAGGCTTGAACCAACACGGTGATTTGCGAGAAGCCACGGGTATCCAGAGGCCCCCAGGAGATATCCTGCGATGCAGGACACAGAGTCGAAGGCCAGGGGTAGGGGGGTGAAGCACCTACAGCTCCGACAAGATCTAGTCTTGCCGAGCCAACCCGGTATTAGAGCAGTACGGAGTCTGCCTTTCTTTTAATTTGTATCCATCCGCCTTCCATTCTAACACTCGTCCTATCTTTCAGCCAGACTGCTGTGCCAAAATGGCAGATCTGATTATTTAAATGTCCTCTTTTAGCTCTTTCAAGGATCCCCATTGTCCTCATGATGAAATGCAAACCCTTTAGCACAGGGGCATAGAAGCCTCTTGTGACCCTGCGGACCTTGCCAGGACTAATCAAAATACCTTCTGCAGTAACAGAGGAGAAACAATTAGAGTCACCTTGATGGAGATAGAAAAGAAAAAGGGAAAAAACAAAAACAAAAAACCAGGAGCTTACAGGGGTCTGCAAGGGTAGTTGATGAATGATAGAAATGTGAACTAGGAAAAGTGAAGGAAAGGAACGATTGTGTGATCAATTTCAAGTTTCTTTCAGATTATAGGAGATTATACAGATTACAGGAGAGATGGATGTCCTTCACATAGGACAAGTAATATTTTGGGAAAGGCAGATAAAGAATTTAATTAGAAATGTGATGCATTTGGCTTATCCAAGGGGCAATGTCCAATAGAAGTAGATACAGAAATGTGTTTCAAGGGACAATTCTGTACTAAAGGTACAGGTTTGGGAGACAATCATATATCTATTTCAGCTGATGGTGTAGGAATGGAGAATATAGCCTATAGAGAAGTTAAAAAAAAAAGAGTCAAAAATGAAGGGACAAAAGCAAGCAGAAAAATAAAAACATCTATTCGAGAAAGCCAACTTTTTAACGGTCAGTGGAAAATGAGCCTGCAATAGAGATAGAGATGAAAGGTTAGATGAAAGGAAGAAACACAAGAAAATGTCTTATTAGGGAAGCCAGAGAGGATAAAGTGGGCAGGCACCTAGACTCAATGTTGTGAGTAAGTCAAATGGGATAAGAATTAAGAGATTGCAACTGGATAACTAAGAACGAGAAGTGAGGAAATGCAAGCATTGAGTGTACATGACAATTTCAATCAGTTTAATGTATACTCATTACTTTATCTCCCCTTTTTGAAATCTTACAATTCCCTATAGTTTAACTTAAATACTGCTTCTCTTTAAAGTCTTTCCAGTGGTCAATTCCCCTGCTTTCAAGCAAGATACCACACCCTGTGATATCTCTTTCCTTGAGGTTTCCAGAGGTAGCGTGCATGCACACCTGTGTGTGTGCCTCTGTGTATATAAAGTATTCTTCCCTTTTGTCATTCATTCATTGAAATAAACTCTTAATCTCTTTTATATAACAGTGTATTGGGGGAAAAATATGAGTTTTATAACTCCCTTCCCTGCAAAGATTGCAATCTAGAAATATCCCCTTTCAGCACCCAAATGTCTCCCAGAATATGTGTGTACTTAGAAGCTGCACAGGTGAATTATACAAGTGAAAGATGCCAACTTTGGATCACAAAGTATACCATTTTATATTTGTTTAACGGCATTTTATTCTCCATTTTCTGTTGTGGAATATCTGTTTTTTTTTTTTCCCCTACTATACTAAAAAGGACAGTCACACATTTATCCCATATCCAGCACACACAAGAGACCATCTCTTCTCTTTGTGAAATGGGTTAAATTTACCTAAACATGGCCATGTTTTTTTTTCCCCTGTAATTATTTTTGTTACATTGAGGCTTAAGTTTTTCCACCTTTATAGTATCAGCTCAATATTGCTACAGATTTTAGCCCCTTCTCTCTCAATCAATAATCCATTCACATCTCACAGCTTCTTACATCCACACTCTTATTTCCAGATTGAGTTGGTGTTGATTGGAAGAGCCAACTCTGTTTTCTTCATTGAGCATTTAAAACAGAATTTACCTATTCAGAGCATAGCATTTTGTTTAGGCATGCAGAAGCATTTCCCACCGGCCTCTTTACACTTTCTTAATCACAGAGTGGATTCTTCTACTTCTCCCATGCTTCCTGCATTAGGTGGAAGCTACTTAAGTAGTATTTATTTTCTGTAGAAAAGGAAAAAAATAGAACTGACCTCTCTCATGTTACCAATATGGACTGACATCCTGGGAGCAATTAATTCTCAACTGTTTGAATAACTGATCATCAGCAAGTTAATACCTTTAACACGTTAAGAATATAAATAAAATAATTACGTATAATTCATTGAAGTCCTACTGTGCTGGAGAGAGTGATGTGCTGTCACTTCCCATGACAGTCCTATGGACGATTATCGATCCCACTCCATAGGTGAGGAAGCAGAGGACACAGAAAACCAATGAGGCTCACCAAGCTTCTCGGAAGCAGCAGAGCTGGAACTCAAGCCTGCTTGCCCGATGCCAAAAGGTTGGTTTATTTCACAACTGCAGTCAAATGAAATTTTGATAACTTACACATCTTTTATTAGAATTGTATATATAAATTGTCTTGAATGATCAGAGCCTTTAATAACCAATGGAATGGGGAGTGCCTCTCCACAGACATTTAAGTCGGGCTCTCTGGAGGTGTCATGCTCAGTTTTCACACCCACTAGGGTTTTAGGAACTAAGCCTCTCTCAATAACCAACGCCCAGGAATTTGGACGCATTCACCTGCGTTCCTGAGCCCCCCCTGGTTCATGCCATATGCCACGTGGGCATTCTAGGTAGCTATGTATATATATGTAGGAATTTCCTGCACAGCAGTGAAATGTGACATTAGTTCTTCTAGGACTTTAGGCTTTTATGTCTGACCCAGCCTATTTCTATGAACTAAGCAAATTAATTGTTGTAAACAAGTATGAATTTGGTGTCAGCTGACTATGAAAACTGTATTTATCCCTTTCTGGAGCCCAAAAGTAATAGCACTTACCCCAGGACTAGACTAGGAAAAAATTATCGCTTTAATGATAATTTTTAAAGGAAAGTTCTGTCATTTTTTAGAAATTTCCTCTCTGGTGAGATTTTCATAAAGTCAACTTGGGCAACAAGGGAAAAAAGGACAGGTGAAGTGCACTGCTGCCAAATTTAAATTTCAAATGGACTCAACTCATACATTAATTAACCCAAACTTCAGCATAATTATTTGTTGCTAACCTTAAGTCTGACAGCATTCTTAAAAGCAGGAGAGTGTAGAAAATGTCAGTGTTTATGGACATTGAGGTGGGATCTCTTTAGCCCAAGATTCAGAGAAGTTCCCGCCTGGCGCAGAGAGCACAATAATGCAAATTGCTTTAACACCTCATTCCCTGGACCCACCACAGGGCTAAAAGGTCAGGACAATATTAGAACACTTTTTCATCCCTAACGTCATATAAACTGCAAAGATGGCATTAAGGCAAAAGAAAAAATCCCAGCAAAGTGGTGAGTGATCACTGTTGCTCGAGGGCCAATTCAAGAACAACGAGACTACAGGCTGGCTTCTTTTCCCCATTCAAAACAAGAATGATTTTATTGCCTCCAATGAGGGAAACGTATATTCTTGCAAATTAGATATATCACTTTAGTGAATAGAAGGTCAATGAGAAACTTGGCCTTTCTTCTTAGCTGCTGAAATGTTAATAATTGGGGCAGATTTGAGAAGTGGCAACTTGCAGTCAGCATATATCAACGCTGGAAGTTGTCTCTCTGAGCTGCATTTTAATTTGTGAAAAGGCACTCCTAGTATTTGAGGTGATGCCATACGCTTTCTCGGTAGCTAATATTTTATCCGTAGTTTTGATGTGGAGTTGAACGCTTTCACTAAAGAGCAGACTGAGGCAGAGATGACGTAGTTCCCCACCAGTAGATAACAGTGCTGCCCTGTAAATCCAGCCTTCTAACTCCAAGCCCAGTGCTCTCCCTGAAGAGTCGGCAAAAGGGCGGGGAGTCATGAACATTCGAAGGCAAATATTTGCATGAATGTACTTAGAGATGACCACATGGAGTGTTAAAGACATGAATGAGAATGGCCCTGGGCTACATTCCATAAGAGGCACAGCCTGTCTCTGGAGCCCCCTCCCTTCCCTTTCTTTCCCAAAGCCCTACCGCTCACGGTGCTCCCCTTTATTCCAGAAACCTGTTCTCCTAAGAAAAAGCCCCTCTGCTTGTCTTTCCACAGTCTCCCTCTCAATTCCCTTTTGCCCCCACCCCCAAATCAACTGCTTTTCCTTTACCCTATTCCTACAAACCCTGCCATCTGCAGGTGATCTGGTATGGCATAAACCCTTACTCTCTTCCAGAAAAAAACAACTGCGTTACCAATGATTCAGGAGGGAATTTTTGAACCTGGCGTTCACTGACATGTGTTATTTGACCAAATCAGTTTGGATCTTTAGTATCAGATTTGAAGCTTGATGCTACCCTGGAGTATATTAAAAGCTCCGAGGCCCTGTATCCTCCACGGGCCGTGTAACCAGCCAGGGTCATCCTTGCAGGGACCGCTCCTCTGGCTCCTGGCTGGCCTGCTCACTAGGCCTTGCACCCCTCCCTTACATAGTCTCTGCTCAGCACCTGAAGTAAACTCCTAGCATGCAGATCAGAGCAGGTTTCCCCCTGTGCAGCTTCATTAAGGGCATCCCACCACACCGTGCCCTTGCTGCCTGACTCTTTGTAGTGGCCTCTACAGCTCTGTGACCTGGCTGTCCCAGCCTCATTGCTCCCATCTCATTTACCAGGACCCCTCAGTCCACCACACTCCGCTCAATCCATTCACCAGAGCACAACACGTCTTTTTCCTCCTCACACCCTCCACAGGAGCTCTTCCCTCCGTCTGCGATGCTCTTTCACTCATTTTCACGTCTCTAGCTGCTTCCCTTACTTCAAACCTTAGCTTAAATGTCAGCCCCTCAAGAGGTCCACCACAGCCAGTCACGCTTTCTAAAGTATGTGTTGCCCTGTAATCTCTCTCTCTCAGCTCCGTGATTATTTCCTAATAGTTAGAACACTTCATAATCATTGTATTTTCCGTTCTTGTCTCTTTTCTATCACCTTCATTAGAATATAAAGCCCATTGGGTCTGTCCTGTTGATTCTTTTTATTTCCTGCACTCGATTAATATCTATTTAACACATGAAGGTATATATTCATTTAATCTTGTCCTCACAGCATTTCTCAATTTACATAGCCACAAGACCCTTTTGTGATACAGCAGTTCTTAATTCCCTGCTGAAAATCTTTGGGAAATCTGCCTTATCGGAAAGTTAAGATAATAACAGGAACTTTAAGTACTGATGCAAGGGTGGCTTGGGGCAGGTGGGCCTTTTTGATCATTTTCAAATTTCCTCTTAGATGAAGCTGTTCACAGTGGGATTGACCATATGATGTCATATTCATGAGTCTAAATGGGTCTGGTACCTGCTGAGACAGAACCATACCCAGGCTTGTAAGAGCTAATTTTAGTCTGTATCGCTTTGGAGGATATTTGTTTTCTTAAAGAAATCTAATCATTTTTATAAATATTCATAATTATATCTTCTGTTCACAGCCTTGGTTGAATCTGTAATTTTTACCAACCAAGATTATCACCTACCTGCTTTGCTGCCTATGTATAAAGATAGGCATTTCTAAGTAAAATGCTGAAGAACTTTCCATGAATTCTTTGGTTCAAATAGTATTTTTCACTATTTCAAGTTGCAATATGCAAAACTAGCTGAAAAAAAGGCATTCTGTCACAATAACCAACTTGTACATGGTAGGTTCTTAGGAATTAATTTTTGGTGTTGTGACTGACAGGAACAAAGTCCAGTGTGAAACTTTGACCAATATCTGATTCACAACAAAGTGTGTAATTTTTCATTTTCAGGGAAAGTATATATTAAAATTTTTTCAAGGAAGCTTGGTTATAAAATAGATTTATTGAAATATTTCAATAAGATAATAACATCTATTAATTACATAGCACCTACTATGAGCCAGTATTGTTCTAAGCCTTTTATAGATACTAATATATTTAATCTTCATAGCAACACTCTCAGGTAGGTTCAATTATTATCCCCTTTGCACAATAAGGAAACGGAAGCACATAGAGGTAAGTTACTTATGGAAGAACACACAGCCAATCCAAGACAGAATTGAAAAATGAAGAAGGTCTGGCTTCAGAGAGTAAGTAAATCCTAAAAGAAAAATGTGTTTATTGTACATTTATGTTAAAAGTTTAACAGTCAAAGTGTTGTTATCATGATGTAAAATGTCAACACATTATAAACAACTATACTTCAATAAAATAAATTTAATAAAGAAATAATGTAAAATGTCTTTCACTTTTAAATTTTTTTCAACAGGGGATCCATGGATCTCTCTCTTTTTAGAAAATTGAAGAAATTGAAGTGGTTTTCCTTATTTGTTCTAAATCTTAATCTCTCCAGCTGTCACAGGATGCACCCGAGGTGATAGTATTCCACCGTGGTTTATAAGAAGGGGAAATTATGCTTTGCCAAGTTGACACTCATTCATAAAAAGCAGAGTCAAATGCAAAAACTTTGTTCTATTATTGTAAAGGTGCAATTTCTACTTAAAAACAAAAGCAAAATTTTGTCTTAGCAAAATATAGTTTTAAATAGAATTTCAAAACTATATCTTGATTACTTACATGAAAATTAGTCAGAAACCCATGATATATAGGGTTTTAATGATGTGGAGGGAAAAAAATTGCTCTAAAAATGGCAAGTGCAAATACATTGAATTTTAATCAGTCTAAAAATGGTCAAGTTTCCTATTCACTCACTTGAAGATGATAAACTTTCCAAGATCTATTTTGGAGCATGGCAGCACTTTTCCACGTGTTGTGAATGGTCTTATTTCCCTGTGAGATGACCACTTTGGCACTCTGTGTACTTGTGCAGGGGGTGGGGGAGGGGGGTGGGGAATCTGTTCAGATAGTCAAAGGAAAATCTGTTGTGTTTCCGTGTTCAAGCCGCTCAGCCTTTTGCAAGTGATTTTTATTTACCATCTCTGATATGTTTTTAGTTTATTTACCATATCTGCAGTTATTTTCCTTTTTAATATCAATTTTAGCTCTTTTGTTTACTATTTTTTAATTATTCACATATTCTATTATGTGATATGTTTCAGTTTAAAGCTTTTTTCCCCCCTCCACTGTTATGGCTCATTTTAAGAATAATGAAAGAAAGAATGGAAAACGTGTTTCTGGGGGTATTTCACAGAATATTGATCTAGAACCTAACTGCTTCACATTAGCCTATCCAATCTCACTGTGAATCAGGTCATTTTTCCAGCAGTAGGGTATCATTTTAGAGGCAAGGGAAATGAATGTACTATAAAGGAAGAAGGTTTAATCCTCCAAAGTTGTATGAAGTGTAATCACATTCATGTATTGGAGGAAATGTATATACAGCACAAGGAGAAGCAGTTTTATTTCAATCTAATCTAGTGGGAAAAGAAAATCTACTCAATATTTATTGTGTCAATTTGATATGATACTACATTCTAAGTACTCAAGAAAAATAAAAGGGCTCAGGATCATCTTTGCCCTTTATCAATCTCAAAATATTACAGAGAAATATTTATATTACCCTCAGTTAACACAAAATATCCTCTGAGAACAGAAAGAAAAAAAAAAAAGAAAGAAATCACTTGGTCTTTAACACAGAAACTTGTCTTGAATACTTTTGAAGATTGATCAATGTCTGTAGCAGAACAGAGCGCTTATCATCCTATTCTGTTTAGGGAACCTTCAGATAGGTAAATTAGCCCAATCAATTTAGCAGAAGTCCAAAGTTTCATAGACACTGCCTTGTAGAATTTATTTAATCCTAGCCTAAGTTCTTCTCTGCCGGAAAGCCAAAGAACAGTCTGGCTTACAGACTGAAGAAGAGCTGACTGACTCTGATGATAACAGATTGGAGCTGGAAAGGTGAGATGGAGCCTTTCTTTGTTGATTTAACGAATTTTTCCCCACCCCCTTCCAATCTGTTCCACCTCTTAGCATAACAGGGACAATACGTTTTAAGTCCTGCATATTTATTTAAAGGCCCAGCTAAATGATTCAAAATAAAACCCAAAGTTTTAATAACACCAGAGGTTTTGACAATAAAAGTTGTCTCTCACCATCCATTTGTCATGGGTGCCTGTTCCCAAATTTCATTCAGATTCT
Source organism: Aepyceros melampus (assembly GCA_006408695.1). Classification (NCBI taxonomy): domain Eukaryota; kingdom Metazoa; phylum Chordata; class Mammalia; order Artiodactyla; family Bovidae; genus Aepyceros; species Aepyceros melampus. The sequence goes on from SJXQ01007669.1 coordinate 159,499, forward strand.
TAACACCTAGTTATGTTCCTTTAAGTTAGTCCAAGACCTGCTTGTGTGTTTGATGAATTTGCAAAAGAACATAACACCTTTCTCTCATGCTCCCTCTTCTCAGTCATTTATCAGTCTTCTAAAACTACCTTTTCCCCACTCCTTAGTATGCATCTTCTTACAGATAATTAGAGAAGATCTTAGTGGTCCTAATCCAACCCCTTCATCATACAGATGAAGAAATAAAGGAAATATGACACCTCCTGTATCACATAGATATTTCCCTTTATCCCCTTAGTCAGATGTTTTGGGGGAATAGGAAAAAATAGCTGTTCTGGCTTCATACCATGGTGCATTGAACAATTTTTAGATTTGGAGGTATGTATTAGAAAGAAAATGGGACATTCTCTATCAAGGAGAATTCTCCATCAGATCATAGCCGTATAAGCTGAATTTACCTTTCCTTTTGATCTCATCACTGTCCAGAATCTACAACTGCCAGATGCCACCCCACAATAAAGAAAAGAAAGGGTCAAGGTCCAGACATAAACCCCGTAATAACTAGCAGGTAGAAATGTGGGAAGCTAGATGGCACCTTGAGGGACCCCCTGAGTTGTCCAGGCTGATGGACATGAAGATAGACTTAGGCAGAAGAGAAAACAATCTTATCTGTTCTTACCATTATTCATTGTTTCCAAGCTGGAAAAAAAGTTTTTTGAGTCTCTTGTCTTTTTTTCTTTCATCTTCACAATACTTTTAAGCTGAGCTCCGAAATAGGTATTGCTGAGTTTTTAAGTGATAATCACGAATGTGTTTTGCTTTTAGGATTTTTTCAGTGTGCTTGTTTAATAACATTCAAAACTTTCCCAAGGCAGTTTGCTGATGGAATTGCTTTCAGGTGCATTCAGGACCTTAAGGGACAAATAGATGGGACAGGTGAGTTTTTAGGCAGATGATGGAGGGATTGGCTGGCACAGTTTCAAGTACAACACCAAAGAGGGGCTTGGAGATGTCAAGGACCGCCTGCCAACTGTGCATGCACTAGGGGAATGTGGAAGGGAAATGCCACAAAAAATACTAAGGACTACCATGTATTGGGCTCTTGATAAATGCCATTCTATGCACCAACACGTATTGTCTCACTTAGGCTCCACAACAATCCTGCAAGCTAGCTATTTTTATTTCCATTTTACAGATAAGTAAACTGAAAATCAAAGAAGCTAAATAAATGAAGAATAAGAAAAGAAATAAAGATAATTGTAAATATTAATATGTTAATAATAGATTAAAAACTAACATTTTGGAGCGCTTACTATGTTAAGTGAATTATCCCATTTAATACTCATAATAATCAAGGCATTATTATTATACTCTTTTTACTTCCCGGGAATAATGAGCCTTAGAGACATAAGGAAAGATGATGTGACTGGAAGCAGAGGCAAGATTTAAATGCCAACGGCCAAACTGCAGAGCCCATGGCAGAGCGGCACACCATCCTGTGCCATGAAAAGCAGAACATACTTTCTCACCCAGGTCTGTCTGCTGCTCAGTCATGATTTTTCACAGTCCCACATGGTCTTTAAAATAGGAGTTCTCAAATTTCATCTGATGACCCATGTGGATCCATGATGAGGTTTCACTGTCTGGCAGCAAAATTAAAAAGCTCAAAGAGCATGTCAAGAGTTTGTCCTACCACTAAGTGTGTTCAGTTTAAAGGACTGTGCTCTGTTCTGAGATATATTCATCCCTTTCTGGAGCAAAACAAACAAACAACAAAAAAAAAACATTCTTTTTAATCTAATGATGATAACAGTTGATGACAGGTTTTTTAAAAGACTCTTTATTTAAAAATTATGAATTCATCAATGCATGTCCCCTACCTCGCATTGGAGACAATTGGAGAGGAATTGTACTTAATAATAAATTTTGAAATCAAAGCTTTTCTGAAAAAGAATGATGCTAGGGATGAAGAGTGGTACAGAAAGCAAACTCTGTAAAATTTCCCAGCATTAACCCTTATGCTGGTAAGTACCACTTTATAGTTTTTAAAAAATTTTCAAGGAAACAGGTTATACTTGAAAGGAAATGGTATCAGTGAATACACATATCTTTACAGTATAGCCCTCTTTATATACAAAACACCTAAGCCTTGGTTGAGTGAAGCACGCAGCATCTAGGAAGTAAATTCACATTCAGTATCTCATTTGATCCCCACTCAATGCTCTGTGACGCAGTACATGCTTTAAAGGATACAGCAGAATGTACTGCTCACTAACATTTTTTGGCCTCGCTTAGCTAACTCCACTTCCTTTAAAGAAGGAATTATTTCTATCTTAAAGAATTATTTACAGATTTACTATAAGGTAGGAAAAGTATCAAGAATGACACAAGATAAACAGCAGTCAGTAATTGCTATCTATTTTATAATTGTTTTGATCCTCATTTTATAGAAAAGAAAACTTTAACCCAGGTTAAAATGTGTGCTAAAGGAGTCCATTTAGTTTAGTAACAAAGTTGGGGCTTGAGCCTAGTTCTGTTCACAGCCCAAAGCTTCTCTTGGTTACCCCTCACCCACAATTTTATGCGAACCCCAAACCTTCTTTCTGCTATGCCACACCACAGTTCCACTAATGGCAAAACCCTGAGGAATCCCATTGATTTAAATGTGCCTCCATTGTTCTGTAGATGTATGTTTTCGACTATGGTGTCCGTATGGGCACAGTACATAAGTTTATCAATAGGAAAATCAGATGAAATGAAAATGATTGATTGCATATATCCACCCAATAAAAACATTAAAACAAAGACAAGTGGGAATGGAAATTGTAAAGATCACCAGATGAAAATAAAAAGTCAGATCTTGCAGGACATAAAGGAGGGAGTCACTGAAGTCATCAGTTTTCATGGGAAGATAAAATTTGAAAGTGAATCCGTGACTTTTATGTCTATAAAAAACAAAGACCTCATTGTGTGACTAGTCCAGAACTAGCAGACCGTTTTTCTAAATTACAAACACTGATCATCAGTGTGTTGATTATCTCTATTTAAATTACCTGAAGAGCAACTTCATCTCCCTAAAAGACAGCATGGTTTTGATTGCCAATGGAAGATTAGAAAAAGTAGGCATTTCAATGATTGCTCACAGAGAAGCTTTGTTTCCAACATAATGCTAAAGAATAAGAAGTTTCTGTCTTTTTAAGAAAAAGGAGAAGTATGACATGTTTCAGTCCTCAGAGCACGTGAATGAGGAAGGAAAACCAATTCCTTTTCTTTCAGAGGGGTTTTCTCTTAATATAGCAGGCTCTAATTTAGAGTTCCATCTCTTGTTTTGAGCTCATTAGTGATCTGGATCTTAAACAGCTGCTTCTCATATATTCAGGGACAAGTGTATAAGAATACACAATGTGTTGTGAGAATAAATATCTTGAACTTAAAGAATTTTAACAAATATTAAGTTTCACATCTTCCTGTGATGTGAGGTATAGTTGTGCAGCAGAGAGCTTGTCACGTGGTCTGTCAGCCACCAGACAGGGAAGATAACAAGGCTGGACCTCCAAAGGAAAGCTGTTCAAGAGACAGGGACGCCAGTGAGAGAATGAGAGAGAGAAAGATAACATTTAGGAATCTCAATTATCAAATGCACTGATTATGAAAAGGGCTTGAAAATATTTGTATTCAAAGGCCAACATATTTTTTAAAGATTAACTTCGCTCCATGAAAAGTAAAGAGTACAAATATTCCAAATGTTTTTTTCAAATATCAGGTCTTTTGCCAGAAACTCTTCACTACACCTAAAGGTGAGAAGTGGTGGGAGGTGGTCACAGCATTTAGCTTTGGGGCTTATAGATTTATATCAGGTAATAAAAATGCTTTAGACTAAATAATCGAGCTGACCACTAAAGGTGAAAGTCCCGGAAGGAGCTATTTTTCTTCCTGAAACAAATGGCAGAATAATGTACTTTTAAATAGTACAAATAATTAAACAGTTGTCAAACCTTGGTATACAAAGAAATAAAGATCCTACCAATACGACAGCTTTGGAAACATGACTACTGGCATGATAATTATATGAAAGACAGAAATTGCTTTATTTCTTTCTAAAAATTGGACACAGGGCAAGTAGTTGTAAGGGTGTTTTTATTTTTGCTTTATGTTTTCTATGTTTGTTTTAACAATAAAAAAAGTTTTAAGAAAAAGAAAAAATATGGATGTAAAAGAGACTTAGATTTAAATTTGTTTATTCAAACCACATGTATTAAGTGCTCACTCTGGACTAAGCATTGTTTTTGACAATTAAAATACAGTAATAAAATAGACAAGGCTACGCTTCCCAGGAAATATTCTAATGCAGAAGATGGGTGGTAAACAAGTAAATAGAACCAAATGATTAAAAGGAGTCAGGGTCTTGCCTTATCAAAGGTCAAAACATGTCATGAAATGGAAATAGCTAATATACCATGAGATAGACACAGAAAAGCATAAATAGAAGAGTGGAATTAGATAAAGAGGCCAGAAACACCTCAAAATTTAACATATGATAACATTGGCGTTTCAAATCAGTGGTGAAATGATGAGAAATTCAAAATGCATGTCTGCTTTGTACCATACTCATAAATACTGATGTATTGCAGGTCTACGTGTAAAAATTAAAGCTGTAAATGTACTAGAAGGAATAAAATGTATTTGTTACTACTTAGGTGTTATAATTCTGAGCTTAATACAAAACACTCGAAAGGTTAGGAAATAAAAAGTCCAATGAAAAAAAATAAGATTATAAATCATGGAAGATGAACCACATGGCCAAAGTTATTATAATAAGGCATTTAGCCACATTAACAAGGAAAAACAGGTGATTTTAGTATTACTTGTCAAAATTACAAATGCTCACCTGCTGTGGCCTAGCATTTCTGTTTATCATCTACCCTAGAGAAGTGAGGTCTTTCTGTATACATCCTTCAATACCTCTGTAATGTTCCTGGCAGTATTATTTGTAATTCTTCAAAGATGGATACTCCCTAAACACCAGTCAATAGGGGAATTATTAAATGTATATGGCATATGTGTAATATGTATGTGTAATATGCAGTACAATACAGTCATTTGAAAAGAGTGAAGTGAATCTGTGCGTGCCTGCGTGCGCGCTAAGTTGCTTCAGTATGTCTGACTCTCTGTGACCCCATGGACTGTAGCCCGCCAGACTTGTCTGTCCGTGGGATTCTCAGGCAAGAATACTGGAGTGGCTGCCATAGCCTCCTCCAGGAAAGTGAAAGTGAAAGTCGCTCAGTCGTGTCCAGCTCTTTGCGACCCCATGGACTATATAGTCCATGGAATTCTCTAGACCAGAATACTGGAGGGGGAGGCCTTTCCCTTCTCCAGGGGCACTTCCCAACCCAGGGATCAAACCTGCCTCTCTTTGTCTCCCGCATTGGTGGGCTCTTTACCACTAGCACCACCTGGAAAGCCACAGATCGATATGTACGGCCATGGGAAAATGTTTGTAAACTAAGATAAGAAAGTTTCAGGGGAATATATTTTGATAGACAGATTTTCTTGTAGAATTGTGTGTTCTACACATATCTATATGCACATAAAAATATCTAGAATGGCAAACCTCACATCATTCATGGTTTCCACTTCTGAACAGTTATATTGGAGAAGTGGGATGAGCATGAAGGATAACTTTAACTTATGTAATATAAAATAAAGTAGAAAAATGTTTCCTTCAATTTAGATTTAGTGATTAAAAATATGTATTTTGTTAAAGGCAGTAAGAGAAAAAACAGTAGAAAGTTTTTAAAACAAATTTTAATTAAAAATTAGAGAACATATTGAAGATGTCCCATGTCAAACAGCATATACCATATTCTTCTTGAATATAATCTTTGAAGGAAAATGCCCATGTTCATTGTTGAATTGTTTGCAGGATATAGTATTAAAGTTAAGCCATGTATGGTGAATATCTGTTCCAAGTGCTTGACCATCCAATTTACTGAATTCAGTATTACAGATTAATTTTATTCTTTTTTTTGTATTGGAAAATATTTATTTTTAATTGAATAACACTGAGCACATTTTCTTTTCCTGAGTATTGCTTTGTCCACTAATGTTGAGTGCCTCTACACAAAAGTTTTAAGTTCAGCATGAACTCCCCGCCACCATTTTTCTTGGTTGGTTTAGATTCTCTTATATACTTACTAGATGTTAAGAAAATCTGTGTTAGTACCAGTTGCAGTTGTAGTGGTACATTTACCCTGAAGGTTTATTACAAGCAAATATGTATTTTATCAGAATCTTGACTTTATTATGTATCATCTTCATATAGTTCTGAAACACGACATGCTCATTATTCAAGGTTTTAATCATCTGCGCCTCTTCTCCATTGAGATTCTAATGAGTCCATATATAATGCTAGAACTAGAGAACAATCACAAAATATGTTGGTATAGTTATTGAAGAAATTATATTTTAAAAACGACAGTAACTAAACTGTTTGCTGTTGGCAACAATTAATTTTCTCTCAGTGTATTTTGTAATTATGAAAGTCCAAATGTTCTTCCATATAGTCTAAAAACAGATAAGATAAATTAGCAAGCACCTCAATCGAACATCAATTTATAGAATATCTAATGATCAGTTTTAACTAGTTTCACTTAGAGTCTTGTTGTAGTTCAGTTATAAACATTCTTGTTTTTCTGTCAGTAAAGAGAATTTGCTAGTTCTCTTTGGGGAAAGACTATTTTACTCAATATTTTCCTATGCTTTCTTTAAAATTAATTATTTTAATTGGAGGTGAATTACTTTACAGTATTGTAGTGGTTTTGCCATACATTCACATGAGTCAGCTAAGGGTGTACATGTGTCCCCATCCTGAACCCCCCCACCTCTCTCCCCACCCCATCCCTCAGGTTTGTCCCAGAGCACCGGCTTTGAGCGCCCCATCTCATGTATCAAACCTGGACTGGCGATCTACTTCACATATATAATATACATGTTTCAATGCTACTCTCTCAAATCATCCCACCCTCGCCTTCCCCCACAGAGTCTAAAAGTCTGTTCTTTACGTCTGTGTCTCTTTTGCTGTCTCACATATAGGGTCATCATTACCACCTTCCTAAATTCCGTATATATATGTTAATACACTGTATTGGCGGTTTTCTTTCTGACTTACTTCACTCTGTATAATAGGCTCCAATTTCAGCCACCTCATTAGAACTGACTCAAATGCATTCTTTTTAATAGCTGAGTAATATTTCATTGTGTATAAGTACCACAGCTTTCTTATCCATTCATCTGCTGATGGACATCTTGGTTGCTTCCATGTCCTGGCTATTCTTTTCATAGTTGGTGAGAAGGACCTCAGTGGATAGGGGATATTTTAATTAGATTTTAAATTAAGCAGAAATATTCTTTCATAAATGTGATAAATCATCTCTGTCCACCAATCAAAAGATATGATTTCAGATTAGATTTCGCTTGATGTTTCTCTTTTAATAAGACTACAATGAGCTCAGTGCTGTGCCTGACCTCTCCCACTTTGATTTAGTCATTAACCTGCATCAAGAAGCTGTTGAGCAAGTTGTGAATTTAGTGTCTCCCCTTTGATAAATCTCTATCCCTTCAAAACAGCTTGAAAGGAGACATTCTAAATGCTTGCATTTAATCTGCTCTGTAAGTGACTTTTTTGCTGTTGAAACCACTATCAGATTTATTTGGGGCTACTAGCCAAAGTCCCATCCCAGCTGCAGACCTGTCATTTCTTTCTCACGACCAGTTTGAGACTACTGAGTAAGTCTTCCTCCGGCCCAATCATAATCCCCATGGGCCCTGAGTTAACTATGCCTGCACTGCTTTGGAGTATGGAGGGCAATGAGGCATTGCTGAAGCCTGATCACAACTAAATTCCCCCTGACTATCAAGTTCCTGACCATCTATTCATCTAGAAGTTTCTCCAGCCCCAGGCAGAGTGCTGACCTACTTCAACTGCCACCTACCTAGTAGTTCGTTTGACATTCTCCAGCATCTGGCTGGGACCTGCCTGCCTAGAAGTTCCCACTGGCCCTGGGACCGAAGGGAGATGGGATCTGGCAGTTCTGAGACAGCCACAAGGACCCTCAGTGTAGTAGTTGAGTACAGAGACTCTGGAGTCAGAGATTCCGAGATCACACCCCGGCCTGGCTGGTTACTGGCGCCGTGGCTTGGGGCAAACATTTTAACCCTCCATTGCCTCAGTTTTCTCATCAATTCAAAAGGGATATTAATCCCTAATAGTCTCATCAAAGTGGTTGTGTTAATAAAGATTGAATGAGTAAGGCTCTTGGCACAGGGCCTAGTATAGAATAAGTGCTCAAATATTATTGATATTATATACTTTATAAAATGATACATCCTTATAATATGTATGGCCTGGCAGTTGGACTCTTTATTATCTCTGCCTTCAGAATTCTGCATTTGTCTTATTTCTGCAGCTGAGACTTCCCTTTGAAACATAGTGCTTGAGAAACAGACTAGAAATAGCCTGCTGCTACTTGCTTATAAACTTTCTGCCCTTCCTGACAGACTATTGCTGGACTTTGTATCCTTATATGAATAGTTTTCTTGTGTCCTTCATTTTACCTAAGGGTTAGCTTTCTTGTTCCAAGAAAAGGCTGATAATGAATATCAATCCCTTTTCAGAAACAAATGATGACAGGATCATCTTTAATAATTTACATCACTTGTGCTGTCTAGCTTCTATCTCCTTTAATCTCTTTGCATGTAGATCTCCTTTCTTTGAGGAAATCTTGCATTTCTAGAATGGTTCTTAATCTATAAGGAATAGAAACAGATATCTTCTAGCAAGTGTTGAAAACCTTTCTTGGCAATCTCTTAAAAAATGAAATAGCGTGAAAAATACATATACTGCCAAACAGATGACTTCTAATAGACATTATACCGCTAATGAAGAACACCTCTAAGAAGCACATTTTTATACACCAATTTTCATGATGGCTTATTAAAAATACACATCTCTTCATAGGAAAAAAAAACAGATAAAACCAAAATCTTGTGGCAATTTACAAAAGCCACAATGAAAACATCACACCGAAGCAAAAAGTGGGGTGGAAGTGTCAGTCTGAAGTCTAGCTCTTGATCCTGACAGGTTTCACAGTTAAAGTTTAAATGTAAATGTCTTGAACAAATTAACAAAAGCAGAAATGACAATAAGTTCCTTCTCACTCATCTACTCTAGAATCTTGTGTTGAGAAGGATGCTGAGGTCACATCTAGGCACAGTGGGATTGGCACTGAGTGCCATGCTAGAAGATTAAAGTCTGCAATGGTTACAGGAGTGGGAAGTGATGGAATTTGTAGCACATAGTCACCACCCCTGCTTGTTTGGGGCTTACACATACATTCCCTTCATACAGTCAAAGTCGGTGTGCATTTAATAGAAAAGAAGAGTGAATGGACTCTTTGGGAGGGAGTGTGCAAGGAGTATTTGAACGCATTTTCAGAGAACATGTACCCACTCACTGAATCACTGTAATACACCAAAAAGTACATACTGCTATTAACCACATTTTACAAATGGGGAGTTTGAGGCACAGGAAAATATCATTAACTGCCCAAGGTGATACAGCTAACAATGAGCAAAGCCCATTGGCAGAGCTGTCAGGAAGTCTGATTCCACGCTCTTGTGTCCATACCACTGTACTAATATGCCTCCAAGGCCTTTTTGTGCAAAAGAAAAAAAATTAGAAAGAGAGAGTAAATCTTTCTACAGTATGAATTTTGTAAACCCAGAATTATAGAATCCTAGTGTGGGAAGGGATCTTGCTGGTTATCTGGACCAAACTTCCACCTGTAAAATGATTGAGTCCCTAGTACCCTGTCCCATCTCGGGATCTCCAGGTTCTCACCTGATTAAACAGCTACCCAAACTCTTTGATATATTGAGCCAAAATGTACTTCTCTATGTGTGTGTGTTAGTCACTCAGTCATGTCTGACTCTTTGTGACCCCATGGACTGTAGCCTGCCAGGCTCCTCTGTCCATCAAATTCTCTAGCAAGAATACTGCAGTGGGTTGCCATTTCCTCCTCCAGGGGAACTTCCCAACCCAGGGATCAAACCCAGGTCTTCCACAGATTCTTTACCAGCTGAGACACCAGGGAAGTACTTCTCTATGAGTTACATTTTTGATCCTATTTGCATAAAGATCGGACACTACTGAAGCGACTTAGCAGCAGCAGCAGCAGCAGCATCCTTTATGGAGCAAACAAACCAGTCTCTACCCTCTACCACAAGACGGCAGTCAGCATTTTGTCAGTGAAGTCTCTCTACCATGGCTGAAATCTGATACGCAAGGAGGCAGCAGATTTTAAAAACAATCCATAGTTGAGTGAAAGACCATTTTATTTTAAAACTGTCTCCCTCTAAATCAACACTATATGTTTGAAAGAAGAAGGTGGTCAAGGGTTCATATTTCCATTTACTAGTTTAAAAAGATGTATACTTTAATATCATAGAAACAGATTCTCTGTTTATCCCACCCAATGAAGAAGAACTTCTTTTTTTCCAAGGATTGTCAGACATATTCTGCTGAAGATGGTTCACCCTTTGCACCTGGACAAAAGTAATCCCTTCTTTATGGGGTAAGTCTACTAAGAGAAGAGGGAAGCTCTCATGAGTATTTCTTTTTATGATGTCCCTCAATTGCTTTTTACTTAAGATTCATAAATTCTCTTTGATTCAATAATCTATTAATGGGCTGTGCCTCATATACAAAGATAGTGCTAATTATCAAAGATTAACTTTGAAATAAGTCTAGTTATGTCCTCCAGAGAGGATAGAAATAGGCCAAAGAGAATTACAGAGATGTGGTTTCATATAAAGGTTTAATATCAAGCCTAATTCACCCCTACTTCAGGCCATGGAAGTGACTTTCTAAAGATGGGGCTGAATAAAATGTAGACAATCAGCTGATTCACAAAGTGGCAAGCTTTGACTTGGCTTAGTTAAACTCATGTGCATACATACATCAATATGCATACCAATGGAACTGAATCTTTGTTTTAAAATTACTTAAATTAAGAAGATAGTAAAGAATCTGCCTGCAATGCAGGAGACCCGGGTTTTAGAGGATCATATTTATTGAGTACTTATTAGACTTTGAGAAATTGAGCTGGGTATTTTATTTTAATATTTCTTTAATCCTCATAGCCACTTTCTAAGTTAGAGTATACATTTACCTTGTACAGATGAGGAACTGAAAACTCTGAGAGGCTAATTAACAATGGCCAAGATCTCTGCTAACGCTGAAACTGCAATACTTTGGCCACCTCATGCAAAGAGTTGACTCATTGGAAAAGACTCTGATGCTGGGAGGGATTGAAGGCAGGAGGAGAAGGGGACGACAGAGGATAAGGGGGCTGGATGGCATCACCAACTCGATGGACATGAGTTTGAGTAAACTCTGGGAGTTGGTGATGGACAGGGAGGCCTGGTGTGCTGCGATTCATGGGGTCACAAAGAGTTGGACATGACTGAGCAACTGAACTGACTAATCTCTCAAAAGAAATGACAAAACTAGGTTTTGATACAGCCTTTTCTCTGCATTAAACTCTTCCCATCACTTAACCTCCTGAATCTGTTTACTTCTTTGTAGAAGTGGGGGTCTACACGCTCTCTATTTTGAATCTTGACATTCTTTGACTCTAGTATAAATATTTAAATGCAATGTCCAGTTCTATTATTATTATTCAGGTCGCTGCTGGCCAGCTTTTTATGTTTTGGCCACCCCATGCAGCATGCAGGATCCTGGTTCCCCGACCAAGGATCGAACTGTGCCTCCCACAATGGAAGTGAGGAGTCTCAACAACTGGACCACCAGGAAAGTCCTTTTTCTTCATTTCAATTATTTTATTGAACATTTACTTCAGTTGGATTTAGCAAATTATAGAGTTTCTAACTGGGCTGGCTTAACATATCATCATGATTTAATCTTATATTTGTTCTATCTGTAAAGTTAAATATTACAGGATTTAACCCCTGCAGCTCTAAAGCACAGGTTCCCTTTGTTGACAGCAGAGGTTCTGGCATGTTCTGTCCCCCCATCCAGGAGATGTACCTCTGCAAGGGTGGTCCTCATATTTGCTTTCCCAAAGGGTGGGGAGATAAAAGGACCTACGACCTTTGCCTTACTCATCTTCGTTTTTGTTGTCGCTGGCCTGACGCCTAAAAGTCGCATTGTTATTGTCTATGTGGGAATGGACCTGAACGTAGCTGGCACTAAAAAATCCTATTGAAGAAAGTCATTGTGTTGTTATTGCTGGAATTAAGGGATTGATTCTGAGCATATGGATCATGTTAGCAAAAAGCCTTCCATAATAAGTGGGGAAATAGCCTATTGACAAACATAGTGGAAAGGTTTGTCTGCTTATATCCCAGAGCTTTGGGTTTCCCAGATGGCTCAGTGGTAAAGAATCCGCCTGCCTAACGCAGGAGATGCAGGTTTGACCCCAGGGTCGGGAAGACCCCCGGCAGAAGAAAGTGGTAACCCGCTCCAATATTTTTGCCTGGGAAATCCCATGAACGAAGGAGACTGGTGGGCTATTCTGGGGTAGCAGAGTGTCAGATGCAACTGAGTATGCACACAAGCACATTCCAGAGCTCCCTTTCTACCAAAGGATGTTAGAAGCCTTGCTGTTGATAAGCTCATTTCAGGTTCCTGAGTGCATTTCTTGGAAGCTAACAAGTCGTCCAGCAGGTGGCAGAGTGTTAACACTCTGTTAATGGCTTCTCATGTTAGGAACTTTCTTAAATTCAGTTAAAAAACAATTTCAGGAAGGACTTGCCTTATATGCATAGTGTTGGAGTGTATTTACTTCATTTCAAGCATCTTTCAAACATATTTATGTCATTTTTGGAAATAATTTCAAAATTAAATATTTTTTGAGCTTTTACATCTTGTTTGGAGTTCTTTCATTAACTTTATACTCAGTCATGCCTCCTTCCTCCAGATATTTATATTATATGCTTCCAATTGCTTTTTCCGAGAAATAGGTAGAAGATGTAGATTGAAAGATTTTTAAAATATTTCAAGCAGTTATTTTGCCATCTCTAATCCACTCATTACTGTATTTGCTTAATACTCTTATAACTGCCCCAGTCTACATATATCATTTTCTTGTGTGTGTGTGTTAGTACAAATGAAAATTCTTGGTTACAATAAATGTAAATTCTAAAGATATACTTAAAATCTGCCAAGCTTAATCAAATTGACAAATTTCTCCATTATCTCATCTTTAAAGGGGAAATGAAAAGATACACTATGTACAATTCAGTTCAGTCAGTTCAGTCGCGCAGTTGTGTCCGACTCTTTGCGACCCCATGAATCGCAGTACACCAGGCCTCCCTGTCCATCACCAACTCTGTACAGTGTGTCATATATGCTGTTTAATCAAGTCATTATTTTGAGAAACAAAGCTGATCAAATGTTCTTACTGGGAAAACTAACAAAGATTCCACCTCACATTTTGACAAATTGCTGTATTTAGCTAACGTGCAACAAATGAACTCTATCATTGTGTTCTGAAGCAAATCATCGCGTTTAATTATGTTGCCAGTCTGATCCCTCCAGAAGATAAGATTTTCAGTGATTAAACCTAAATTGCCTATTTTCACTGTTTAAAGCACTGCTCTTTAAGCAGCATATGGTGGTTTGGGATGGATTAGTTCATGGATAGCCCTTCTTAAATGTACTTGTCGTTGTAATAATATTTAAACACTGCTCATGGTCTTTACATCTCAGTTACAAAAGTTACAGAACAGTATTAGCTTTGCATTTCTCATTAACTCTACTTAATAAGGTCTTTGGCAAGCTTTCAATCTGCAGAGGGTTTATCTAGTCAGATGATCTGAATATATTCTACGATCAACCTTTTAATTTTTTTACATCAATCTTCTCATCTTGATGCCCAAACCACAGATCTTAACATAACATTTCATAAACTTCCACAGCCAAGTTTCTCAGTCTCCAGAATAATTTTCTTCATATTATCATATATAAGTTTCCTAAGTTAGGTATTTTAAATGGTCCACAAGTTGAGAATGCTCAAGGAGTGAACTAGAAAATTTCACAGCTGAGATCTCACTTTTTATACCAGATTTCCCCTTTCTCTCTTCACTTTCCCTAGCTGAAAGGGGTATCAAATTGAGAATTACGAGAATCACCTGAAAAATGTTAGTGCTCTTAAATATAAAATACAAGAGGTCTAAGAGTACTTAATCATCACTTAGTGTCTAACACTGATGTAAATCTCTAGGCAAATCATAACACTCATGTACAGTGTGGTCTTGCCTCTTTGTACACTAGAGACACACAGAGCAGAGATCAGTTTAAAGACAGAACATTAAGAGTAACTTTTTGGCTGGACCATATTATTTTAACTGTTTTAGACAAATTAAATTGGTTACAACTAATTGCATATTTCCCATAATGAACCCAGAGAAGGCAATGGCACCCCACTCCAGTACTCTTGCCTGGAAAATCCCATGGACGGAGGAGCCTGGTAGGCTGCAGTCCATGGAGTCCCTAAGAGTCGACACGACTGGGCGACTTCACTTTCACTTTTCACTTTCATGCATTGGAGAAGGAAATGGCAGCCCACTCCAATGTTCTTGCCTGGAGAATCCCAGGGACGGGGGAGCCTGGTGGGCTGCCGTCTATGGGGTCGCACAGAGTTGGACACGACTGAAGCGACTTAGCAGCAGCAGCAGCAGCATAATGAATCATTGTCAACTCTAATAATGCTAACCAGAAGCAAGTCTGTGTTCCTCGGAAGTAAGTAGAGGACTCTGAAGTGGTCAACACTTAGAACATCTGCCATTACCTAAAGCAAACTTCCTACCTCAGACTCTACTAAATCTCCTGCTTCTTGTTATTACATATCAAGCAAAAGGGCTGATCACAATGCAAATTATAAACAAGTTCTTGATGTAAGGTTGCACCATCACATGAGGTTGAAAGCTAGACATTTTTTTTTTTCTTTTTAGTTACAGTTGTTTGAGTCAGAAAGGTCTTGCTGAACCCCTGGCCTCCAAGTGGAGTCAGTTTTCATATCAGTTCTTCTTGCTGCTCTTCTGAGGTTGCCATGGCAATGAAGGAGCGGCCCTGGTATGGCCACAGCCAAGTCATACCAGAGCCACTCCACTCTCTCTTCACCACCTAAGATTGCTCTAACAAAGAGTTCAGCAGCTAAAACACTAAATGGATTTCATCCGACTCCTTCATTGTAAACATGATAAAACAGGCACAAAAAGGCTATCTGGCCAGCCAGACATCTTTCCTTGAATAATCACTAGAAATTTAACAATTGGAAATTCTACATCATTTATTTTTTTGTTATATGCTTTTAACTCATATTTCCATTCAACTTCCTGAAAATAAGGAAATAATTGACAGTGTAACACCCTTTTTACTTGAAAATAATTTTTACTTGAAAATTTTGATAATCATCCCATTACAATTCTCGAAGGAAAAAAAAAGTACAAATGTAAATCTTAGTAAAAATCCCAGGGGATAATAATTTAAATATTTAAATTATTTTAAAATAATTTATTCTAGACTGAATTAGTATTACAGTATTGTCAATCAACAATTTCACAATACAACATATCTTGAATTTTAAAAATTACTAAATATCTAAAGTAAAGCTTTATTGAAAATGCTTCCCTTAATGAGACATGAAATGTTTTGTTTGTGGGGTTTTATTTTTCTGTTTTCCTTGTTCTCATTAGTTTATAATATCTATAGGCAAAGATTATATACTGATAGAAGTATACAGAGTTCAGCATTCTATCCAATTCTATTCCTATTTTTTGGTATTTTTGACCTAAGTGCTGAGAAAATTTTTTAACATTAAAAAGAAGATGAAACAGAAGTTTTACTATAATCCTGTACCTCAGTTCTTTGAACTCATCCCTAGTTAGAGGTCAAAATCACATGAGGACGGACCATGAAATTAAGAATTATGTCTAATCACTTCCCATCTTAACAACTTATTGAGATCCTCCTACAGATTTATGGAAAGAAAAGAATTTTACTCCACCTGACTTGCAAAAAGATTTGTTAACCAATCATCATAGTCATTGAGTTCACTTAGTACTCTACATTTATTTCTTCTTACACCTAAAATGTTCCATTTAGAAGAGATCAAACTTCAGTGCCTATCTCTTACACTATGCATAACATAAACTTCAAAGGAAATTGCACTCTATACATGAACACATAATGTCCTCATGTCGCACTAACTGGGAGTTCTAGCTACCAACTAGAATCTTAAAACTCTGGCTTTTAATCCAAGTCCGCCTGCTAATGCCTGAAGGGTAGGGTTCCCACAAGCCTCTTGTCCATCCTTGGGAGGTCTATATCTTGAGATCAAGGGGCTTTTCCCTGGCTTCCTGGAAGTTGCTGGGGTCAATGGGAGAATTCCCATTTCTGGGAATGTTCTGCCCTTTCTTCTCTGCTCTTTCTGAGAGTATGTCCTCCTGTTCAATTTTTAACACTCTGTGAGAGAAGAGAGACGAGCATGAGGGCACAGAAAGCAGCTTATCCCAGTGAAGGAAACTCAAGTCTGAATCTAGCTTCTGCTCTGTTCTAACAATGCCCTGTAAGCTAGAAGCCACCTAGCCATAGGATACATCTTGCAGACCCCCCATGGCAAGCTCTGAAGCCGCACTGCCTGAGTTTGACTTCCAATTTCTGCCATTTACAAACTGGCTGGTTTCAGATAAATTACTGAACCTTTCTGTAAAGTCATCTGCGAAATGAGACTCATAATAATAGTATCTTTCTCATAGCTCTTACTAAGGTAAAAGGTCACATAAGTAATATGACCATATGACTTATTATTCAAGTACACTTTTGTGAGTGAACCAAGAGGTTGTTAATAATTACATCAGGACCACAGGAATAAGCCAGGACTTTCCTTGGAAATCAGGAATTATGGAGTTGCCTTGTCTTAAAACACCTAGCATGATGCCTGGGACCTTGTTAGAGTGAGCTAATAATATCCAATTATGTTGTCTGAGGTATTATGGTGAAAATTTTTCTGAGAGTATGGTATTCCACATTAGTATATTCAGAGTTTGTTAATTTGTAGCTTTTTTTTTTTTTTTTTAAAAAAAAATGTACTCAAATGTATATGTTTAAGAAGATCCTTACCACTGTTTTGGAGCTTCCCATGTGAAGCTAGTGGTAAAGAATCCACCAGCCACTGCAAGAAACACGGGTTCAATTCCTGAGCTGGAAAGATCCCCTAGAGAAGGAAATGACTACCCACTCCAGCATTCTTGCCTGGGAAATCCCATGGACAGAGAAACCTGATGGCCTACAGTCTGTGGGGTCACAAAGAGTCAGACACAACTGAGCATCTGAGCATACTACATATTGCCAATGTTTCACTCATTTAACCCCTACCCACACTTTGTGCAAGGGGAAGGCAAGCCTGGAGGGTAGCAAGGAGGCTCTTTGTGTTCTTTCCAATCCCCTCACTTGTCTGATGATGAAAGGGGTGATATGAGGTCAGTCTCACAGTAGCGGCAGGACTCAAGTTTAACTTCAGGAAGTCGATAGTTATTTTTGTTTAGATTTAAAAAAATTTAAAACGCTGTGTCAAAAATCCAGCAAAAATAATTGGTAATAGAAGCAAAGACATTCCAGACTCAGAAGTCCCATGAAGTCATCTCTATACCTCTTGCCAGCATAGGGTCTTTTTAAAACATGTTCTCAGGGTCCTGGCCAGCCGAGCATCAGCTGCCCCAAAGATGGAGCTTCCATCATTTCTTTGGCAGAATATCACTGACGTGCAGAAGATAAGGTCTTCTGACCTGGATTTCTCAGTTTAACATAATCCCAATCCTAAGAGATACCACATTTCTGTTAAACTCACCTTTTAACCAAAATCTGCTTCGTTTGAATCTGTGCGCCTAGAAGCAGAATTGACACAGCATAGTTCAAATTCTTTGCATGTTTACCAGCAAAAATTCCTGCTCTTCGAGGTTAACTTTAACAAAACTGGCACTCTACGCTTAGCAAAAGGACAGGATTTTTAATCTATATGAGTGAAAAACAACAGCATCTGAGAAAGTCATATTTTATCGAAAAGTCTAATAGGTTCCTTTCTTCCTGATAACATCAACAAGAATAGCATTTGTATAGGGCCTCCCAGTTCACAAAGTAACCAAGATACATTACCTCATGGGTATTTTATTCTTTCGTTTCCACCAATTTAACATGCGTCAGGTCCAACCTCTTGCACGACGCTGGCTAAGGAGAAAGCCCAGGCGGTAGACCATGCGGTGTGTTTTCGGCCCCGCTGTGGCAGTCAGGGAAAAGCAGGGCCAGCTCACAGCCCGCGAAAAGATGAGTTCATGTCCAGCCTGGGAAAGCGGCACGGCGGCCTTTCCTGCTGCTCGGCATGAAATGAACCATGAGCAGCGTGAAATCACTGAGCACAGGTGTAGAGATCTGCAGTGACATAAATATCCTTGCTGTTTAGCAGTTGGAGAAAGGCTGTGGGAAGGCTTGCCACGAGCTCCTCCCGGCCAAGTCTGCCTTGATAAAGAAATGGGCATTTCAGCTGCGTGGGTGCCAGGGCACTCCCTGAGTCTCATCCCAGCTTCCAGTTAAAAGACTCATGAAGAAGAATTAGAGACAGATATAGGTGACTACTTCTCTCTGGTCATCCTAAAGAAAAAAGCAAAAGCAAAAAACAAAAATCCATAAAGTACAAAACTGGTGTGTTTGACCACAAACACTTAAACTCTTCTGTGTGTTAAAAATAAAATCTCAATAAATAAGATTTATAAAGACAGAAAAAAAGGAAAAATTGTAAGCTCTATGACAGGGAGATTATTAACAATACAACTATGTAAAGTGTTTTAAAATTATGAATTTAACATATGAAAATATGCAAAGAAAATAGCAACTCATCAAAAGGATGAAGGGAAGTCTCAGCAAAATATATGCAGATGTTCAAATTCACTAATAATATGTGAATTAATGTAATAATTTCCTGTAAAGCTGGAAAGCTTTTATTAAAACTATAATATCCAGCCTTATTTAGGATTTTAAAAAGGGAGACTAAACCATCTGATTTCAATTTTAATGCTTCTCCCATTTTATTTGATATCAAACCAGAATTTGTCTGTTTTATTTATTCATGTCCACATTATTGTGTTTGGTTCTTATCAATGTAAGCAGTTACAGTTGGATTTTTTTAACTGAAGTAAAAATTATTGTTTTTTAATGGGAAAATATATTCCAACTATGTTTATTGTCACAAATGCCTTGTAACAAGACTGTAGGGATTTATTTAGAATTTAAAAGATCCCATTTATGGTGGATGGGCACAGACCAAGCCCTTTCAGAAGAATGGCTAGTTCTAGTCACACAGTAAACTCCATATTTGTAAACAGAGAAACTTAATGAAATGGAATTTGACTTGCACTTTGGAGAAGGAAATGGCAACCCACTCCAGTATTTTTGCCTGGAGAATCCCATGAACGGAGGAGCTTGGTGGGCTACAGTCCACCAGTTGCGAAGAGTCAAACATGACTGAGCGACTTCATTTTTCACTTACTTTCACTTTCACTTTGCCAAACTGCTTTCATATGTTAGCATACAAGTCACAAGCTTGAGATGCCCTCTAGCCCAGATCATCTGACATATACTAAGAGAATATAAAACAAAACACGCCAGCAGCTGATTTCTTAATTATAAAAGTATTTGATGTATTGTTCTCAAGTCAATACTTAATGCAAATGCAGCAGTGAATGTATCTTCCCCCAGTTCCTATCAGTTAATTTAAATTCGGTTGCTTTTTTATCTTAAAAAGAATTCAGTGCTCAGTTTCATGTTTCATTTACAAAGCAATAATTTGATTTTGCTAGTTAGGAGTTTATAATCCAATTTGTATCTATTGTTCAGCCCAGGGGAGTGAATTTGCATGGCAATCACAGGTTACAAATTATACACTCAACACACATCTGAAGTTTTGCAGTCTTTACAAGGCTATAGCAAGCTTTAATGCCAAGTGGCATGTCACTTTTCTTAATGAAGTGGAATTTTTTGCTACTGATATTGAATTGTTTTCTACTAAATCCTTCCTGATTAATGATAAATGAGGAAAAGAGAAGTTGAATTAAGTTGACTGACACAGGAATGCTAATGTTTATATATTCCCATTCTGTGTTATACCACTTAAAATATAAAGAAAACATACACTTTTCTTTAGAGTTGTCTTATATGTTGTTTTTAAAAAATGGACAAGTGGGGATTAAACAGAATACAAATCGCTTTAAAGGGACAAGAAAAAGTAGACTGTACTAGGCTTTTAAAATAAATTGGTTGCCATTGGACACCAAATTTGCCTCCAGTTTTCATGTTAATGAATGCATTGGGTTAAAGATCAAAACAGAAAATATATCCTCAAAGATAAACTTTTTACTGGATCTCAATTCAAACAAAATTTTATCTCACAGTTCCATTTATGAAAAATGGTGCAAGTCAGCACGAAATACTTTCAACCACATTTTACCAAAGACAGAATGACCCTATTTAAGTGCACAGCGTATTTTCCTGCCCGTCATGCAAGAGAATCCTATCCTAACTGATGACCTGTCTTCTTGCTTAATGTACTCATGGGACTGTTTTACAGGTACTGCAGACTCACCAAGTCCAAAAGAACTGCCAGCCCCTCAAATCGTGCTGAATTAATCAGTATTTTTGATTGTGCACAACAGAAACTAATTTGCAATCTTCTTAGCAACTAGTATTTTGTTGGGAGGCTCCTAGTGCAGCTTATAGAAATTGAAAGCATCTGCCCTCTACCCTCTCCCACCCTGCCCTCTGGTTCTGGAACTAGACATTGAAACCCTGCAAGAAGCCTGGCAGTCCTTACCAGCTCTCAACTCTACACCTCTCTGCTTGTTTGCTTTCTTCTGCTGCAAACCCGTGATGTCCATAGTGGGGAACAACTCCCCAGAAAACTTCTGATGTGGGTCCTCCAGTTCAGGCCATACAAAGACTTGGACTTCCCTTTTCTCCTTACTCTTTAGACGCTTGTCATAGGAAAGTTTCTTCCAGTTCCCTGAGCAAACCATGCTCTTTGCTATCACAACAATTGCCAAGGAATGCTCACCACCCAGCATGCCTTTGCCTAACTAACTTAGAGATCTTTGGGCTTTCGACTTAAAAGTCATTTCCTCCAGGAGACCTTCCCTTAATTCTTAGAGCCTCCATCCATTGCACAACACAAATTTACTGAGCAGCTACTCTAGGTCACACAGTGTTGGGACTAGAAGAACACTGGTCTCTGTCTTTATGGAGCTTATGGTCTGTGTGCCTGCATGTGAGCTCAGTCACTCAGTCGTGTCCAACTCTTCCAACTCCGTGGACTGTAGCCTACCAGGCTCCTCTGTCCATGGGATTTCCCAGGCAAGAATACTGCAGTGGGTAGTCATTCCCTTTTCCAGGAGATCTTCCCAAGCCAGGGACTGAACTGGGGTCTCCTTCATTGTGATTCTTTACCACTGAGCTACTGGGCAAGGAATATTTAAGCATATAATAAATACAATAGAGGAGAGCAATAGGATAAAGAATAATAGGGTGGTCAGAGGAGGCCTGCCTGCAGAGGTAATATTTCAGCTGAGACCTCTGAAAGACAGACGAATCAGGGTTCTGATCCAAAGGAATCACCATATGCACCGGCTCTATGGTGTGTGTGAAGAACTGAAGGGAGGCCAGTGTCCCTCAAGACACTGAGAACATGAGGTAGAGCGAGGCCATGACAGAAAATGAGGTCACCTCCCAAAAAGGCGGTGGAGCAGAGGGGAAGCATAAGGGATCTGCCCACAAGATGTAGATGCAGACACATTTTGCTTGACTGGTAGAATATCTTAATTATCGTTAAAAAGAAAACATTAGTACATTAGGCAGGGCAGTACTCCACACTCCACAGTTAGGTCAGATTCAGACATTTATGCTTCTTGCCAGTCCCCAGAATTCCATTTGAAAGGCACAGGAAATAAATTGGACTGACTGTTGGGCATTCTTTTTCTGTAGATCTGTGGAAACACAATGCCATATTTAAAGTCTTTGAGATTGCTAATATAGTGGTAAGAGTGGAGTCCTGGAGCCACAGGGGAACCTACGCAAGATGGACGTGAGAACTGAACTCATCTTCTTAGCCTTGTCGTAGGCTGGCCTTTTTATTTCTCTGGATAAAATGCTCCGAAATTATTTATATAAGATTATATAACTTAGAGGAATGCTCTTAAAACTTTCACATCTTTCAATCTTATACAGATACTCTCAGAATTATTTTTTTCTTCTTTATATACAGGGTTTCCATATCAGTATAACTTGCCTCCTTTGCTGCCTACACTGCTTACAGTAAAATTCTAACTCAATATGTTAGCCCCTGCATCTGATCTAGACCAAATAATATATTTTAAACCTATCTGGACCAATGTGCCTCAAATTTTTAAACTGAAGTCTAACACATCTCGGCTAAGTGATGATCTTCTTATGAAACACTTGAGTACAAATAACAATATTGCTTTAGGGGTTGTAGGTAATTATGTCTTTGTTTTCTTTTCAGATATTTTACTCATAGTTCGTGTGTGTGTGTGTGTGTGTGTGTGTGCACACATGCACACTATATAGTATGTTTCTTTATCAAAGGAATTCCCATCATTTTACCTTTAACTGTTCCTCCATGAGACTAGTGATGCCTGGAATTGTTTATGATCAGTTTCTATCAATTATCAATCACACTTTTGGGAAAAAAAATGATGACTGAAAAAATCCTACATTATTTTGATATATTTAATAATTAAATCCTAGAAGAAAATATTTGAAAAATAACTCGAGGTGACAATTGTCAGTTGAAAAAAGAAAACATTAAGAAATACACCCACTCAGACACTTATAACTGTCAAAATAAAAGCTGAGCTAAACTGGAAGCACAAATAGAGTTGTACAAAAACAATTCTAGCTTAATAGTCTATATAAAAGGCATAAATACCCTCTTTGGGGATGTTTTTCTTGAGCAATTAGGACTTAAAGAGGTAATGAAATTCACTAGGTCTTCCATAGTTTTTCTTTAATGTTATTTTTTACATTCTCATTTGTTTTCATATATATTCAATATCTGACAAGGCAGGAGAAAATAAAATAAGGAACCAAATTTATACCTACATTATAGCTTAAATATACATTAGGTTCCTTGGGGAGGTACTCCTCAATAGACTCTTACATACTTTAGCAAAGTCAAACATATTAAATGTTTTCTTTATCAAATTGCTGAACTGAAAGGAAAAAATACAAGAAAATTAAGAAATCACTAAACATATAATCCATATAAACATATAATCCAAATCAGAAAAGGAGTACATTACCCTGCTTATTTAACTTATAGGCAAAGTACATCATGCGAAATGCTGAGCTGGATGAAGCACAAGCTGGAATCAAGATTGCTGGGAGAAATATCAAGAACATCAGATATGCAGATTACACCACCCTTATGGCAGAAAGTGAAGAAGAACTAAAGAGCCTCTTGATGCAAGTGAAAGAGGAGAGTGAAAAAGTTGGCTTAAAGCTCAACATTCAGAAAGCTAAGATCATGGCATCTGGTCCCATCACTTCATGGCAAATAGATGGGGAAACAGTGGCCGACTTTATTTTTGGGGGGCTCCAAAATCACTGCAGATGGTGATTGCAGCCATGAAATTAAAAGACGCTTACTCCTTGAAAGAAGAGTTATGACCAAACTTGATAGAATATTAAAAAACAGAGACATTACTTTGCCAGCAAAGCTCCATCTAGTCAAGGCTATGGTTTTTCCAGTAGTCAAATATGGATGTGAGAGTTGGACTATAAAGAAAGCTGAACACCAAAGAATAGATGCTTTTGAACTGTGTTGTTGGAGAAGACTCTTGAGAGTCCCTTGGACTGCAGGAGATCC
The DNA here is from genome assembly GCA_006408695.1 of Aepyceros melampus. Classification (NCBI taxonomy): domain Eukaryota; kingdom Metazoa; phylum Chordata; class Mammalia; order Artiodactyla; family Bovidae; genus Aepyceros; species Aepyceros melampus. The sequence goes on from SJXQ01007669.1 coordinate 183,486, forward strand.
AGCCAGTCATAAAGGAAATCAGTCCTGAATATTCATTGGAAGGACTGATGCTGAAGCTGAAATTCCAATACTTTGGCCACTTGATGCGAAGAACTGACTCATTTGAAAAGACCCTGATGCTGGGAGAGATTGAGGGCAGGAGGAGAAGGGGACAACAGAGGATGAGATGGTTCGATGGCATTGCTGACTCTATGGACATGAGTTTGAGTAAACTCCGGAGTTGGTGATGGACAGGGAGGCCTGGCATGCTGCAGTCCCTGGGATCGCAAAGAGTCGGACACGACTGAGCGACTGAAATGAATTGAACTAAACTGAAACATATGTACAAAAACCAAAAAGCTTTCCCTTGGGGAAAAAAATAAAATATGGTGTTCTCTACTATTCTGTATAATTTTGAGAGATTGAAATTTTTCCATACCTACTCAGAGGAGGTCAGAGTTTTCTCAGAGTCTCCAGGTTTTCTTTCTAAAATCAGTTCACAGGAAACATTAACATTTCTTAAATAGAAGTGCATTTCACAGTAAGAAAAGAATGATCCCTTTAAGCTGATCAGTAGAGCAGGAAAAAAATTAATGCCCAGGACTGGTGACAAAGTGTGCCACTTGCTTCCATGAAATAGCATGTGACTATCTGAGGGCAAAAAGCATTTAGCATAGAAAACAGCTCGCAGGATTTATTTTGCACTTTTAAAATGCTCTTATACTTCTTCCACACACTTGAAGCTTCAAATCAATGACTACTAGTGAGAAAGAACTTCTGGACAGCCTCACCAACTAACTTACTTCTCAGAATAGCAAAACACTACCCTGGGTGCATTTTCTATCTTGGTGGATGCATACAAACACATGTGGTATTAAATAAAGAGGTAAAAGTATTTAATACAACAAAGGTTAAGAGGACACCTTGAGAGATTTGAGAGGATGCAAATAACTATTCCAAAGGTTAAAAAAAAAAAGTCTGTGCTTAATCAGAGAATTTTTAATAGCATGGCATCAGCAGAGCTCTGTATGGTTTCAAAAGTCCCACATAGGCTCAGCTTATGCCTAACTTCATAAGTCAGAGAAATAATCAAACTGCCCCCTAGGCCAAGGGAAAGTGCTTAAAGATCATATCCATCCCTGAGTAGATAAACCAGGTTTATTTACTTCTGGTTTTCAATATGAGATTCTTTCCATTTTGAAATTCTTTGGCAATTTTCTGTATGCCACAAGTGAAGACTACTAAGCCAAGGAAAGATACATTTTAATCTCAGTGAGAACATTAGTTCACTTATTCAGTCATTCAAAAACTGTGAACTTGAGTTTCTATTAAATAAGACAGGCCTATGCACATAAGAAATTTAAGCTTCCAAGCTGAAGTATGCAGCTGATGGAATTTTTTTTTAAATATGAAAAATAAAATTTACATTTCATTTGGAATTTTTTATATGAAGAATAAAATTTGCTGAAATTTATTATCCAATAAATTTCAGTTATGCAATTACCAGGATTTAATATAAGCTATTGCACTCATCTCACATGCTAGTAAAGTAATGCTCAAAATTCTCCAAGCCAAACTTCAGCAATATGTGAACCATGAACTTCCAGATGTCCAAGCTGGTTTTAGAAAAGGCAGAGGAACCAGAGATGAAATTGGCAACATCCACTGGATCATTGAAAAAGCAAGAGAGTTCCAGAAAAACATCTATTTCTGCTTTATTGACTATGCCAAAGCCTTTGACTGTGTGGATCACAATAAACTGTGGAAAATTCTGAAAGAGATAAGAATACCAGATCACCTGACCTGCCTTCTGAGAAACCTGTATGCAGGCCGGGAAGCAACAGTCAGAACTGGACATGGAACAACAGACTGGTTCCAAATAGGAAAAGGAGTCCGTCAAGGCTGTATATTGTCACCCTGCTTATTTAACTTATATGCAGAGTACACCATGAGAAACGCTGGGCTGGATGAAGCAAAAACTGGAATCAAGATTGCCAGGAGAAATATCAATAACCTCAGATATGCATATGCAAATATGCCTATGACACCACCCTTATGGCAGAAATTGAAGAAGAACTAAAGAGCCTCTTGATGCAAGTGAAAGAGGAGAGTGAAAAAGTTGGCTTAAAACTCAACATTCAGAAAAGGAAGATCATAGAATCCGGTCCCATCACTTCATGACAATTAGGTTGGGACACAGTGGAAACAGTGTCAGACTTTATTTTGGGAGGCTCCAAAATCACTGCAGATGGTGATTGCTGCCATGAAACTAAAAGATGCTTCCTCCTTGGAAGAAGAGTTATGACCAACCTAGATAGCATATTCAAAAGCAGAGACATCACTTTGCCAACAAAGGTCCATCTAGTCAAGGCTATGGTTTTTCCATTGGTCATGTATGGATGTGAGAGTTGATTATAAAGAAAGCTGAGCACCAAATAATTGATGCTTGTGAACTGTGGTGTTGGAGAAGACTCTTGAGAGTCCCTAGGACTGCAAGGAGATCCAACCAGTCCATTCTAAAGGAGATCAGTCCTGGGTGTTCATTGGAAGGACTGATGCTGAAGCTAAAACTCCAGTACTTTGGCCACCTGATGCAAAGAGCTGACTCATTTGAAAAGACCCTGATGCTGGGAAAGACTGAGGGCAGGAGGAGACGGGGGCGATAGTGGATGAGATGGCTGGATGGCATCACCGACTCAGTGGACATGGGTTTGGGTGAACTCCAGGAGTTGGTGATGGACGAGGAGGCCTGGCGTGCTGCGGTTCATGGGGTTGCATAGAGTTGGACACGACTGAGCGACTCAAATGAACTGAACTGAACTGAACTGAATATAGGCTATGTCGTATAATTAGAAGAAATGCTGATTACACTTGGAGAAATAGAGCATAAGCATAGAATTAAAAATCATAGGTCAGCAAGATTCAATGACAGTGAAACGTGCACTCATTTTTCTGTGTATTCACGTGAGAAGTTATGGAGAAACTGCTGTGAATAGCCATAAACTAATCTGTAAATAATGTTGAGAGGTAACAAAATTTGCCGTTAGAGAGACTGGCATCACGCCTCTATCGCCAATTTAATGATGTTAGTAAGATTCCCTGAATCTCACTTTTCTCATGTATAAGATGAAGGAAGTAGTCAGTCTCTCTGCTGGTTTTTATGTAGATTGAGACACTATTTCAAATAGCCATTTCCTTCTGCAGGGTGTCTTCCCAGCCCAGGGGTTGAACTCGAGTCTCCTGCATTGGCAGGCAGGTTCTTTATCACTAGCACCAGCTTGGGAAGCCCAATATCAACTGCTATTAAATAGACATTAGGAAGGTAAAAGCAAACTGCCATCAAGTGTGTGAGCAATGACCCTCAGATTTATTTCCCAAAAAATAACATTTACAGCTGAAAAATTTGAATACTTTCAGAATTAACTGGGCAAGAGGGGGAAAGACTGTAAAATGGTGGTGTAGCTCTGTAAATTTTAGGTCTACTTAGCTATTACACCTCATGAGCAAAGGCCCCTAATTCCTGCTCTTCTTCATTCAGAGTGAACCCACAGTAACATGATGAACACCCTTTTATATAAGTGTACTTTCCCACCCTAACTTTCCAGTTTGTGTCTAAGCATCCAACAATACCAACTCTTTTTTATCTTTCTTTAATACCGTCCCCCATTGAAACCTCATCTTTGACGTTTTATTAACACAAAATATAAAAACCAATAGCAACTTAATGTTTGATCCCTCTCATTGGTCTTGGCATTTCAACAGCAGTCAAAGGCCAATATTTCAGTTGAAAATTTGAAGAATCTTTTATAAAACATGTCAGGTTTCTGAAGGAAAGGATGCCAGATTAGGAAGGTGGCTACAGCTTCCTGTGAAAATAAAGTCATCCTGGATGATTATTGCTGAGTCATCTCTTGGGCCGTTTAGTTAATACAGGAGAAATGAGTGTCCATCCGACATGCTTTTAACTTGTTCAAATGAAAATCATGTATTGATTTTCTTCGATTTAGAATCCCTAAATGTTATTAAATAAAACAAGAATAAAAATGAAAAAATCACCACCCCTTTTATGCTCAAAAATGTCAGCCCCCAGGTGACTTTTTAGAGAAATATCATCTTTAATCTCTGAGACTTCACAAGATGTGTTTCTAAAATGCCAAGGCCTAGGAGGTAAGCACCATTATCATACTTCGTTTGTGAAAGCTCAAGAAAGAAAAGTAGTTGCCATTGAATAGGTAGTTACCTGCAGAGCCGAGTTTAGGATTAATTTATCGATTCAGTAGACTATTTACTGAGTGACTGTTATGAGCTAGGTCACCCAGCACTGCCGGGCATTCCTCAGTTATTGCAGGATTTCCCGTCTGCTTGTCCTTGGTTTGGCAGAGCAACGCAACCCTTCATTACTCTAATGCTGCAAGTTGACCAAGGAGAAAGAGGACTTTGGCTCCTCCACCTTGATTACACCTCAAAGCCCAGAAGCCCTGGCCTATACTGGGTGATCCCCCTGGCTGTGTTCTCTGGGTTAGATAGCATGTGCCTAAAAGAAAGGGGGCGGGGAATCAAAGCTCTTCTCTTTCAGCCTAGAACTAAATCTCCTGAAGGCTTTTATTCGATCATCATTCTTTGAGCAGAAGGGTAGTATTTGAAATTGGTTAAACTAACTAAGGGAGTTTGGAGTCAACCAACTGGAACATATGATTGCTTTCTTCCTAAATTCACAGAGAAGGCAATGGCACCCCACTCCAGTACTCTTGCCTGGAAAATCCCATGGATGGAGGAGCTTGGTAGGCTGCAGTCCATGGGGTCGCTAAATTTAAGTCCAGCCCTAATTTGAACCATGACCCAAAGAAGCCTTGGTTCTCTGGCTCCTATGTATACAAAGGTCATATGAAGGGAAGCCAGAGCACTGTTTTCCCTACTGGTTTGGCAGTAATTGATCTTTTGTAAAGAATATCAGCCAAATGAGTTATCTTAGATGTAGTTTGCCAAGCATCTCTGCATTGACCAAGAAGTGGGAAATTGTCTTTCAGACCAGTGACATTGAATACTCACATCTTTCTTGAGACTTTTCTGCTTTCATGTGAACAGTCAAGACTCCGTGATATAGATGTCTATTGAATTCCTGCAGAGTCCTCTGGGTTTTTTGGCAAAGGAGCAACCCCTCCTTTTTTATTTTAAAGAATTGCTTCTATAGGCCACAAGCTGTCCACCAGCTCAAAACCTAGCCAGTTGGACTGTTAGTGGGTCTGTTCTAATTTGGGAACCATTCCAGTTCTGAAACAGCGCCTTAAGGATTCTGTTCCATGTGTATCAGCCATTAACTGAGGTTTGGCCCCACCATGAAGAGCAATTATGCCGCTTTCTCATTACTGTCGTTATCCATCTGTAAAGCATCCTGTCAATAAACTATACTCTCTGCTCTTGGGGTCTCTTTAAACCTAACCTCCCGAATATCTGCCTAAGGTGAAAGGAGACACAGAAACACTGGCCCATACAATGGAACACTTACAAAGCTGCAGTAGTGACTAGTGGGGAGTGAAGGAGACTGCCAAGGGTTTGCTTTCTCTTCTCAGCTCTGTCCCACCCTTGGAGCTCAACTCTCCCAACCCTGAGTATCGTCTCTTTGGGGCTTGTGGGTGTAACTATTCGTTATAGAGCCTGCACTTGTTTTAGAGAGACTTACTCATGCAGTGTCCTTCCCAAAATTGACAGGGAGGGAAATAGTGAGAACTTTGATTAGTTTTCCACTACTTTTATTCATATCACACAGTTATGGGAGTGATTTCTGCATGAATGCCTGTAGATAGTATTTGAGCATATGCAGTAGGATTCATACTAACAAAATTCATATTCTTTCTACAGTTTGTATAAGTTGTTTTTCTAAAACCTCAGAAGGATATTTTTAAGTCAATGTGAATGTTAACCACCCTATTGGTTTTGCTGGTTTATTTATTCAGTATATGAAATATTCTTCAGCTGTAATTTAAAAACAACTTTTTTGATAATTCATTGATGATTATTTCATCATACTAAAAATTCAGCCAAATTGAATTTGTATTGAAGTATAGTTGATGTACAGTACTGTGTAAGTTACAGATATACAATATGGTGATTCACATTTTTAACGGTTATACTCCATTTATAATTGTTATGAAATATTGGCTATATTCCCTGCATTGCACAATGTATCTGTGTAGCTTATTTTATACATAACTGTTTGTACCTCTTAATCCCCTACCTCTATATTGCCCCATCTCCCTCCCATCTCCCCACTGGGGAAGGAATTTTGATTAAGACTTTGGCCACCAAATCTTTGGGTTGTTTCAATTAATCTAATGCCAGAGAGTTCCTTTTGTTGGTTTGCTTTTAAGCTTCCATTAGCAGTGGCTTTTACAACTGGCACTGTTGACATGGAAACCAGTATAAAGAATGAACAGAATAAAAGAAGTAGGATTAGAAGAATGCAAATATAAGCAAATGACCACATAATTCACATTTCCAGAAATTCTGGAATTACCTTGAAGAATACATAAAAATGAATTCAAGTAAAAGAACTGTTTTTCCTGTTGACTCCCTGGATTGGCAATTTACTGATTTCTGCATCTTCCAAGATGGTTTGTAATTTTCAGCTCTTTTTTGATATGTAAAGGAAATATATGATTCAGGGAAATATTCCTGAAGTCATAGAGCATGCAAGATGGACATATGGAACACCAACGGTTATAATTTAGCATCTCAGGTCCCTGCCAGTATTCAAAGACTTTCACACCAACTCAGCGTATGTTACCACATTCAACCATTTCCACCCCACTATCACCTAAAGCAAGTTCTTCACAGAGCGAAGTCACAGTTAGCATCCATACAGTGCTATGTTGATGAATTTTTAATTTAAATACATTTTAATGTGTTCAAAATGAAGAAATGCCCTGTCCGTAACCCAACTATGTCTTAAATTATAAGTATAATTTAAATTATAATATTTTAATTGTTATATTCCACTGTATTCTCTCTGGAGAGCCTTTTATCCAGGCACCTCCATTTAGCTTACAGCAGACGTTATCAAAATCTAGGTTGCATGGGAATCGTCTGGAAGGTTTGTAGAAACACCAGTTGCCTGGCCTGACCACCAGTTTTTGGCTCAGTAGGTCTGGGGCAGAGCCAAAGAATTTGCATATCTAACAAGCTCCTAAACAACAGAGATGCTGCTGGTCCAGCGACTACCCTTAAAGGACCACTGGCTTAAAGGGCCATCCATCCTGCTAGGCTTAGATTTCCCATCACTCACTCATTTGAAAAACTCTAAAATAAGCAAAAAATAATAATATTTTTTCTCAGCTTAATTGAGATATATTGACATGTAATATTGTATAAGTTTAACATGTACAATATGTTAATTAATGAGCAAAGAATTTATGTAATGATCCAAGATGGTTAGATTATTGATAGGAGGTACTTTGAATAGCATCTAATATCACTTTTTCCTTCTGGAAATTCAGAAGTTATTTTCCTAGACAATGCTGGTGCCTCAGTCACCAACACCTGTGTGACTAATTGCCATCTGTGCTCCCTGGAGCCTTGCTAATACGAACACATCAAGGATCTTTTGGAGAAGGCAATGGCAACCCACTCCAGTACTCTTGCCTAGAAAATCCCGTAGACGGAGGAGCCTGGTGGGCTGCAGTCCATGGAGTCACTAGGAGTTGGACACGACTGAACAACTTCACTTTCACTTTTCACTTTCCTACATTGGAGAAGGAAATTTCAAGCCACTCCAGCGTTCTTGCCTGGAGAGTCCCAGGAATGGAGGAGCCAGGTGGGCTGCCATCTTTGGGGTCACACAGATTCAGACACGACTGAGGCAACTTAGCAGCAGCAGCACCAAGGATCCTTTTTTTTTTTTAGCAGCAAGGATATCTAATGAATTTAAAGATGCACCACTTATGTATAATCTTAAGTACTTTTTTACATAAGGGAAATTATGGACCTCCTGTCTAATATATTATAATCCAAATAAATGAAATAAAACCAACCCTTCTGTGGGATATGGCATTAAAGTTCAATTAAAAGGTGAGAATAAAGTCTACAGTTACATAGTCTATATAGCTTCTAGAATGTAAAAACTAGTCCACCTGCTGAGTCCCCAAGTAGGGGAAGGAATCAAGAAGGAGTAAGGGGTATTCTCCACTGTCAGGAGACTACAAATCTAATGTTCCCATAAAATTAGCAGAGCAGAAGCAAAAATTTGAATGTTTTGATTTATAAATTTACACCTGTGTCTGCTGCTGACTTCCTAGGAGGACCACTTGACGTCTCAAACGTTGTATTGTTTCACATTGTATTGTTTCAGTTCCGTTACAAGGGACAATTATATTGACCTGCCACATGATTAGCTGAGAAGACCATTAATGGAAAACAGCTTTTTTCAAACTTAACTTTCTAGACTATAAATAATGGTCAGAGTACTTATAGTCTACCTTTGCTCAATTTGGTTAACCAATTTTCATGCTGTAAAAGATGAACACTGAGAGAGAGCAGTGGGGGAAAAACCTCTATTTTACATATAAAAATGTAGAAATAGTGATGTTTGGAGGATTTTTTTTGTATTATAAGGGGAGTATAAATTGAATGGTTAATCTAGACTCCAAGGAAAATTTTACCTTCACATATATTAGCATTAATTTTATTGTACTATCTTTCCAGTGACTAAGTGTTTTAGACTGGTAATCACTGACTTTGCCCAGACCTTAGTCATCTCTCCATTCATTGATTCATTCACCCATTGAACAAGTACTAATACCTAGTGTTCTGTTTGAACTATGGTGGAACTGTCCGTTGACCTTCCATTCTATCAAAGTTATGTAAGACCAAGACACAAGATGTCCAAACATGAAATTAAAAGAAATAAAAAAGATACATGAAAAGATAACCAGCATATATGGGGTGATTTAAAAATAAATGAAAAATCATGTTGCTAAATATGCAGTTTGGTGGCTCTTCAGATTGTTACTTTCCTTTGAAACTAAATTAAATACACACTTACATCTTTTGCTGTATGTCCACTTATCAAATTTCATTCATTAATCTATCCATGTATGCAACAGGCATTAGAATAAGTTAATCATCCCATAATCATATTACAGGCCAGTGCATATACCCTTATAAAACCCAGCATTTCTCTAGGAGGCGTTGGAGACCAAGGTTTCCTACAGAAATAAAGCCAAGCATTCCTCTTTCACGAAATTTCCAATTAAGTTGGATAAATACTATATACCAATTTCGGCCTAAGTTAGCAACTTGAGTGAGGGTGAATACTTCTTCAGGCCAAGTATTTGGGGGTAAAACAGAACATTAGTGTTAATGAACTCCGATCTTAGGAAATTTCAGTGTAGCTTTTTCTCTGTGCTTCATTTGTTCCTTAAAGGCTAAATTTAAGTAATATATATTTCTAGTTCTTCCATTTAAAGTCTTTTGAAATTATATTACATTTTCAAATAAAGTAACCAATTTTGAAATTTAAATGAAGAATAATGTTTTAGAGCTTATATAATTCTCCAGGCAAGAATACTGAGTGGATAGCCATTTCCTTCTCTAGAGGGTCTTCCCAACCCAGAGATTGAACTTAGGTCTCCCGTGTTGCAGGCAGATTCTTTACCATCTGAGCCACCAGTCACCCATTTTTAAATATGATATCATAAATTTTAAAATTTCACAGTAGTTTCCCAAACGTTATTGAAAGTGTACTTTGGACCAAACTCCATGCAAAGCTCTGGTTCTGTAGAAATGAGTAGGGTATGGATATAGATCTGAAATTGATCAGGCGAGTGTTAGCCTTTGTTGATAGTGTACAGAATTTATGTAAATATAGACTTAATTTTGGACTATTCAGAGATGTCAGAGCATTTATTGATTGGTTTTAGACTCTGAAAAACAAAAAAGGCTAGTATTTCAGAGCAGTAGACAATGGTGTCTTAAACTCTGGAACCTAAAATAAGCCGTTAGATTACTTCGCTGCTTTAATAAGCTTACTAAATTAATTTTAATGATTAACACAATGAATAACAAAAACTTCATCTCTGTAATTAAAACTGAGCAGGTCTGTTTTCTCCAAAGATGCCTCAGCTTTAATCATTTTAACCCTGAAGATAAAATTTTCTCTCCCACTAGGGCTAACCCACATGAAATAGCACAGATTTCTGCCCTCATGTAAAGAGCTTTGATTTAGTGAAGTGTTTCTGTTGTTTATGCTTATTTTTTATAAGAGCTGCGGGTCATTATTGTTTTGTCCCAGAAGCTTACATATAGGCACTATTTAGCTAACCCTAGCCAATAGTTTGAAGTGGCCAAAGATTGTTTTTGATACTTTCCCTTGAGAACCACTCAGTCATTTTCTGAAGATGTCTACTAACTTCAGTTGCTTGTCATCTTTAATCAGATGACAATATTTTTGATTTTTTAAATAAAAACTGTTGTCACTCAAAAATCACAAAATTTAAATATAAAATAAATTTTCAAATGACATTTTTATAAGTTCATAGCATGTGTACTTTGGAAATCATTTAAAGTTTAAAACTATATGAAACTTAAATAACTGTAATGGAGATAGAGATGATATTTAAATATATACCTTTTAATAAACATATTAACTTATAAACCATATGTCATACATATAAATTTGTGTAAATGTGTACTTATGTTTATATTTGTATATATAAATATGGCAAATATTATGTATATACATATATATGTTGTTGCTGTTTAGTCACTAAGTCGTCTTCAACTGCTTGTGATCTCATTGACTGTAGCCCACCAGGCTCCTCTGTCCATGGGATTTTCCAGGCAAGAATACTGGAGTGGGCTGCCATTTCCTTCTCCAGGGGATAGTCCTGACCCAGCAACCAATCTCCTGTACTGATAGGCAGATTCTTTACCACTGAACCACCTGGGAAATCCATATATATATATATATATATATATCTATATCCCTCTATAATTCACTCATTTGCCAAACCACCTATTTGACAGAGAAAGAAGATATTTTATTAAGTGAATTTGAAGTTCTGTTAATTGTTAGAGGTTTTTGTATACAATTCTTTCTTATAAAGAAAAATACATTTCATAATACAAATCCAAATATGAAGAAAGACCAATCATAAAGAAGTAGATTTTTCTAAAAACTATTTTATTCTTTTTTATGCTTATTCATAGTTTTATGCTCTTTGAAACAATTCACTCATCTTGCATTAAGGAATAGCTAACCTAAGGAAGGAATAGCTAACCTATTCTAGGAATGGAGTGATTCAAAGCTAGAATTTTAGTATTTTACACTTGTTCACAATCTTAAACTGTAAAACATAGACTGTCTCTCTTGCCTTAATCTCTTAATTTCTCCTAGGATTAAGAACTAATTTCTCCCCAACACAGTAATTTTTTTTCCCAAGAGAACAAAGTCACTTCATTATGTAGAATGAAGTTGACAACTATTTTTGTTTCGAACTATTGGAGAGAAATTTTAACTCAATTCTTCTAGGTTTTTTTTTAAGAAGGGAAATATCTTCAGTTCAGTTCAGTCACTCAGTCATGTCCAATTCTTTGCAACCCTATGAACCACAGCCACCAGGCCTCCCTGTCCATCACCAACTCCCGGAGTTCACCCAGACTCATGTCCATTGAGTTGGTGATGCCATCCAACCATCTCATCCTCTGTTGTCCCCTTCTTCTCCTGCCCTCAGTCTTACCCAGCATCAGGGTCTTTTCCAATGAGTCAGCTCTCCACATCAGGTGGTCAAAGTATTGGAGCTTCAACATCAGTCCTTCCACTGAGCACCCAGGACCAATCTCCTTTAAAATGGACTGGTTATATCTCCTTGCAGTCCAAGGGACTCTCAAGAGTCTTCTCCAACACCACAGTTCTAAAGCATCAATTCTTCGGCACTTAGCTTTCTTTATAGTCCAACTCTCACATCCATACATGACTACTGGAAAAACTATAGCCTTGACTAGGTGGACTTTGTTGGCAAAATAATGTCTCTGCTTTTTAATATGCTGTCTAGATTGGTCATAACTTTTCTTCTAAGGAGTAAGCGTCTTTTAATTTCATGGCTGCAATCACCATCCACACTGATTTTGGAGCCCAAAAAAATAAAGTCAGCCACTGTTTCCACTGTTTCCCCATCTATTTGCCATGAAGTGATGGGACTGGATGCCATGATCTTAGTTTTCTGAATGTTGAGCTTTAAGCCAACTTTTTCACTTTCCTCTTTCACTTTCATCAAGAGGCTTCTTCACTTTCTGCCATAAGGGTGGTGTCGTCTGCATATCTGAGGTGATTGATATTTCTCCTGGCAATCTTGATTCCCGCTTGTGCTTCTTCCAGCCCAGAATTTCTCATGATGTCCTCTACATATAAGTTAAATAAGCAAGGTGACAATATACAGCCTTGATGTACTCCTTTTCCTATTTAGAACCAGTCTGTTGTTCCATGTCCAGTTCTAACTGTTGCTTCCTGACCTGCATACAGGTTTCTGAAGAAGTCAGGTGGTCTGGTATTCCCATCTGTTTCAGAATTTTCCACAGTTTATTGTGATATACACAGTGAGTCTTTGGCATAGTCAATAAAGCAGAACTAGATATTTTCTGGAACTCTCTTGCTTTTTCCATGATCTAGCAGACGTTGGCAATTTGATCTTTGGTTCCTCTTCTAAATATCTTAGAATCTGATTAATCCAGAGACTCACTCATGGATGAAGTGTTCTCAAATATTCATTTAACAAATAACTTTCAAATTACTGTATTCTATTACATTTCAAGGAGTTGACTGTTGTGAAGCAACATTTTTGATAGTTTCTAATTTAAAATATTAACATTAATAACCCATCTGAAACTTATTGACATATTGGGAAGGAAGACGAAACCACAATTTCTCCCAAATGCCTTTGTAATTGTTACCCACCATTTATTAAGTAATCCCTCTTTTCCCTACCAATATAGATGCCACTTTTACCCTACAATAAACTCTTACAGGAGTCAGACTTATTTATGAATTTTCCATATAGATGTATTAAAACTAATTTCTTTTATACTTCTCCTTTGGTCAATGTTTTGCTCAACAAGATTTCTTTATCTTGGATAGAAAATATATCCTCATTAAAGCTATAAGATAGAAAGTGCAGGGTCAGTAAGTCAGGTTACCTTCATAGACACAAAGAAGTCCAATGTGTGTGTGTGTTTAATATTGTGAATTATTACAATGTTATATTTAAAAGGCCTCTTTCAAAAATGAAATAGTAATCATTTATGTGTACTAATCATTCAGTTCAGTTCAGTTCAGTCGCTCAGTCGTGTCCGACTCTTTGCGACCCCATGAATCGCAGCACGCCAGGCCTCCCTGTCCATCACCAACTCCCGGAGTTCACTCAGACTCATGTCCATTGAGTCCGTGATGCCATCCAGCCATCTCATCCTCGGTCGTCCCCTTCTCCTCCTGCCCCCAATCCCTCCCAGCATCAGGGTCTTTTCCAATGAGTCAGCTCTTCGCATAAGGTGGCCAAAGTACTGGAGCTTCAGTTTTAGCATCATTCCTTCCAAAGAAATCCCAGGGTTGATCTCCTTCAGAATGGACTGGTTGGATCTCCTTGCAGTCCAAGGGACTTTCAAGATCTTCTCCAACACCACAGTTCAAAAGCATCAATTCTTGGGTGCTCAGCCTTCTTCACAGTCCAACTCTCACAGCCATACATGACCACAGGAAAAACCATAGCCTTGACTAGACGGACCTTAGTCGGCAAAGTAATGTCTCTGTTTTTGAATATACTATCTAGGTTGGTCATAACTTTTCTTCCAAGGAGTAAGCGTCTTTTAATTTCATGGCTGCAGTCACCATCTGCAGTGATTTTGGAGCCCAAAAAAATAAAGTCTGACACTGTTTCTACTGTTTCCCCATCTATTTCCCATGAAGTGATGGGACCAGATGCCATGATCTTCATTTTCTGAATGTTGAGCTTTAAGCCAACTTTTTCACTCTCCTCTTTACTAATCATTCAGGGTTTATAATAATATGTTTTTAATCTTCCCGACTATGTGAAGAGGTATTGTAATTATCAATACCATCTAAATTTTTTAGGATGAGTATTTTTCTCAGAGATGCAGGTCATTAGCTCAAGGCTAAATGGCTAACAAATAACAAAAAGAGATCTCAAATCTAACATAGATCTTGTGACAATGATTCAAAGCTCTTTCTAATACTTCAAATTTCGTAGAGTTGGAAGCATTTTCAGAGTTCTGGCTTTGTGCCTAGCACTACGATAAATGTTGTATGGTAGGAAAAAAAATCTTCAGTTCTGACTCCCTAGGTTAACAGTGGAATCACCTCTAAAGTCCCTATTAGACTGAGCAGAGGCAAAACTGTGAAGTAGTGGCTTATCTTGTCACTCGCTTGGCACCTTTACATTGACAGGATTCTCACTTCAAACACCAGCCATTTCATGCTCTCGTGGTTCCAATGAGCAAACAGCACATCTGTGTCCCATTCAAGTCTGCCTTCCTTGAACTTGGTCTCATGCTATGAACCACAGCTCCTTTTCACTTTCAGGGCTGGGAATTTACAGCTCTGTATCCTCACGGAGTCTCCAGTCACATAATAATTGAAGAATGATACACCAAAATCCTTTCTTCTTGGCCGTTTTATTTTATGAAGGACTTCTAGTAACTATTACTTTTTATTATTAAAGAAATATGTCATTATGGGAAACTTCACCTGTTATCCTAAAATTTATGATAATCTTAATCATTGCTTAGGTAAATATAAAATAGATATATACAATATAGGGAGAAATAAAACAGTGGAAAGGTGTGAGCTCTAATCCTTTCCTTAGCATTTATAACTTGGGTAATAATGGCAAATTTCTTTGGCTGCTAGTTCTCTATCTAGCCTGTGTACATATGGTAAAACATGGTCACCTTCCACTTATCTAAGCCTCATTTCTTTACCCGTAAAATGAATATACTTACATTTGCTGTACTCACTAAGGCTTGTGAGGTACAATTGAGATCATGTGTATAAAGTCAATTGCAAAGAAACAACGAAGCATAGGATTGAAAGATTTTGAACAGTGCGCTCTTAAGGATGGTAATCTTTGTAGAAATTCTGCTTCTGCTCTTCCAGTCTCTACTGCTATGAGAGATCTGCTCTTGGCATGTAGGGAAATTGAGACTGGCACAAACATGTGCTGATTATTCCGCAGAAGCATTGGGACTTTAAAGTGAAAAATTCCATTATGGAAACACAGAATAACAAAGAAGCTTTCCATCTCTTCCCTTGCACTATGAGTTATCCAACAGTTTATTCTCATTATGTAAAAGGTGGGCAGAAGGCCCCCAAAACAGAACTTCTTTGTCTTGGCCATGACTGAAGCTATTTTTTTTTTTAAATTAGGCCAGCATCACAGCAGAAACAAATAAACCAGTCAGCAAAGAGAGCAGAGAAGATTAAATCTATAGGATGCCAGTATCATTTTCTCTGTTTTCAAGGCAAATGAAAGCTCTCATGCCTTCATTTCAATGACTAAGACAAGAAGATGGCCTTCTGGGTAGAGGTCAAGGGTAATTTGATAAGGACCTTGATCTCAAAATATATTAAAAATCAGAACATCTTATAAAAAAAATTAGGATGAAGTTTTCTGAGCTGTTGTAAGAACCAGAAAAATCAAGTTTCAAGAGACCTTAGACCTTATCTCCTAACAAAGCTGCTTCATTTTACAGATTGGAGACTACAGCTGAGTTGATTAGCCAAAGATGATATGGGTATAGTGAGTGGTAAAATCAGGACAAAAGAATGGATCAATAGTATCACTTGAACATTAATATTTGTAACTTCAGTAATTATTTACACTCTTTAAGTTTCCTCCCAATTGTAGTTATAAATACTGCCTCACAAATGCTTAGGGCACTCCCTGAAATGCTTTCTCCATCTGCCTCACACACAGAATGGTTCAGCATATAGATTACATACTCAGAGAAAGTTTTCCATGGAGAAAAAAGAGAACAGAGATGGGAATGCTATGATCTACTGTTTTCATTATCATGCTCCTTGAAAGATATTTGCTCAGTTGCATCCAGGATGACTAAGGCAACATGCCTTAATATTGATGTTCTTGGGACGTGCTGTGTCTATTACTCTTTCTTGTCTTCTTAATCTCTCTATGCCTCATTTTTTTCATCTGCAAAATGATAGTGACAATAGTACCTACCCTGTCTGTGAGAATTCAGTGAGACAATATATATAAAGTGATTTGAACATTGCTAACATATAGTGAAGTGAGGTTGCTCAGTCATGTCCGACTCTTTGCAACCCTGTGGACTCTAGCCTACCAGGCTCCTCCCTCCATGGGATTCTCCAGGCAAGAATACTGGAGTGAGTTGCCATTTCCTTCTCCAGGGGATCTTCCCAACCCAGGGATCAAACCCAGGTCTCCCACATTCCAGGCAGATGCTTTAACCTCTGAGCCACCAGGGAAGCCCATGCTAACACATAGTAAATGCTATAATTGTTATTAATATGACCACCGTTATTATTGTTATTTGCGCAATCTTTTCTTCAGACAGTGTCAGAGACTTTTTAAAGTAATAAGGCTATTCACATGGTACTTGGAAAAATCTGGCCAGATAGTCCCAATACATTATTTGAGATTGTTTTTAAAAGCCAGTTTAAGTGCAGAATAATTTTCGATCCCACTGAAGATTGTTCCTTATAATTATAATGACAGATGAAGTTCTTTTAATGTGTAAAATTTTAAATTAGGTTATTAAAGGAAAAAGTTTACCAGCAATGTGCAAAAAAACAATCCCATAAATTGTAACTCTCTCCTAGTAATCTTATTTCACACAGAGATAAAAGTTATACCTTAATTCTATAAACTTTCTAAGGACTTTCCACTTCTCTGACTGTATCTGGGCCCTATCCCTGACCTTTTAGACTTTCTAGAGGCTTCACTCTTAAATTACAGTTTATTCTCAAAGAGAAATGGAACTTGCCCAGGCTACAATAAAAATAAGTGTCTATATAATGAATACTTAAAATGTTTTATGGACCCAACTTCCTTGAAGTTTATTTTAATACTGCAAGACAGGCATTATCACCCTTTAAATGAGAAAATGGAGCCTCAGAGAGACTGACCGACTTTCCCAAGGTCACCCAGCTCATAAATGCTATAACAGGATTTCAAACCTAGCTTGGTCATTTGCCATGGAGAAATATTAAGATACTTTACTGAAAAAAACAGCATTCTAGAAATGATTAACTTTTAAAACATATATAGAAATATTGCAAATAAAATTTAAGAGAAAATCAAATAAATATTATATATGAAGAAATATGAAAAAGAAGAAATATCTTTTAAAATCAGATATCCTGTAAGAAACCAGCGATTCTATATTGCAGTATTTGATAGAGTGATCTAGCAAATAAACACACATGTATGTACTTTGAGCAACAGATATTGTTAGATTTTTTTAAACATTCATTAACATAAATGATTAGCCTGATCTTCTTTGAAAATAAATTTTTAAAATATTTTTTTGCAGAGCATGTGGGATTATTTGTATCCAGTTTCCTTTAAAGCCAGTTTTACTTTAGGAACATTCTAGAAGCATAGTGAGAGGAGCGTGCACTTGTAGTAAGTTGCTTCAGTCGTGTCTGACTCTTTCTGACCACGTGGACTGTAGCCTGCCAGGTTCCTAGGCCTGTGGACCAGACAAGAGTACTGGAGCGAGTAGCCTTTCCCCTCTCCAGGGGATCTTCCCAAACCAGGGATCGAACCTGTGTCTCTTATGTCTGGTACATTGCCAGGCAGGGATTCTTTACCACTAGCACCACTTGGAAAGCCCAGAGAGAGAGTCAGGATTCGTGTGCAGGTAGAGACTACATCTCCGGACTTTCCAGGGAACACAGTAGCTCTGTGTCCGGATTTGAGAATGAAAATGTATCAACATTGCGAGAATGTTAATGGTCCCTCTTGGCCTTCATGGGGCTTTTGGTTTGCCTTAAATGTTTTGTTTTTCCTCGTAGCAGTCTCTGCTGCCTTCTAATATTTAGGTGCCACATCCCGTGTACAGTAATCATACAATGGAAGGAAAGTGGTAATCATAAATGATGTCACAGTCGCCATGTATTGAGGGAAAAAAATGATACAAGTGCCATTCAGAACCAGAAGTGTTCTGTGGAGTCATATTGTCCTCTTATGTATGTACAGAACTGATGTCATCAAACTGCATGGAGCTCTTCAAGGCTTCCTGAAGAGCCTCATCCACTTTTGAATAAGAGTTGCCTTTTAATTAGACTGCTCAGATCATCTATATAAGTCATAGGGATTCACACTATCAAAAATATAATTACTATAAATATTTTAGGATCGCCAGCTGGATTTAATTAAGCAAGAGCATTCCCCCCACATTTATACTCACCAAATGGTTGTCAGTTCCATGTAAATTTTATGAAGGTCCTATGTATGTTTTTAAGATTCTGAATTAATTAATTACCAATTATGGTACCATCAAACAGAAGACATGCTTTTCTAAAGTGAAGAAATCGTGAATATGGGGCAAATGAAAATCTAGACCAAAGATTCATAAAAACTTAGGTTTGAATTTGGACTCTACTTCTTATTCAGTGGAAGACTTGAAGTAAGTCTCTTAATCTCTCTTGGTGCAGTTTCTGCCTGAATCAAATGAAGATGCCACATACTGCATAGGGTCTTTAGCTCTTCATGTTCCCTCAACCAAGAAAACATGGGGCAGAGAAATGCTGACCTACTGTGACTTCAAAATACAGTTTTAGGGGATGATACATTTTTATGTCATCAGCGTAAATAATTATAGAGTGCTCACTACTCTGAGGTCCACTTGACAATATGATTTCCACAGTGAAATAATATAAATGAATGCCTTTGCTCATGACAGGGAAATTAATTTATAGGGAGGAAAAAATCTCAAAAGCCTTTAGAAAAAAGTTTTTTAAAGACATAGTTCATTTCAAATCATCTCTGAAAATCCCTTCTATAGATTAGTAATAGTAAAAAGATTAGTAAAAGTATATAAAAATAATGCCTAACTAACATGATTATAGGGAAGCTTTAGGTCAAACTTACCATGTAGGGAAATTATTTTTTTGTATACAGCCTATAAATATCCACATTTTGGAATTAGGATTACTAATTAAATTATTACTAATTTTACCAGAGATATTTTTCAAATCTGTGTTTATCCTTTTGTGATGTATTGATGTCATATATATAATTTACTTGATTCTGAGTCCTTAATCTGGACATAGTCTATAAATGCAACATTGTCCCCAGAATAAATAAGACCAATTTCCACTGAGGAAATAAACTGGAGATTTCTGTATTTGCCAGAAAGTTAATCTCCAAATGTAAGTATTCCAAATGTTGCTTTGGACAAAGTCTTTAGAAAGAAACTATAACTAGTTTCTGCTTTGAAAGTAGTTGACCTCAAAAGTTTTATATTGATTCTAAACTGGAATTTTTTGCTGAGTTATCTTGAAAGTTTTTTCATTTTAGTTTTGCTTTTGTCAGATGTACTAAAAGGTCCAAAAAAAAACCTAGGGCATCTGTTTGTTTATATTATATAAGGTTAGGAAGCCTATTAGTTCTTAAATACCCTGTTAGGGTCTTCTCTTTCCCAGATAACAATATCATATTTCAAATAACTTGAGCCTAAGAGTTGCCAGCAACTCTTGAGAGAATGACTCCCCAAATGACCTTTTCAGTGATGTGCAAATAAGACTTCATCATTTCCTGTCTAAAAACCAATATTGTTGGAAACAATTTAAGGTATTTGGGGTAAATACATTACTTCATCCCATTCACTCTGTTAGAACTAAAGCTCCCAAAACATTTAGTTAATGGTCATTATTTTATTTTTTAAAATTTTATTCATTCATTCAACAAATATCTATTGAATATACCTTATGATATACTCTCATGTAGAATGGTCCATCAGAGAATAATGAATCCTAGAGCTGGAAGGGACCTAGTCCCTTAAGCTGTATTTTATTACAGTTACCTATTGTTGCATAAAGTATTACCCCAATATTCAATAAGTTAAAACAATAATCAGCATTTATTATCTCTGGCTGTTTCTAAGTCAGAAATTTAGACAGGACACAGGAGAAACAATTTGACTTTATACCTTGATGTCTGGGGCTTCAGCCTGAAGTCTTATAGGTGAGGTACTAGAATCATGGAAAGGCTCTACCATCACATGCCTAGCAGTTGATGCTTGCGCTGTCAATCAGAACACCCAAACTTGGCCCTTCTACATGTTATAACATGAGCTTCTTTACAACATTGTGGCTGGGTTCCAAGGGCAAGTGTCTCAATAAAAAGAGAGAGCCAAAGAGAAACCAGTAAATAGGCTTTTATAGCTGAACCTGTAAAGTCATGAAGTGTCGCTTCTGCCACACTCTGTAAGTCAAGTCAATCACTGAAGTATCCCCGAATTGAAGAGGCATGGATATAGACACCACCTCTTGAAGGAGGGTCCGCACCACATCACAAGATGACGTGAGATGAGATGAGATGTATATTGAAGCTGCCATATTTGGGAGAAAACCATCTGTAACAAGTCAAATGTTATTTATGGGAGCCTGGTACAATTTGAAAACGATGTCCATCCCTTTTTCACGTAAAGGAGCAAGACGACACAACTCCATCAAGAATACATCCCTGAAAAGCCTAAAGCCAATGTTGCTTTAACAGCATAGCTCAAACACACACACACATGCACTATATATGTATATCTTTCCACATCTAATATTCTGAGTTTTTACCGTAGCTTCTTGCTTATTAACACTACATGAATGATAGTACTAAGACCCCTGAAAAAATGAACAATAACTCTTCTTTTCCACACTGGAAAGTGAAAGAAATTTTAGTCTCCTCATATGGATCCTCAAGAAATAAGGAAAAATATTACAATATATGTGGAGATTTACTATATAAAGTCATATTAGAAAACCTCTCATTCTTTTAGAATATTAAGGAATATTTATCTGACTGTTAAGAGACAGGAATCATTGACAAAGTTAAACCTAACAGAATATTATTTTCTGTTGTGATTAACACAAAATAACCAGAGTGATTAAGACATTTTAAATCACTCAACTACTTTGATTTCATAATGGAAAATCTTAGTTTTACTTTTTATTTTTAAGACTTATTACACTGGCATCTTGTTTGGGAAAATATTTTTTATCACCCTTTCTGTTGCTGATATAATTGAGCACATATCAACATAATTTAGCAAATTTAAATTGCTTTGACTTGCAATTACCAATTTAGCAACTGACACAGGGCCCCACTGTTATTATCATATTTAGCAGCCATCTATCATACTGCATGTAATAACTTAAATGAATGCATAAAGATAGCACTAAAAGGTAAGATGAAAAACTCTCTTTAAGCCTCTCAATTTAATGGCAAAGCTAATTTGCTGCTTAGGTCCCAAAGGAAGGCCATCCTTATTAATTCATCCTTTCTAACCACTAAACATGTAGATAGTCTAAGTCCTTATTCTTCTAATTTTCAAAGCTCTATCAATTTACTTGGGAATTATTTTCTAAATATTTTTAGAATTTTAAATATAGTCATTGAATTAAAGATGTAGCTGGAACAGAGTCCTCGATTCAAGTATTATTAATTGAATAACCTTAAGTCAAACCCCAACTGAAGAGTCCTTTAAAACTAACTTGAATTCTAACTTGAATTTCATTCCTAAAGAAATAAATACATGTATAAAATTTTCCTTGATATTATAACACTAAAAGGCAATGTTAAAAGATTTATACATTTCCCAATTGTGGCAATTATATGTTATATCCTATAAAAATGAAATTATTTCAATGATTCTGTTGACTAAATAAATTCCTTTGGGTATATACCAAATAGCAATAGAAATTTTCATTGTACTTAATATCTATGCTTCCGTAAGATTCTTCAGGGGTATCCAATGACATATTATAGACTTGATCCTTAAGTTAATCAGAGATTCGAGGTTTTGTGAAATTTGGACCATTGATTCTAACAGATAAAAATGGAGATGTAGCCATCTTTATCTTGTCCATGTGGACAATTGCACAAGGAAATGCAAATTTTATCAGCCTAATTCCAGTCCTGCACACACAATGATACAGGTGTGTTTTCTTCTGCTTTCTTTCTCAGTAATTCTGTCTCTCCTTGGGGCCTGATTTAACTTCTAGGCTGTCTCAAGAACCCCAACATTAAGAACACAGTTGGCCTGCCTTACCTGGCCATTCCCTCTGCCTCTTTTCAATCCGAGCCCACTGCTATCCCTGCTTTTCCTTACCCTCCCAGATGGTCGCCCTTTTGAAATGCTGCTGTTACTAAGGTTTTCTCAGGCAACTGTTAACTGACATAACAGCTTAATGGGTCCCCCTTCAACAGGGAGTGTTCTGCTGCCTTATAATTACATTAAGGCTGCTCACACTTCATTTTCATTAAACTAACCCTAATTTGGCTCTTTGGGACTTTATTCCTTTCTGATTATTAGTCACTTTCAGGAGGAGAAGTTCTTGCTTAGAAAAGTAAGCTAGAAAGCAGAGAGCCTCCAGAACTTACACAGTCCTAAGTGATCAAGCAATTATTTAATATAGAAATCTTTAGTTGGGACCAAAATCTACGGTCTGCCCCATAATGGTATATATTTCATCATTATTTGGTTCCCACCCAGGTAACCCATCTGTAATAACTGTGAGCAGTTCATTCATGACCTCTGGCCATTTAACTTATTTCCGTTGAAAATTTTACTATGTTTGCTCTGTTTTTGTTGTTGAGTTACTAAGTCATGTCCAACTCTTTGTGACCGCATGGACTATAACCCCTCAGGCTCCTCTGTCCATAGAATTTTCCAGGCAAGAATATTGGGGTGTGTTGCCATTTCCTTCTCCAGGGGATCTTCCCAACCCAGGGATCAAACCCTGCCTGTCTCCTTTTAGGTGGGCAGATTCTTACCATCAAGCCACCAGGGAAGCCCTTGTTCTGTCTTAGTTTATGATTCAAGTTTGCTTTATGCTTTTTCTTTTTCTGTTTTTATGATCAGTTCAGCACTCACCGTGGATATACTTATTATCTGGGCAAAATCACCCTAGTGAGGCATTTTAATGACACAGCACTCTGTTTTTGATGGTAGCTCAAGGCAGCTTGTTCTCAGTGCTCTTTCACAAGAAATTGTGCAGACAATGTCCACAAGGAAAAGAGAAGATCTATTAAAATACCAAATATCCCTTGATGTAATGTCTATTTCTTTAGAAACACTCTGGAGATATCCAGGAATGGATGACCTCAATGACTTCTTTCTAAGAAATTCTCCAAAGAAAGAAAGTATCTTCCCCTCTTTAAACAGTATTATTAAACAGAATATTTGCTGTTTGGCACTGGTAGCTCAGACAGTAAAGAATCTGCCTACATTGCAGGAGACCTGTGTTCAATCCCTGTTTTGGGAAGATTCCCCTGGAGAAAAGAATGCAACCCACTCCAGAATTCTTGCCTGGAAAATCCCGTGAACAGAGGAGCCTGATGGGCTACAGTCCATGGGGTCATGAGTCGGACACGACTGAGTGACTAGTTCACACACACAGACACCCTTCTATTCAGAGGTTACAATGATAGTGTATACTAGGAATTGCAATGCTGAAATTGTAAGAATTTGTTGTGTTCTTCTCCTGCTAGTGGGAATTTCCAAAAAAAGCAAAATGGTGATAAGCAAAATGGAAAATTGGGGCCATTTTCTGTAATATCTCTGAACATGGTCTGCCCTTGTTTATGTTTTGTCAGTTTTTATCAGTTTATATGACTAGTGTTTTCATTGGCCATTGAGATTCATTTCCCTTTATAGTTTGGTAATTACATTTGTGAAATATATTTTTAATACCTAATCACCATCAGGGCACTCTTAAGGGATGTAGTTAGAAAGATCATCAGACATTATGTCTTAAATGTATTGCTAATTTCATACTCTTTTTTTTTTATTGCAACTTGCTATTGTGTCATGAGCAGAGCTTTAATTATACAGAATGGTCCTTGCTGAAATGGCACTCTGTTTGGAATAAGTGCCTTCTTTCAATATATGGAGTATTCCTTTGGGGAATTATTGTGAAACATTTTTAAAATTATACTTCCAGCTACTGGAAGACAGATGGAAAGCAGAACCAAACAATTAAGGTGAGATGGGTATAACTTTTCCTTTTCCTCCCTACAGCTTTCTTCTTCTGGGCTCCAAAGCTACACCACAGGGAACATTCATATTAGCAAGACTGAATAAAACCCAGAACCTGCATCCCCAAACCAAATAACATTCATTAAGTTTGCTTCCTTGGTGTTACTTAATTAAATTAGTTAAATGATTGGAGAAGTCTTATTTATGTACCATAACTTCTTTATATACTGAATTTTTTTTTAAAGCAAGCTGGCAAAGTAAGTTATGAGCAAGTTCTTCACATAAAGAACACAAGTTCTTCTGTAATAAAGCAGGTGGCAAAATGTTCTCTTCACCTGAAATATTAGGTTGCCACACTGAAATTGACTTGGACACCATCAATTAAGATAAATGTCCTTTAGATCACATTAGGGTCATGGTGGGAAACAGCTGCTATGATGGAAACTATTTACATCATCATGGCTTACATTTAGCCATCCAACTAGGCTGACCATCCCTGTTATCATTAATCCTGCTTAATCTCTGCTTCCCACCACACACACCACGCCCCCTCGGGAATCGAGCTAACTTTATAGAACCTTTTGAACTGCTCACACAGCCATGAAAAAAGGATCGTTTCCAAGGTGCTCAAATTTCAGGGAAATGGCTCCTTAATAATTTAATAAGAAAAGGGAAGCTTTGTAATAATTAAATTACATTTGATGGCACTTTTCAGTATTTAGTAAATATATGCTACTAGAATTGGAAATATAAGACTTGTCCCTTGTAAAGTTGAATATCTTTGTGTGGAATCTCAGGATTGTGGGTGCATAAGGGTAGGTCCCACTCAGACATTCTCTGTAGTGTGTAATGGCTCATAAGAGCAAGAAATGCATCTGACTCAGTAATATTTGATGAGTGAATTTATAAATACAAGAAGTGCTTTCTTGTATCGTACAGCATGAAGAATGTAGCCAATATTTTGTAATAACTGTAAATGGAAAGTAACATTTAAAATTGTATAAATTTTTTTTAAATAAAAGAAAATATTCTTAATCACTAGAGTCAGAGAAATTAAAATTTTTTAATTCTTTTATTAAAAAATGTAGTGTTTTCTGCCTTTTCCCACTGCAACTCCATTTCTGCAACCACAAATTTGGAGGTACATACATAGTGACTAGCAGAGTTATGGAAGAAAGGAAAGCAGAGAAGCCTAGGCTGCTTTACAGCTGGTGAGTGTTAGTATAACAGCACCTGTGGTTAACAGCCAGCAATTGTTCTGATTGATGGATGTTTAAGTAGCAACAATTGTTAAATATTTTGAATAAAACCACAGGTCATTTCTTTATTTAACCCATTTGTTCTGGGGCTAAGCACCTTCTACCTTAAGATATCCTTGAGATCAGAGCCAAACAGAATTCCTAAAGGTAATTAAGAGAAATTGAACTGAGCAAAAGAATGGACTATGGTCATGGGTTACATCTATTCCAACTAGACCCAGCCTTAGAGATTTCACTGGCAGAAGATGAACCCAACTAGGGAAAATTTTGATGTGGGACAAGATAGTAAGTTAGAGTGTGTACTAGTTTGGGGGTCACCAGAGCTCTTTCACTAACTTTCTAAACAATTTAAGGGAAATCATTTCATTAGGTTTTCAGTTAAAAATTCAGAAAACTTGAATTCTAGAATCCCTTCCATTCCATCATCTAATCAAATTAGGCATATTTTTTTCTGAAAGAGAATTTTTTCAATAGTGTGTAAAAGGACATAATAACATGTGTAAGAAGACTAAAATCATAAACCTACAGTTCTAAATTCCCGTGGGTATTTATAGACTCTTTTAATGCTTGTATGCCATTGAATTCTACCTAAATATTTTAAAGTTTGACTTAAATACATACATCCTGCTTCCCTCAGGGGTGAAATCATAGGACTTTCATATTCAGGTGAATTATTTACCACTGAGCCCCCAGGGAAGCCTTGATACATATATGTATACTTTTAATTTGCTAGTGGGGATTCCCTGGGTGGCTCAGAAGGTAAAGCATCTGCCTGCAATACAGGAGACCCGGGTTCAATCCCTGGGCATGACTGAGCGACTTCACTTTCACTTTTCACTTTCATGCATTGGAGAAGGCAATGGCAACCCACTCCAGTGTTCTTGCCTGGAGAATCCCAGGGACGGGGGAGCCTGGTGGGCTGCTGTCTCTGGGGTTGCACAGAGTCGGACACGACTGAAATGACTTAGCAGCAGCAGTGGGGATTCCCTGGTGGCTCAGATGGTAAAGCATCTGCCTGCAATACAGGAGATCCGGGTTCACTCCCTGGGTCGGGAAGAAACCCTGGAGAAGGAAATGGCAGCCCACTCCAGTACTCTTGCCTAGAAAATTCCATGGATAGAGGAGCCTGATGGGCTACAGTCCATGGGGCCACAAAGAGTCAGACACGACTGAGCGACTTTACTTTCAACTTGCTAGTGAGCTTGAAGTCAGTCAAAACCAATGCATCATGATCAGTGTGTGACACTTGAAAATTGCAGTTTACATCCTGAGTTTCCTGGCATACTAATATGTAAATTGAATATATTTTTACTTTGGGGTGGGACAAGTATATTGAGCAGTGTATGGTCAGGCTACTCGGGATGGTTATTTTCTTGCTTTCTGTACATCTCCTGCTTGACCAGAGCCTGCTTCTCTCACATGAATATCCAATCCCCTTCTGATAGGACCTAATTAGTAACTGTCCCCATGCTTGCCCTCTGCCCCAGCTGCTGGTTTCCCTGGTAACCAAACCAGCATGGTGACTGAAACAGCATGGCGTCATTCCCCTTTGAAGGGTCGCCGCATTCCCCGCCCCGCTGCCCCACCCTGCCTGCCTGCCAGCTGCCGGCAGGCGGTGTCACTCCAGAGCCCACATCAGTAAATGCCTGAGTCTCCGTTGCCGTCTCCCAAGCCTCATGGGTCCCAAGGCTGGGCAACTACAAGGCTTGCAGACCTACAAAGTGCAGCCCTGTGTCAATCCTAAAAGAAATCAACCCTGAATATTCATTGGAAGGACTGATGCTGAGGCTCCAATATTTTGACCACCTTATGTGAACAGCCAGCTCATTAGAAAAGGACCCGATGCTGGGAAAGGTTAAAGGCAGGAGGAGAAGGGGATGACAGGGGATGAGATGGTCAGATGGCATCATCAAATCAGTGGACATGAGTGGGAGCAAACTCTGGGAAATACTGAGGCTCAGGGAAGCCTGGCCTGCTACAGTCCAGTCCATGGAGTCACAAAGAGTGAGACATGATGGAGTGACTCAATGAATGACAGCAGTCACTGGTGAGGCAGCCAAGGGGCCAAAAAAAACCCTCCCCATGAGCCCCAAGATATCAGAAAATAAGGATGGGGTGTGAAGAGTTGAGGAAGTGATCTGAGGAGGCGGTCCACCTGCATGTATGGCCCTGCAGAGCTGACCACCATGAGAGATGAGAGATGTCTTTCTCTTCCATTAAACTGATGATCTGCTAACCTCAGAGCCTCTTACAAGTTGAAAGGTCGCTGTCCCATGCTCCTGGCTCTTGTGACTGTGTGGGGATGGATAAAGAATACAGACAAAGTGTAAGGACATGGATTATCTATCAAATACTTGAATGTTAGCTGGTCAGGTAAGACAAGCGTACCCCCAACCACCAGCCCTAAACAGCTGCAAACACAGGCTTTAGGAGTGTTATCTCAGGGGCACACTCATGAATTGAGGTAGCCGGTTAACTAGAAGGGTTTGTGGCCCATGGCAACTGCAAAATACCCTCGGGCTTCTGGTCCCAGCTATGGAAGTGGGAAGAGCAACGATACTGCACAATGGGACACTAGCTATGTGCAGTCTACAGTGTGTTACAACGGTGCAATGGGCTGTCCAATCCTTGGAACTCTCCAGGCCAGAACACTGGAGTGGGTAGCCTTTCCCTTCTCCAGGATCTTCCCAACCCAGGGATCAAACCCAGGTCGCCCCCATTGCAGGTGGATTTTTCACCAGCTGAGCCACAAGGGAAGCCCAGGAATAATGGAGTGGGTAGCCTATCCCTTCTCCAGCAGATCTTCCCCACCCAGCAATTGAACTGGGGTCTCCTGCATTGCAGCCAGATTCTTGACCAACTGAGCTATCAGGGAAGCCCCACAACAGGTGCAAAGGCCTCCTGGAGCTGTAGAGCCATGCAACGTGGCTACCAAGTCCAGGAAGGGGCCAATACAGATGCTACACACCAGCGTTTCCACCTGCCCCACAGGCTAATTGAAAGGATGAAGGGACCACGTAATAACAACTGAGATGGGAAAACTCTCTCTCTACATGTGAACACATCCCAGGAGCACCCACTCCAGTATTTACACCATGTTAACCCAGAGGCAACTGGTCAACACCATCCAAGTTCAACTGCTGACCACCTGAGGACTGCTGCCAGTGGTCGGTCAGGACAATAGCTTGCTTTTGCTCTTGCCACGGGATCTGCCCCCAGAAGAACACATTATAAATCACCCTGGGGCTGGCAGGTACGGCCCCGGTGGTTTGGGTTTGCTTCCTCCTGGGGAATAATATTAGAAAGGGATTTAAAGGCTTCACCTGTCTTCTACTCAGCCCCACCTGAAACTACTAAAGGAATTAATTAGGGCACCATCGTCTTAACCCTTGGTCCATTATACTGTCTCTCCAGTATTCGGCACCAGCTCTGGGAACTAGGGCTGGACAGGTGGGGTCATACTACAGACCAAGACAAAACCCAAGCAGGGTGGTATTATCTCAGAATGTTCTTACTGCTTGTAGTTTGCTTAATGGTCATATCTCCCCTGCATTGGGCCTGCTGAGCATCTTACATTCTCTCCTTAGTCTTAAGTGGAGGGAGTCTGTTCACGGACTGGGCGACAGTAGTGACCTCACTGTGAAGTGAGTTTGATTCCTGGATCCCTCTGGTGGGCTATAGTCCACGGGTTGCAAAGAGTCGGACATGACTGAGCGACTGAGCAGGCATTGCTGTAGTGAGATGACGCTGTTATCCTCATCTGGACTTCCAGATGAAAGTTGACCTGAAAAGCCCCTGGCTCCAAGGTTTGCCCACCTCTTGGCTGATGTTACCTGTATTGCACGTGTGGTGTTTGGTTGCAGCATGCCTCTGTATGCCTGACCCCAGCCATATCACAGAAAAAGGGTAGGCCAAGACTGAAGGGATCCTGCAGGGTGTGTCGGGATGGAGCGTATGGTCAGGCCACTCAAGATGGCTGCTCTCTTGCTCGCTATACATCCCTCCTGGACCAGGCTTTGTTTCTCTCAAGTGACTATCCAGTCCTCTTAATTATAGCCCTAATTAGTAACTGCCCACGTGCTTGCTCCCTGCCCCAGCTGCTCATTTCCCTGGCAACTGAGACAACCTAATGTAAATTCCCCCCATAAGTGGTAGCCTCCTTCTCCCCCGAGTAGCAAAGATTGCTGCCATGTCCTGCCTGCCATTTGCTGACAATGGTGGGATTTGTTCCAGGACCTTTGGCTTAAGATCCCCTCTCCAATGAACAGTTGATGTTTCCGCCATCGTCTCCAGGCCCTTCGGTCTGAACTCTTACAGGCCTACAGGATACAGTCCAACAGGCACACAGTGTGGATACTAAGTCAAACAAAAATATGTAAAATCCGAGAGCGGTACAATCAATACAGCATTAAATGCAATTATAACCACTCACCCCTGTTTGAAACAGTTTTCACACAAATCCCACTGAAGAAAGGAAATGTTTGTGTTTAAATTTTTTTTCACCCTTTATTTTTCCATGTATAAAATTATCTGCAGGGAAGTGAAAAACTGTTTATTTGTGACAAAGCAGACTATTTCTGACTATTGTGCTCTTGAGTAGGACTGGTGAGCTGTTAGGTGACAAACACAAGTCTTACTATGGAAGAAATTTATTCTGAATAGCAGCTTAAAACTTGAAGAATTTGTAGGAAAGAAAAATACTCAAGGCTCTAAATAAACTATTTAAATGAAAGTTGGCTTTTGATTACCCAGAAGGCATGGCTATTAGTCCTTTACAAAGCACACATTTTATTTATTCATGCCCATGGAAGTGACTTTTTGTGGATGTTTCCAGTGAAAGTTTCAGCAGTTCTTTTGATGCCATGTGTTAAGTGAAGTCCACATTGATTGCTCTTGATTTCTCAGAATCTTTTACTGTGGTCCTGACATGTAAAGGGGGCTCAAGAATTTCTTAATGGGAGAACTTTAGACAACAACCAGACAACAATCTCTCCAGGTTGAGAGGAGGGGCAATGAAACATGCAGTTGCATTTCCCTCTAAAAATACTGTTCTCTTTTTTTTGTACCTTTTTTTTTTTTGAGAATAATTGCTTTACAATGTTGTGGTGGTCTCTGCCTTACATCAATGTGAATCAATCATAATCATAATTATATACATATATCCCCTTCCCAGAGAGCTCCCCTGCCCATTCTACCCCTCTAGGTCATCACAGCACACCAGGCTGGGCTACCTGTGTTATACAGCAGCTTCCTGCTAGTTATCTCTTTTACACATTATAGTGTGTGTGTGTGTGTGTGTGTGTGTGTGTGTGTATACATATGTCAAGCATACTGTTCTTACTTTATATGGATTTTATTTAGGGTGTCTTGGGACACTGATCTTCAATTCAGATCAACAGGGGAGAAAAAGGCCACAGAAAATATTAGAGCTACATTAATTTAAATGTCTTTGTTACTTTTATATTTTTTAGGTCTTAAAAGACCGTTTTCAAAGGCCCAAAATGAAGTTCACACTTACACGCTGGTGTTGACTCTCTTCATCTTCTTGAATGTAAGTGAAACAGAGTTATTTTAAGCTATGTTAATCAAGAATGCTAAAACAGTAAGGCTGAGTATAACTGAGCAAGGGTAGACATTGTTCTCCAGAAGACAAAGTATAATTTTCTTTAATATTTTGTTAACAAATCTCTTTATATTATTCGAGGAAGACTATTACTAACATCCCATGCCTGTCAATTTAATTTTAAGGGGATTTACATTTTATAATGTTACACATTAAAGTTTATGGGAATAATTGCTAATGTAGTCCTTCCTTCTGTACCTGTCTGAATGAGGATAGTTTATTTTATTATGTAAGACAGCTGTGTTATTTTAATCTTCAGATAAAGCACAATATAATTTGCTAAAAGTAATTCAGTGGAAATGCATGTATCTTCATGCCATTGGAAAGAAATTTTAAACAGGAATATTGCAGAAACTACTGGGATATCTTCTTTTGTCTGTAAATGTCTAAGCCTTATATCATATTCTATAGATGCAGAGAGATTGATATATTTTATTCATATTGATATTGTTATTAATATCTCAAATGAAATCCTATGTGATCAGCTATAAGTGAATATTTCTGAATTTTGCTTTACAAATCATGTAACTAGACATTGATAGAAGAAATGATAAAGTAACTACTAGATAATAAGATAGTTTGAATATTATCCAGTCATCTTTTTTTTTAGGAAAGACTAAACAAAGTCTTTTAACAAAGACTACAAAACTTTTGGTGTGTGTTTTTTTTTTTTTTTAAAAAAAAGCTCACCTTTTAAAAACTCTTACCTAGTACATTTTAAAATTTAAAGATTGAAATAATTTCATATATTTGCATGAGCATGACAGGTGCCTTGTGGTTTATAGGCATCTTTTTACTAGCAAGCATGATTGCACAGGGCACTTAAATGGCTTTATGAGATCTTCATTGTGACAAACAGAAATTTTGCTTCTGTTTGGATTATATATTTGATCTGGAGGATTTGTCCATAAAATTTTTGATATATCGTTTTCTTCTGAAACACTCATTATGTTCCACATTAATATTCTTCAGAGAAAAGGAAAAACTTTCATGACATTAATTACTCTAAAATGTCACTTCTTAGATACATTATTATGAAAAACCACTACCTATATATTTACTGAATTCCACCAACCTGATTTCCAAATGGTGTTTAAAAATTAGCAGTTTGGTTCACCACATTCCCTTAGCCTCATCTACATTTACTGAAAGCGCTCACTTTCTCTTCTTGTGCAGTAACACAGTAGGCTTAGAACAGTGCTTGGCACATAGTGCCCAAAAGATGCTAGCGAGGATGACGACAATGACCACACCAACAACGAGGAAGACAGAGAGGAAGTAGGCTCTTCTGAGAAGCATTTGTTGTTCACTTAACTGTGTTCCCCGATTTGTGTTGAATTTATGACACCATGGACTGTAGCCCGCCAGGCTCCTTTGTCCATGAGATTCTCCAGGCAAGAATACTGGGATGGGTTGCCATTTCCTGCTCCAGGGGATCTTCTCAACTCAGGGATCCAACCCAGGCCTCTTAGTCTCCTGCATTGGCAGGTGGGTTATTTACCACTAGCGCCCCCTGGGAAGCCCCTTATGATACACACAGGAGTTTTACATAATGCTTAGGTAGAAAGTACATAGTCAGGCATCTGATCCCACCTGGAAGAAGCAAAGCTAACCCTTGACAGACCTCTATTTTATCCTTTACTTTGAAAAGTATAAGTAACTGAAAACTACAAATCATCCTAACATAGACATTATCGTTATTAAGAACAGCGACATGGAAAGTTGGTCATATCAACTTGTGAATTCTGGACGCACATTCCCATTAGAACAGGTCTGTCTGTGACAGTCTATAGAAGCGTTCTTCAAGCCGGTAGCATGGATCCCCACAGTCAGTAGTTTTGAACCATTTCTAAAGTTCTACACAGAACTGCTCTCTTCTTGTTCTCTCTCTCTTCTTCTGGAAACCATCTGTAACACACAAGGAAGCTGATTGTCTTACGTCAAAGTAGAATTGCTTAAACACACAGCCATTCAAATCAGATTGCTTTACTTCTGGACCCCATGACGTGTGGATGGAACCTTCTAGAATGTAAGCTCCACGAGGGCAGGGACCTTGCCGGTTTTGTTCTTGCTGCTGACTCTTCAGAACCTAGGACAGTGCCTGACATATGAAAGGCATTCAAAGCAAAAGAACACTGATGTTTCCTCTGCGGACTACAGCTGTCGGTGGCAGCTTGGTGGTCGTATGTGTGGCGCCCTCTACTGGAACCTTTAGGAGTGACATCACATATATGGCGACTAAACTGCTACATAGGACAACAATTAAGAGGTGGTTTTTTTTGGTTTGATTTTGGAAGCATCACGCAAGATGACTTGAATGCAAAACTTCGAATGTCAGTCTTTATTCAGAAAAACATGTCCTTCATGTCTCATTTCTATCTTTATATATTTACATTCCACAAAGATATAGAATAAACATAACACATATGATACGTGGAATATTGTTTTCACACCACTTGGTGATTTAATCGCTACTGTTTATATTTTCCCTCTTTACTGCTGAAAATTGTACCACCTCACTAGCAATTTTTATCTCTGAAATCATCAGCAAACAGTTTAATATGTTCAATGAACCTGATGAAATTTATATGTTATTTTTCAGCAGTAGTAATTCCATGATTGGAATTACATAGATGTAATGGTTATATATGTATATATGTCATATCTACATATATAACAGACGCCTCAACTTGTATGTTATTTTCAGAAGAAAATCACTGAAACATTCAGCTACCACTGGAAAAACTGCATTGTCAGTGCTCAAACGTGAACCAGACCAGGAGCGGACTCAGATTATTATGGCCCCTCTGAGGACAGAAGTTCTAATTGCTCATCCCCTCAGTGTTGAAACAATCTCTGTTGAACCATGTTACAGGAAGTTCACTGGAGTTTTGTTTCAACATTGGAGGAATGATAAGATGCTACTGTCGTCTACATGAACTACAGCTACTTTTTCAGATGGTCATGTCGCATGATTGCTCGTGTTTAAGACTGCATTGAACCAAGTAATGTTGTCATTGAAAATACAGGTTTCCACTTGCTATTCTTGCGCATACTGCCTCCCCATGGCCTCCATGAATATCTAGCTAACACAGGAGCATTTAATGGGTTGTTCAGTCTGTTTAAAAATAGAATTCAGAAGATTACTTTGGTCAAGCTTAAGCGAAATAGTTCCTAGTGTCTAGCATATCTAATATAAGTGACAGAAAAAAATTATATATGACATCATATTCTATTACCACATATGGTTTTCAGCCCCATTGATAAAGGACATGTATACCTTTAATCATCATTGTCAATGGGTTCATTTCTTCTGTCACAAATTCTAGAGGCATTAAAATTAGAAATAATCCTAACAGAGTGGTGTCAACTATCTTTGCAGTAAGTATTCATATAGAGTTGTAACCATAATGTTACGACAGTAGTAAACAGTCATCCTCTTCTGTTTGCAAGTGATTTCTACTCATGATCTGGTGATACTTCCACATCCAGTCCAAAAGAGAACTTATCTTCTCCCCCAAGAAAGGTTTTCCTTTCTTAGTGTCTTTTCTTTCTCCTCCTCAAGATGCTACTTTTTTTTTTTTTTCCTAGCTGTATTGGCTAAAATATCTAGGCCATTTGACTCTTATTATTCTCCATTCCTTATCAGGTATATTTAGTGCTTTTATTATTTGAAAAGGTGCTGAGGTGCTGTTTCTTGTTCCATCTTAAGGTGATGTAGTCCATGCCTTGAGCTGCCTGACTGGGCTTCCCAGCTCTAATCTGACGCCTAACTCTCCTTTCACAACCTTCACTGGTCAGAAAACTGCAAGACATCTTTACCTCATCATTCTTTTAAAATATTGGCTAAAATATCTTGAGCCTTTCATGTCCCCAAAGTTTTGTATTTGTTGTCCTAGGGCTCTATATTATCTGATTTTCCTTGATTTCAGTTCTTACCCTCAAACATGCTCCCCTCCAGTTTGGTTTCTGTACAACTTCACACATGTCCTTCCTTCCTCTGGGCTTACCTGTGTGCCTTACCTTCCATCCAGAAAGCCTTCCCTCTCCTCTCTGCCTATGCAGACAGTACATGTATTCAAAGTCCAATTCTACCTTGGATCTATAATCATTCCTATCTTTTCTTGCTCCATGCTCTCTCTCCGCTATGAATTTTTATTGGTTAGCCTTTAGTGATAGACTACCTCATGGGACAGGATGCATGTCTGCACAGTGAGATATGCTAGAAAACAGTGAGGCTCTACCAGGAATGTCCTGGGGTATATGGGCTATAAGGATATTTATTTTAGCAACTGTGGAGAATAGAGAAAGGTATATAATGCTATCTCTGCCATCAGTACAGTGGGGAAACTTCCATCTTAGAATAATTTAAACAGAATAAGGCCAATTAAAAGTGTTTCAGCAAGTGTGATAGAAAGCCAGGAGTATTTCTAACTTCAGAAAAACAGAAGTCAGTATAGGTTGATGCTTGCAAGTCTTCTCCAAAAAACTCCCCATGCAGAACATGGATATAAAAAAATTCCAATTCAAGCACAATCAAAACATCAGAGCCACAAAAGAAATTGAAATCTATCTAAACACAACTTAAGACAATTTGTCAGACATCCATCTTTTCAGATACACAAACACACAACTTTGATTAATAGGACCTATGATGGTAATGAAAACTAACAGACTGACAAAATGTCAGCCTGCACTGAAAATTTAGAAGCACTGGGAAAAATATTTAAGATTTACCTTAATTTTCAGCAGTGAAAATGAATTACCTTGTATAGGTCATCTGCTGATGAAACCAGTTTAAAGAGATTAAGGCAATTATCCAAAGCAGAATATTTCAAAAGAACATATTATGTTTGTTCTGTGGAATAAATGGGGTAAGTTTTTTGGCAGTGTGTGCAATCTAAGTACAAACAAATCAGTTGAGAGAATCCAATTAAAACTTATTTATTGCACTAATATATCTACTTTGAATAACATGATTCATGATTCTTAGGAGCTCCAAAGAAAACAAAGTGATTTAATATTCATATTTTTTGGAAATCAGGTTATTTATTTCTAAACTTCACATTGATAATAAAGTTTTAAAAGTCTTGTAATGAGGTGCATGGGTCTGTGTGGGTGCTGCACATTTTCAGTGTGGATGGAATGAATGCAAATATGAAAATTTTAGGTAGAATTTATAGATGAAATATAAATACACTTAAATTATAAAGAAAAAATAATCCACATGGAGATCGTGCATAATTGTTGCTTATAGAAGGAAAATAAATGTTTTCATACTTTTTGATCATTTCATTATGTATTCCCCTCTCTCTACTCTCCATAAGTAACTCCATTTCCTGTCTAATACAGCGCCCACTTCCGGTCCTTCCTGCCAGTTCAGATTCCACCTATTCTACAACACTGGAGCCGGAGCCTTTTCTCTTCCTTTTAGGAAAACAGAGACTGTTGCAGGCACAGCACAAATGCTTTGACCGAATGCAGAAGTTACCCCCCTATGATGGAGAAGGTAAAAAGAAGGCTGTATGTGAATGTGTGTTTCAAACATTAGTAAAGGCTTATTTTCTGCTGGGGGTCAATATGTGTTAACTCAATTAATTTAATATGCCAATGTTTTTAACAGTGGCTTTCATACTGTGGTATGTTTGTGTGTTTTATGCCACAGACATGCCTAGTTTCTTTGCTCAGGTTCATCTGACTGCTTTTGGTTAACATCTGCCCTTAAGATAAAATTAAGTAGAGTAGCCCAGTAGTGTCAGCAGTGAAGAGTCTGCCTGCCAATGCAGGAGACCCAGTTTCTTCCCTTGGGCTGGGAAGATCCCCTGGAGGAGGGCATGGCAACCCACTCTAGTGTTCTTGCCTGGAGACGCCCAGGGACAGAGGAGCCTGGAGGGCCACAGTCCATGGGGTCATAAAGAGTCAGACATGACTTTGCAGCTGAGCATGTACTTACGATAGAGCATATACTTTCACGAGGTTTCTTTCATTACATTTCTGGAGATATAGCAAAGGAGAAATCTTGGAGGAAAGATTCGAACAGATGACAAGTAAGCCTTTTGAGGAATAAATGGAGAATATCCTACAGAAAAGGAAAAAAAAGGAAATTCCCTTAGCAGTTGGAAAAGTTAGTACCGTTGTTTTGTTGCTACTGCTGTTTTAACATTTCCATACCCGAGTGGAGAGCCCCTGAGTAACCGTCTATGCCCTGTTAAATCTCGCTGAGGACTCTATGGTTTTTGATAACTGCAATGTAATTTCTCTCTAAATGGCCAGGTCTGTACTGCAACCGCACCTGGGATGGCTGGGCCTGCTGGGACGATACACCCGCTGGAACGCTTGCTGAACAGCACTGCCCAGATTATTTTCCGGACTTTGATGTGGAAGGTAGAGTATTTCTTTTTAGTTTATGTTTTGCTATGAATCTTTGAGCATTTTTCTAGTTCCAAAAAGAAACTCAGATGCAAAATATACTACCAAATCATAATCTCTACAGTTTAGCATGTTCTGAAACGTTGCCATAAATGAAATATCCAGTTGTACAAAGATTGTGGGCTGCCCTTATTTTTTAAGTCAAGGATCAGCTGTGCATGTTGATCATAAACTCTATTAAATATTAAATTAAAAGGAACCATTTATATATTTTAACTATTTAACATTGAATTTTAATAAACATTGCAATTACTTTTTCTAAAACTGAACAATTTTTAGTTACAGCGGAAGTTTTTGTAAAATTTTCCATTGTTTCCCATTTGATGATTTATGCAAATCCTTGATCTAGAGTTTATGTGTACTGGGCTGGTGGAAGAAGCATAATGGGAATTTGATTGTAATGTTAAAAATGATATAAAACTATCATGTGTAGGGAAGAGAAATGAGAAGGTGGTAACTCCAAACATTGACCAGATTTCTGTTCCAACAACAGATGACTGACATGCTCAGTAAAGAAGACTGGTACTGTTAACATGGATCAGACTAACCCAGCTCTCTGCCCTGCCCCACATGAACAGCCAACAAATGTGTTAAGTTAATTAGTAACATCAAAGTCACTGTAATTATAAAGTAACGTAGGAGTGTTTTCATTGAATATATTTTTTTACTTTCCAAAACAGTGTCATACATATTATATCCTTTTATACTCACAATATTTTATATAAAACAACACTGAACCCAAGTCCTCTGAACTCCTACCTAACCCTTTTCTAAGTAAATGAAAAAAGCATTTGAGAAACAATATTTCTAAATCATTGCACAAACTTACATAGATTGAACTTTCAAGCCAGAACATGATTTTCCTTCAGGCTTCAATCTAGACACTGGTGGGGGACTTGCTTCCTGCTTCCCCTGAGAATGAATTACAAAGTTTGACCCCCGTGGAAGTGGAATTACAGTGGGGCACTTTTAAAACCAGTTCAGGCCAGCCACTTCTAGGAATTCTCATTTTGATTTAAGAATTGGAATGTGAAGAGAGAAAGAGCACATCGCTTTTCCCTGCTCATCACTGCTGCTGCTGCTAATTTGCTTCAGTCGTGTCCGACTCTGTGCGACCCCAGAGATGGCAGCCCACCAGGCTCCCCCGTCCCTGGGATTCTCCAAGCAGGAACACTGGAGTGGGTTGCCATTTCCTTCTCCAGTGCACGAAAGTGAGAAGTGAAAGTGAAGTCACTCAGTCATGTCCGACTCTTCGTGCCCCCATGGACTACAGCCTACCAGGCTCCCCCGTCCATGGGATTTTCCAGGCAAGAGTACTGGAGTGGGGTGCCATCGCCTATCACTACCTTCCTGTAAACCCTAACTCAGTGCTATTTGATGGTGGTCCCCAGGTCTTTACTGACTCTTCCCAATAAATGATGCTTCATTAATCTTGATCTGATGACTGCCTTAGAGGAACCTGATTGACAAAAAGAGTTGTTCTGTAATTGAGGCTGCAAGGCCAGTTCCAAAGCAGTAATGGGCTGTTGCTAAAATGGCTATAATTATTAACTAAAAGGCAACTTTGGGGTTAGCCAAACAGTGATTTCCAGGCATAGATCCATCTTTTCAGCCAGATTTTTAGATAGAACCCTCTCAGCAGGGGAACAAACCATTTCAAAAGAAAGGCAATTCTTAAATACATCTGTATTCAACAAACTTAAATTCTTTAGGGCTTTACCACTGACCCAAGCTGTATCTCGATGATCCACTCAACAGTTCAATGAAATGGCAGAGATTTCCTTTTAAACAAAGTGCTTGGTTAAAAGGTAGGTAGATAATGAGAGTGAACAGCAGCGTTAAGATTCCAATGAAGCTGATAGAAAGAAAGAAAAAAAAAGTGAAGTCACTCAGTCATGTCCAACTCTTTGTGACCCCATGGATTGTAGCCTACTAGGCTTCTCTGTCCACAGGATTTTCCAGGCAAGAGTACCAGAGTGGGTTGCCACTTCCTTCTCCAGAATGAGGCTTAATAGGCTGAAGGAAAGTGCTAGAGTATAAAAAGCAAATCCCTGTTAGGAGGGATGTAAGGGCAGGAGTCAAACACTCAATCAGCAGAAAAGGGACAGAGCCAAGGTGGCCAGCATATGGCTGAGGACAATGCTTCTCAACCCTGAGGTCCCTGGGAATGGGTGAGCCTTTAAAAGGGCAGGTGTCTGGCATCTCTTGAGACTAATGGCACATGAATCTCTGAGGACTGGGTATGAGAATCAGGAGAGAGCTCCCCAATTGAGGGAAGGAAGCATACTCCCTTCTTCATGGAGCAGTCCAGACTTGGACTATTTCAGAGGAAATGCCAACCTTCGAGCACGTGCAGAGAGGCTCCAGGCTTGAGGGGACGCAGCAGATGTGGTGTGAATGAGGGTGTTTGGTTTAGAAAGGGAAGTCAGAGGAGACGTAGCCTTCTGTCAAATATTGAAAGATTGGCCAGGTAGAAGAGGACAATTAATCTTTTCTTTTTTTTTAAATAATTATTTATTTCTGATTGATTGATGATTGTTTTGCTATATTGGTTTCACGTCTGTCATGCATCCACATGAATTAACCATGATATACATATGTCCCTTCCCTCTGAACTCCCTCCACCTCCCAGCATTCCCACCCATCTAGGTGATTACAGTCCCGCGTTGAGTTCCTGAGTCTACAGCAAATTCCCATTGGCTGTCTATTTACCTATGTTAGTGTATATATATCCATGTTACTCTCTCCATTTATCTCACCCTCTCCCAGAAGAGGACAAACTCTTGATAGCTACAACAGTTAGAACTAGGAAATGCCTAGATCCATGTAGCACAGTAGTAACGAATCTGCCTACTAATACAGGAGACGTGAAAGACATGGGTTCGATCCCTGGGTCAGGAAGATCCCCTGGAGGAGGAAATGGCAACCCGCTTCAGTATTCTTGCCTGCGAAATCCCATGGACAGAGGAGTTGGGCAGATTAGAGTCCAAGGCATCGCAAAAGAGTTGGACATGATTGAACCGTGCACGCACACAGACTTGAGTTAAATCCAAATAAAACATATTTACTTCAGTGCTGCCCATGACTGGAAGGTTCTCAGGACAATCACCCTCCTCCATAGAACACATTGCCCTATGTAGCTATGTAACTTTGTAAAAACCAAATTATATTCATTCAAGAAAACAAAACCACTTCCTAACAAGATGTTAAAGATAAAATACAGCATTACCAACCCCTTTTTAAAATTTGCAAATCATTAACTAAATCATTGACCCGTTTTCAACATCAATTTTTCTCTGCTGATTAGTGCTGACCCTTTTGGAAACTGTTGGCAGGGGTGGTCCTTTAAATAATTTTTGTCCAATGGCAGTCACAGCAAATTCACAATTTAAAATGTTTCTTAATATTAAAACAGATGATTCTACTAGGTGCTTTAAAACTCCTTTGTTGGCGAAAAAAATTGGGGTTTTGGTCCATTTTAAATCATTGTTGGAGTAGACATACAAACAAGTCTACAGTTTTCAGTTTAAATCTTGTGCTGAATTTGGTAGTAATGTATTTCAGTCATACAATGAAAAATTGTGAATTTTACCTGAAAACTACCAAAGATAAAATAATTTTCATACTAGCTCATAGGTTGATTTGACTAACCAAAACTTCTAATAGAAAATTATTTTAAATGTTATCAGATCTTATAATAATTCACCAAATACATTTTTTACCATGAATTGTTTCCTTAACCTTTAAAACAGTAACAAATATTAGTATATGATTCTGATTTCCATATTCCTGTGTTTTAAAAAAACACAAGTCATATGTAAAACAGTTTTCCATAAGCTTTACAATGATGAACAATGCTACAAAAATATTACTGCTATGAAATTATCAAAAATCAAAACTATATAAGGGTTGCAAACACACTGATAAAATCTCCTTTCATATTTTACCAATTTACCATTCAGGGTTGCTCTGTGATCTCTAAGGCAATAAACACGTTGCAGAGGCACTTTGGAGAGCTAGAAAAATGTGACTAACTCAGAATAAGTTTGGCAATGTAAAATGGAGATAGCAATGCTTCACCTGGCTTTGCTGAAGCTAAATTTAAGCAATGCATCGTGTGTGGTGCAGGGTTCCTGGTTGTCTCTATTGACTTCTACTCACGTTCAGGTTCTATAAAGTGATTAACCCTTTGCAATGGCTCTTAAGCTTTAATTTATTGTTTTTCCGTCTTGCGATTTTGAGATAGTAATAAGGTCTGTTTCGCTAACAGAAAAAGTTACAAAGTATTGTGAGGAAGATGGAGTTTGGTACATCCATCCTGAGAGCAACATTTCCTGGTCCAACTATACCATGTGCAACGCTTTCACCCCTGAGAAAATGCAGGTAGGTTCTATTGCACGGTTCAGTATTGGAGGGGAAGGCATTATCTGTACATGGAAATGTATGCCTGATGGTAAAACACCTGCTACCAAGAAGCCAGCCTGTTTTGTAGAAGGAAATCAGATAATGACCTGTCAATTCTGAGGAGTTTAGGGAGTGGCTCTGGAGAAAATGATGCTTTACTTCTCGGTTGGCACTCAGTCAGTGATGGTTCCCTGGAATGTGTCCATGGAGCAAATGATGGGGTTCCCTACAATACCAGACATTAGGCAGCATTTTCAAGGACTCCCTCAGCAGTTCTCTCCGGGAAGGGTTCCAGAACTACAGATTTCTCCGCAGTTACCAGCTAACAATTGACCACCCTCTGTCCTGAGAGGTCCATGACAGTTTTGCTATCAAGCCTTGAACAAACTCTTGAGGATGGAGCTTCTCATCAGCCCACTGCTATGAGTGCAGCTGTTTATTTTTGTGGAAACCCCTTCTCATTTGTTACTTCTTGTGTCTTACTGTTAAATAGCTTTATTATCCCTGCTTAGAAACATTGAAGCCAATGGGGCAGGTAGTGGGAAGTGGCGAGTAGGTAACCACTCCCTTCTTCAGGTTCTTCAGAAATCTGAAAAGGTCACCAAGTCTGCCACCAGCCTCCTGTCCCTATGGGCTGGGAGACACTATGGGTCAGCATTTCGTCACACAAGGCTTCTCTGTGTAGCCCTGGTGGCTGCAAAGGAAACCTATTGTTTCCTTCAAGGATAGGCCTGTATGCTAAATAATTACTATTTCGGAAGCTACAGAACCATCAGTGCTTTCATTTTCTATAAAGCTTTCAAGTATAGAAAACTTTCCTGTCATTAAAACAGAATAAAAAACAATGAAACAAGATGAATAGATAGCTTAGAGACCAGATGACTAGAGGGACATCTTGGCACAGGCCAAGGACACCAAAACCAGTTATAGCATTTTGTATACAAGTTTTTCATCTCTCTTGGGTCTGTTTTTTCCCCTTGATCAGTCTTGCTAAAAGGTATTGAAATTATTTTTAAGAACTAGGTTTTGTCTTTGAGCCACTCAGCTTATATTCAAGTTCTCTTTATCGTTCAAGTTTAATTTTCTTTAGATAGAAATTTAGGTCATTGATTTTCGATCTCATATATGCATTTTAGTCTGTAAACTTCTCTCTGTGTACAACTTCATCTGTATCCAAGAAGTTTTGATATGACATTGTGAGTTCTTCTTTGATCCAATGGTCATTTAGAAATACATTTTTACTTTTTAACAATATGAGGGTATTTTTTTAAGTTATCTTTTTATTAATGATTTCTAGCGTATGATGGTCAGTGAATATCCAACTTAAGATTTGAATGAAATATATTCATTTGCTTTACTGACTAGTGTATGTCAATTTGGATATCCTTTGTGCTTTTGAAAAGAATGGGTATTCTGTAGATGTTGTGTGAAATGTTTATTGTATGTGAGTTAGTAAAATCTGTTGATCATGTTGTTCAAATCTTCAAATCTATAGGTTGATTTTTCCTCCCTGTGTTCATTCTATTGATGACTAGGAGTTGTCAGTTTTTGCTTTATGCTCTCTGTGGCTTACGTTCATATTATTAAGTGCCCAGAAATTTAGTATTGCTGGGTCATCCTGACTTAACATCTAGAGTTTTATAATTTCACACTGGTTTTCTTGTGGTTAGTGTTTACCTGGGTCATCTTTTCACAGCCTTTCAGATCCAGTATTTCTGTATGCCTGGGCTAAATGCTGTTCATTACAGAAGCATGTAATGGCTTTAAAAATTATCTAGTCCAACCACATCATTTTAAAGATGAGGACTTCTGCAGTCTGGGAAAGTAAAGTGACTGGACCTGAGAATCACACAAATACTTAATGACAAAACTCTGAGTAAAGAACACTCTGATGAACCCAGTCTTATATTCTTCCCACCATGTCATGCATATTCTGGTTTAACTGATATTCTTATGATATCAGTTATGATCATTAATCCATTGATCCAGTTTATAATTCAATATAATTCTCTGAAATATTTATAATTACAGTAGTTTTTTTAAGGAGAAAAACAGTTGTCAATTTACATTACTTAAAAATAGAAATGATTTTCCCTCTTCTGTAATAATTTATTCATGTATTTGTCTTTGTAACTGCTTTGCTTTTCTTCCTGTGGTTCCAGAGCGCGTACATTCTGTACTACCTGGCTATTGTGGGTCATTCGATGTCGATGATCACCTTGGTGATTTCCCTGGTGATTTTCATGCTG
Source organism: Aepyceros melampus (assembly GCA_006408695.1). Classification (NCBI taxonomy): domain Eukaryota; kingdom Metazoa; phylum Chordata; class Mammalia; order Artiodactyla; family Bovidae; genus Aepyceros; species Aepyceros melampus. Next base: position 227,669 of record SJXQ01007669.1, read on the forward strand.
GTTAGGTATGTACACTTACAGCATCCACCTTGTATTTTCTCTTAGGTGCTAAAATAAGTGGTATACTGCAAGAATGCTGGGCACGAGAAAGTCTGCAGATTGCGTGACTGTGACACTGGGAGTCTTGGAGTAGCAAGAAAAATGAAATTAATTAAAAACATGCTTTTTAACCCTATCCTTGAGGAAACAGGATGGATTCATATAATTTTCAAAAGCAATATACCTCCTTCCCAAAATGAAATAATCCTGTGAGCCCGCAGATACACTGCATTAACATGGTCAAGTTCCACTTACCGGCTAAGCTGCCACGAAGCACTGAGAAAAGAATCTTCCTCCTCCTTTTTTTTTTTTTTTTTTACCCCCACTCTGAAATATGGAGGCCATGGCCACAAGTTCAAACACAGCCTGCTTAACTGGGAATTATATTGTAAGTGGGTTGGGCCACAGAGGAAGTGGGGCTGGAAAGTCCACCCATGAAAGGAAGTCCCTTCGGCCTCGACTCACTCAGCCAGAGTCAAGGGCAGTTTCTGGGAGAGGATGGCCTGTTGTAAGTGTCAGGTTTTTGCCCCTGCACCCCTACCGTTGTTAACTGAAACTCCCTTCTAAGAATTGCAAGAAACAAAATTCCAATGAGGGTTTCTATCTGGAGGTTGTGTCCATACAAATGATTGCATTATCTATTGCAAAATGATTAAGTTCATTTAGACACTGATTTTACACTAATAGAAAATTTAAAACACTGATTCTATATCTTTTGAAATGACCACAATGTACTGAGATAGTAACATATCTCAAACATAAATTTGGTCCTAAAAACATCCTAAATTTAGTGTCATTTCTATAGGTCAAAGTCAGGAGGCACTATGGTACTCTTTCATGAGAATGCTGACTTCTACACTATCATGGTATTTCCTTCCAGTAATATTATACAAATGACCAAGAAAACCTCATAGACACAGACTAATTCTTCACACTTAAAAGATTGTGAGGTATAATCAAATGTACAGTGATTTGTATACAGAATAACAGAATCTTAAGTTGACTTTTGTTCACATATTGCCATAATAATGCTAGACAAAATTAAACCAAAAAATCACTTGTAAAATACACCCTTAATGTAAGTATTATTTTCCTTGATCCTGTTTTTAATCTTTGTCTATAACTTACATCATAATCACATATTATATATGTCTACATCTTATATCATCAAAATTTATGTTGACTAAGCAATATAACTGAATAGCAACTTTTTGTTAACTAAATAGCAAATAATAGTATAAATAAGCAGAAAATTAGTTTCTTCCACATATGGTTGAACAGGAGGAAGGCTGATAAAGCAACAAGACATGACGGATTAATCATTTGAATAATTTTTTCAATTATAATGATTCAGGATACAGCAGAGTAAACACATGGCATGATTAATCTTTGAATGTCTTCATTTTTCAACTACGTTTGACCACAATGCAAAAAATACATCACCATGGCTCTGATATTACACTGATTAGAAAGTCTGATTAGAATAGACTGAAAGTCTATTCTTTCATTTTTTTTAATATAACCATAAGAAAATTCAAAGAAAAGGCCCCAAATTTGCAACTGTGCAACTAAATGTATGCAGGACTTTAAAGATGAAAAAACAATGTCAAGGGGACATTTTCCTCCTGTCACTTGAATGAGTGATGAGGTATGAGAACCAAATCAGCAAAGAAAGTAAGGATGTTCTTTCAATAATTATTTCTCTGTTAAACCACTAAAGATGGGTGTTTAAAAGTGCAGCACATAAGCAAAGTGAAATATTTCTCAATTCCAGTTAGTCCCAAAGCAAAATTAATCTGGTAAATTCTTTGAGAGAGTATGAGGGCAGACTGTCTAGGAAGCACCAAGTTTTGCCCTTACCAGCTCTTCTTTCAAGAACCTACCAAAGAGCAAGTCTTGGGAGAAAAATCATATCTTATTGAGGCAGAATCTGGATGCAATGATTGGAAGACAAACTGAAATCCCTTGTCCTCCAGGGCACACAGAGTCAGAGGCGACTAGACCATGAAGAATACCATATTCAAGTCCAAAAGCAGTCACGTCTGATTTTTATACCTGTCCTTAATCTTACCTTAAATTTCCCCAAACTAAAAATATCAAGGCTATCTGTTTTCTTAAAGTGCATTTCTGGGAATTCCCTGGTTTCCACTGCTAGGGGCAAGGGTTTGATCCCTAGTTGGGGAACTAAGATCCCCACAAGTCATGCAACATGGCTAAAAATAAGTAAAGTGCATTTCTGATTCTTCACATTTTTTCTTACATTTGAATTTCAGAAATTCAAAGTGATTGTGAAAATAAAAGGTAACTGATCCATAACAACATTTTTCTCTTTTAGAAGTATTTTTCTAGATTTTTTTCAAACACTCTACATCACCCTTGTGATATTAACTGGACCTTATAATGAGAGGCTTTACAATTTATGTCCATAAATGGCATCATCAGTGTGAAACTTGAGCAAGATATAATCATCACTCCCTTGCTTAATTCTGCATGCCCAGGGTTGAGTTATTTAGCAAAATCCAAATAATCCATTTCATAAAACTTTCATGAAACCAAAATGAGAAGTTACACCCAGCTCCACTTCTGAGACCTAATGCCCTATTCACAATCATCCCATTGAAGTCTCACTCTAATTTCAGGAAATGTGCTTTCTAGGGTCTATAACAAGGAATAACTCTGCAGGTGTCCTACTCAAACCAGCAGGCCAAGAAGGCCAAGAGTTTAAACTTACTGAATATATGGGAGCCTGTAGAACAGCCAACACTTGGTGAAAAATCCTGAGACATTACTCAGAATGAGATCATTAAGGCATGCCACTAATCTTAATGTGATTTTATTCTGAGCATGCAGGAGAAGAAAAAAGTCAGGAGAGGACTATGTAACTCTGATACAAACAAGAATTATATTCCCTGTGCTGTTGGGAGTGAATGTACAAATGTATATAAAGTCTTTGTTATTTTAAAAGAACAAAATTGAACTTCTATGCCCTCCTCAAGATAAAGGAAATTTTTTTCAGTGATTTAAATCATAGAAAAGGCAACACTGAAGATCTTAACTGAGTAAAAATGACAGAGTTAAAAGAATTTCAGGATGATATGCTGGTTAACTCTGATCCACCAGTTTAAGGTTGAAGATGCCCCGTTAGCATGACATTTGTTTTAGGACACTCACTGGGAAAAATAGGAGCAATACCAGGGAGAAGAATTAAATAGAAACATCAAATTAGTCAATCAAGACTCACTACTAGATGCCAAGAGTAAACGTCTGTAAGAGAGTTAAAGTAAAAATACCCTTAGAGAAGACTTAGAAATACCTTAGAGAAAGTCATGCAAGTGGACGTTTGTGTTTGTTTTCTGATTATTTTAAGCAAGTTTGCAATAAATTCACTTATCTCTTTACTACCATTTGTAATTTATCAACTTACATCTCTGCAGAACCCTTCTAAACACTGAAACATCTCTCTGATTTCTCTTAAGGAAGGTCCAATAATAGAACATTCGTTAACCTCCATTTTGACCGCTTAGTATCCATGCATTGCTGATTGCTAAATATTGTGAATATCAATTACTCTTGCCTGAACATCTATGCTGGTATATAGAGGCATATGTTGAAAGAGGAGTGTCTTCACTGCATTCCATTCTCTATATTACATTGGCTTTGTTGGCAAAAAAAAAAAAAAAGGGGGAGGTGGTTTCCACTGGGAGCTCCAAAAGGAATATTGATTCCTCTATTACTCAGTATTCCCTGTTATTCTACTTCACACCTTCATAGAGGATGGAAGATAACTCTTTGTCTTGTATAGTGTCTTATTATCATCTCTGGCTATTCCTCCAGAGAAACCATTAAATCGATGGCTGCAAAAATAGCGTCCTTTCTCCCAGCTCACCCCAAAGATAACTGTTGGTCATGTCTTGGCACATGTTCACCCATAGGCCAGTAGAAATAAGGAAAAGAGGCAGGAATTATAATCGAAAGGGAGTTCCTTAAGGGTAAAGATTAAAGATACTAAGTCCCTTGTCAGGTAGGAAAGATGTATAATGTTTTGAATTTTTCTAAGAGTTTTAACATTCTACTCCAGTCTGTTTCCCATTCCCTTCTTCCCACATCCCTCTTATTCATCATTAACAAGGTATGATACCTAAGTAAATGAAAACTTTAAAATTGACCCTTGTCCCTGTGGTATCAAACTGATTTATACAATCTGTAAAACTCAAGGCAAATATTAAATACCTTCTCATACAACTTCAAGATTCTCCCAAGCACACAAATACATACATAAGATACTAGTGACTTGGAACAGTTTTTAATGTGAAAGATTTATACCAGGTAAATTAACATTAGGAAAGTGACATGTGGCTTCAGCTTTAAAGTGTGACATCTTGAGATTCGTATGAAAGTAAATCATTCTCTCATCATCATATGTGAATGACACCTTGACTGGGCCAAGACAGGAGTAGATTATGTTGTTTTATCCTCTCGCTCTTGGAGAATTTATAGTACTTATGGTTCCCTATCACTCAAGAGTAAGCAATATCCTGTCCATCTAAATACTTATTTTTTTTATCAAGAGGAATAAAATATAGCTAACATCTGGTTCATGCTATTTCCAATAAAGACATTACAGGTCTGACAGGAAAATGACCACTTCTCTCGTGTTCGTTCAAGCAACAGGATATTTGTATTGAGAACAAGTAAACACATCATTTCTTAAGTTCAAGTAATCCTCTTGAATATCCTATACCTCTCTTTCAGAACATTGTTTATAATAGCAAATAATTATGTAATATATAAGGTCTCTGAAGGCAGCAGCTGTTTTCTTCACCCATATATCCCAGGCATCTTCAAGAAGGTTTGAATCAGAGTGGATGCATAGTAATACATGTTAGATTATTAGAAGAATTTTAGTAAATTTAAAGTACCTTCAACTCACTTCAGAAAGCAGATTATAAATGTCAAATAAGTGTAATAAAATTTTTAAAACTCAGTGAGCAGAAATTATATTGAAATCTTCAAAGAAACAGAGACTTGTATCTTGAAGAACTTGTTTCAAAGTAAGTCATATTCTTACTCTGGAACCTAACAGTTTATCCAGCTTTAAGCCATCATTTTCTCATTGTGTGCCTAGTATAAATAATACATTTACATAATGTGAACAACAGGATAATGTCCAATAGTAGTCATTTGAGAATCTGACAAATGTTCAATATGATACAAAGTGTGAAATAGGAGATCTAACATTTGATGTTAATTCTTTGAAGTACTAGGAAACTGTTCAGTGGTCACGGCTCACAGAAGAAAAGTGCTATTTTGTAAAGATTTTTAGTGCAAAAAAAAGAGTATTAAGCCCTACTACATGCCAGACCCTCTCCTCCTAGGTGTGCAAAACAAATACCTTTATCAGTAGGTCCCCGGAAGAAGAGATAGGCTACACCTCCAGTATTCTTGGGCTTCCCTGGTGGCTCAGCTGGTAAAGAATCTGCCTGCGATGTGGGAGACCTGGATTCAGTCCTTGGGTTGGGAAGATCCCCTGGAGAAGGGAAAGGCTACCCACTCCAGTATTCTGGCCTGGAGAATTCCATGGACTGTAGAGTCCATAGGGTCGCAAAGAGTCAGACACGACTGAGCGACTTTCACTTAAGCAAATATATGGCAGAGGATAGTAAGTGTTAAGAAGAAAAATAAAATGGGGGTACAAGTGGCCCCATAAGCTGGAAGTAGAGGAAGCATATTTTGTTCAGGGAAGTTCTAGTTTACACAGGAGACTGAACATTAACCAGTTCTGTAAGCGAATGTCCATCGACAGATTATTGAACTCTGCTCAGTCCAAAGAAAATTAGGCATGAGAGTAACAACGCCGAAGGGATTCATTCATCCATACTCCTTAGTTCTGCATAATGTCAACTGTCGTTGGTTTAAGCCAGACTGAATCCAATAATGAGACCACAGATATTTGCCTCCCAGGGAGAAGAATTATAAAGTGCTATTATGACTACATGAAAAATGGCAGGTCACAGATTTAACACTTGCTTTATGGAAGAGCTTATGCAGTATAAATGGGCACGATAAATTCTATTTAATCTTAAATTTGCATCCCCTACTTTTAAAGTACTATTATAAAACCAATTAGGTTCAGTTTATTTAACAAAATTTTCTGCTGCTACATAAAGTAGCTCATGGTAGTATGTGTATGTGCGAGAGAGAGAAGTTCTTCTCTAAACCCCATCTTTACCTTTGGCTACCTCCTGCATTTTATCCCTGCTCAACAAGTTGAGAATTTAAGAATATTCTGTATTAACTGTTTACTAATGCCTGTACTTCCTGTAGAGTTGAGAAGTATAGCCACAATAATAAAAATATGCTCTTCTCACAGATCCCTCATGGATTAAACTTACTTTTCATTACAGATAACTGACAACTCATTTTCCTTGGATTTGAAAATATAGAAAAGCATTTACATTGCCATTTTTCCCCAGAATTTTCTTGTCAAAATGCCTGGAATTTTAGCTTTATTCCATGAAGATTTTTTAGGAGTAGTTACTATGATCAATCATTGCCATCATTAACCGAACATTAAAGTCCTCACATTATGTTAAATGTTCTTTGACTGGATCAAATATGGTAAACACGAGATTTTAATTCATCTAGGATAATCACTCCAATTTTGTACAGCCCTCCTGCAGGCTCTCCCCATTTGCTTCAAAAAGTGAAATAGGATTTTTAAACTAATGTTCCTTTATGTGAACATTCACACAAATACATACGTACAAATTTAGGAAGTGGAGGAGAGGAGAATAGAAAATCCAGCAAACGTTTAGTACCCCAGAGGTGGGGCAGAACTGTGCCAATCAGCAGAGCACTTGGAGCAATCCCAGGTCCAAAACCACACTGTGTCCCAGCAGGACATCAAATCTGAGCCTAGTTAGAATTCTCTGTCTGTGTCTGAGCTCCACCATCAGGACGTCGTGGGAAAGAGGAGCCGTAGAGTTGATTCCAGTTGGAATACTAGAAATTAGAAGGTATCAAAAGAAATGGTGAGGGGACTTCCCTGGAAATCCAGGGATTTGGACTTAACTTTCCAATGCAGGAAGTGCAGGTTCGATCCTTGGTCAAGGAACTAAGATTCCACTTGTCTCACTACCAAGACACCAGAACAGAAACAGAAGCCACATTGTAACCAACTCAGTAAAGATTTTAAAAATGCCCCACATCCAGAAGAGAAAAAAGAAATGATGAAAAAGAAAGATGACAGGTAACTTAAGAAAATCAGCCTATGTGAGGGGCCGAGGACATGGATTCAGTCAGGCTGGCAGGCAGCCTTGGTGCTGACTTTAAGCTCTTCTTTCCCATTTGCCACTCAACTTCTGGCACATTACATCAGTGGAGAGTTGGTTTTCCCTCTGAAGCACCACTCTAAACCCTAATAGTTTCTCTTAGAAAAGTTCTTCTCAATTAATTATATGACTTTTGTTACAATTAAAATTTATTTTTATCCCTCACTCTTTTAGTTATTGTAGGAAGTCACCTTGAGAACTGAGAACTGTGTTGCTATGACTGGGAGACTGTCTAAAAATCAGGCAGAAAGGTACTAATGAACCTTAAAAGATGGGACCAGCCTAGCCCCATTTATATGTTCTTTCATCTATTGCTAAAGAGAAGATTTAAAATATTACTATACAAGGGTTATTTTCCAGGAGCATCAATATTTTGGCACTGGTTAATGCTTTCTCTTCCTTTTTCCTTCCAGGAGCCTTAGCTGCCAGCGGGTGACTCTGCATAAGAACATGTTTCTGACCTACGTTCTGAACTCTATCATCATTATCATCCACCTGGTTGAGGTTGTGCCCAATGGAGAGCTCGTGAAAAGCGATCCGGTAGGCGCTGCGTGATTTGTTTTTAATTTTAAAGATACAGTATCTGTAACTGGGCTTCCCAGGTGGTTCAGTGGTAAAGAATCCATCTGCCAATGCAGGAGACGCAGGTTCAATCCCTAGGTCGGGAAGATCCCCTGGAGAAGGAAATGGCAACTCACTCCAGTGTTCTTTCCTGGAGAATTCCATGAACAGAGGAACCTGGTAGGCTACAAGCCATGAGGTTGCTTGAGTCAGACATGACTTGGCAACTAAACAACTAGTGAACATGTGTGAACATGAACTAGTGGCAACTGTAACTAGTGAACATGGTGTGATTGTCTTACATATGCAGCTGTTTACATATATAATAATATTTACTTTTACAGTTGAGTTTTCATTAAGGCATATCATCCCTGTGTAATTTTTGGAGGTATCAGTTATATGCTATAGTAAAGGGCTGGAAATAATTAAGTTATAGCCAAATAAGATTTATACCATCGACCATGAATTGTCATGTCTAATCAATAACTTACTACCATCTCAGGGAAGTTCACTGAGCACACACACTAGGTGTTATAAAGTAGTGCTTGGCGGTGGCCCCAGTGTGTCACTCATGGGTTACACGTGTGTGTAGCTATTAATTGCTCATCATCCTGGGGCCTGAATGGCCTTGAGCCAGTCGCTTCAGCTATAATGCATTTACTCTAGTGGTTCTTAGAAATTTTATCATGGCTTATGTCTGCATGACTTTAAAAAAGGTTTGCACGTCCCTAGTTCACACGCTGTCACCTCCCAGTCTCTGCTGGTGGCCCCTACGAACTGAGCCTAGCCAGAAACCAGAGGGTGAGGAAGCCCTGAGCGGTTTCTCTGGGGCCTGGGGCAGAGTAGAGAGTGTATCTGAAAGCACAAACAGAAGTTACCCAGCACACAATGAATGGCCACGGGATATTTTCTTTCTTTTGTTTCCCTGCTTAACTGTGTTATGCAAGCATCTGTAGATAGCCTCATCTTTCAGAACTGGCATTTGATGGCTTTGCCAACCCAATGACAAAAATGCGTGAAATCTGCCCAGAGCGTGCATCCTGTGTGACAGTGGGGTGGCATGGGAAAGCAGCTTGATCTGGCTTCTAATGCATCACAGTGTTAATAGCCTTTGCAGTGTGAATACATCCAGGAAGGCATTATGATCTATCTTTTCAAACCATGGCATCTGTGATTGGGACAGAGTCCTGTCCTAGATGCAGAAAGGGTTTTATCTTAATGAGTTTCCTTTTTTTGGTGTCAACTGATTTTAATAACAGTAATCTCATGTCACTTAATCCTCACAAGACCCCAGTGAAGAGTGGATATTATCCCCATTATTAACTGAGTAAATGGAGGTTCAGTGAAAGCACGTGTCCTCCACACTATGGACCATAATTAGAGGTGGGGTTTGAACCCAGACCTGTCTCACACTGAAGCCCAGCCTGTGTCCTCTGTGCCGCATGGAGCTCTTGTTTATCTTGATTTCTTTCCTTAGGAAGATTGTTCTTAAAGATACAGACTCAGCCATTTCAAAGTGATGGCTGTTTGTAATTAAAGATGCATGCTGTATTTCATTAAGGAAGCTCACCCCCACTAACATTAAAACAGGCGTGGAGGAAATCCCCCAGAAATTCACTGGAAATTTGCCTTCCAGTGTAGGTGACGCAAGTTCCATCCCTGGTCAAAGAACTGATCCCACATGCCCCAGGGCAGCTAAGCAAGCCCACAACTAGAGAGCCTGCATGCTGTAATGAAAGATCCCACATGCTGCAACTAAGATCTGATGCAGCTAATAAATAAATAATCAATAAATGTTTACAAAATAGAAAAATAGGTGTAGAAGCCATTAACTAAGACTATCTCAGTGAAGAAGACTCAAATTTGGAATTCTCTATGAAGTATGAAATCCCTGTTGATTGGCAGTTCCCTAAGACAAAGTAAAATGTTTAAAACTGGGGGAAAACAAAAACCTGAGAAAGTTGCCATCTGTTCAGAGTAGGCCAGGGAATGGCACTTTGGTTATCGAATAATCAGCACATCAACCTGGGAGCAGTGCTCAGTCAAATGATGCTGCTGCTGCTGCTAAGTCGCTTCAGTCAGGTCCAACTCTGTGCTACCCCATAGATGGCAGCCCACCAGGCTCCCCCGTCCCTGGGATTCTCCAGGCAAGAACACTGGAATGGGTTGCCATTTCCTTCTCCAATGCATGAAAGTGAAAAGTGAAAGTGAAGTCGCTCAGTTGTGTCTGACTTTGCAACCCCATGGACTGCAGCCCACCAGGCTCCTCCGTCCATGGGATTCTCCAGGCAAGACTACTGGAGTGGGGTGCCATTGCCTTCTCCGAGTCAAATGATGAGATATCACCAATTTTTATGTAGACTCTCTCCCACCTCTCCTGTGGGGGTCTCACATCCATTGTCATGCCTCCACCCCACTCTCTGGATGTTAGAATAAATGGGGCCTCTCATCCATGATGAGATGATACTTAACCTGTTATCTTCCTGAAATAGTATAAATTCAGGACGTTTCTGAGTTCACTAATAAATTGTAGAAGCCATTTCACCTTACCCATCAAATGAGAGCAATAAAAACTGCGCTGTTTACTTCTAAGAGGTTGTTCCAGAGTCCCAAAGACCCATAAAGCTTTTAAAAATTCCCCAGGATGTGCTATTGCAAGCAATTGCTCACAAGGTAACTGCTAACCCCATCCCTGTGGCTAGCTCCTTAAATCTCTGCACACAGCTTTCTCGACCAATCCGTTACTCTCTTTATTGTCTCAGTATCCTAAGTTATCATTGGTGGATGTTTTCACTTTCATAGTATACTTTAGGGACAGACAAGCCTAGGTACTCTGCCAGTCGACACGCACAGCTGCCTCCTGACCACCACCAAGCCAGCTCAGCCCTGCCTTGCAACTCCACTATTGCCTAGAAACATTTAATAATGCCTGGAAGCAGGTACCTAGGGACCTGGCTTAGCCACAACACAGCTGATTCCCTGGGAGAGTGTGAATGTGAGCATAGAGGAGTGGAGAAATTAATAGAAAGCCTTCTCCTGCATGTGGAGTGAGGGGTGGCCCTTTCACACACATTAGAAAGTGAAAGTGAAGTAGCTCAGTCGTGTCCGACTCTGTGACCCCATGGACTGTAGCCTACCAGGCTCCTCTGTCCATGGGATTTTCCAGGCTATAGTCCTGGAGTGGATTGCCATTTCCTTCTCCAGGGGATCTTCCTGACCCAGGGATCGAACCCAGGTCTCCCACATTGTAGACAGACGCTTTACCGTCTGAGCCACACTATGCATTCTCAAAGTGATGTAAGTTTGAAAAACAGGAAAGAAGTTCATCTTTATAGTATGACCTAGTTCTCCTAATCAATATATTTTTAACCTAATAGACTTGGTTTTTGTTGTCTTTTGTAGCTGTGCAAGAGCAACCTCCTAGGAAAAAGCTGTAAAACTCTTGAAAGGTAGAATTTCATCCAATTAGTCAAATATTGATTGAGTGCCCTAAACTCAAATTTTAGTCTACAGGTTGAATTGCATTCATATCATTTGGGGGAAATACCTATTGATGACATTCTCTTCATAATCCCTGGAAATACACCGCACCTCACATGGAAACAGCGTTCTGTGTCTTACAGCTGCATATGTAAGGCTCTACCATTTATTTACCTGTTTCAGTGTGTGTGTGCATGTGTGTCTTTTTTTGATAGAAAACAAAGGAACAAAACATCTGGCTCTTTCACTTGGTATGCCTGAATGAGAAATCTCCTTTCCTCTGAGGTTCAAACGAGAAAAAGTGAAAGCGTTAGTTGCTCGGTCATGTCCGACTCTGCGACCCCACGAGCTGTAGCCCACCAGGCTCCCCTGTCCATGGAATTCTCCAGGCAAAAAATGCTGGAGTGGATAGCCATTCCCTTTTCCAGGGGATCGTCCCATCCCAGGGATCGAATCCAGGTCTCCTGCACTGCAGGCAGAGTCTTTACCCTCTGAGCCACCGGAAGCAAAGCCACCAATCACAGCCCGCTTACAGTGGTCGATGGGGCATATTATCATGTGTGAGCACACGCTGCGCTCTTTCACGTGTCCAAATGTCTGGTTCTTCCAAGGGACAAACTCTGAAAGCCTGTGTCTTTCACCAAATAAATAGCATAGGCTAAAAACAAATGACCACAAAGACAAAAGTCAACCTATGTTTGTAAATTGTGAAGCAGACACTTGGCCCAAAGCGGGGGAAAAAAAACAAGGACATTTGTTTACAGTACTTTCTCTATTTGAACACAGCTTTTGTTTTCCAGTGAGATTTTGATCCGTCTCTTATCTAACAAACAACACAAGACTGCTCTCTCAGGCAGCCATAATTAGTTCAAGAAAGGGCAGGAAAGAACTCTCCAGTGGATGTAGCTTGGATGTTATTCATCCTTGAAACTGCTTATTTACTAGTTCCAAGAGAGACACAGTCTTAAATTTTGTATTGAATCTCACCTTGAAAATGCATATTCTATCATAAACGCTATCATAGAAGTTCAATTTCTTGGAGATCTTTTCCCCATCCAAAAGACTATTAAAGTAAATTGCGGTTGAAACTGCACATGCAGGCATTAGGAATAAAGGCGATTTTGCTGTTGTAACATATTTGAACATACAGGTCATAAACAAGAACAAGGAAAGGTTTAATTCGATTTAACTAGAAAATACCCATCTCTCCCAGCAGTAAATTCCCCACCTCTAAAAAGACAGAGAAAATAATATCCAAACCCTGAGCGTCATATCATCAGCATATTATTAAGTCATGTGTAATTTTAAATTACTCTAAATTATGTGAAACATTGCATTTTTCTTGAAAACCTGACATTCTAGAAAACATTAGACTAAAGTCTTCCCTAGCTGAGAAAAGTGGAGATAATAAAGAAAAACCCAAGAAAGGAGAGACGAACAAAGAAACTAACAGAAGAAACTTTTGAAAAAGGGAAGTTATTAGATATTGTCAATCTACAAATATTTATTAAAAAATTGAAATTAACATGAAAAACACAACCAAAGTCATAAACTAGAGAAAAGCACATGCATTGGACTCCATCTGTCTGTGATTCAAACATATGTCTCTTTCCTATAAAAAAAATATATAATTTTCTATATGCAAAAGAATATATACTGTTTAAAGACTTTCTTTTTTAAGCAAACTAAAGGCAGAATTGTGGATTTGTTTGTTTGTTTTTTGACCCAATTCTCAGGTCACAGAATTAGCAGTTAAGAGGCAAAAATATTTTCCTTCCCAGTGCCCATGGGGATATATTAAAAAAGAAAGTTATTTCTTGTGAAAGGAGGCTGCGTCACCCCAAATGCTTTTATACTACTTCTGTGAGGGTGTATTTACTTGGGGGCCAAAGAAAACCGTGTTCTCAGTCCGCAGCAGGGAATCCCTGTAGGCTTCTGGTCCCTTTCCCTTCAAAGTAGTCAGTCTATTCCTGTGGAAGTTTTTGGTTGGGAAAATTCTCTCCAGTAAAACCAAGAGTGAGAATCTTCTTCCTTCACACAACTTTTTTTTTTTTTTAAGTTAAACTCAAAATAACTCATGGAATAAATAAGGGCTGAATAGATCCTCAGTTTATTGAGTGATATGAAAATTGCCCATTGTCACTGTGTCATTTGAACATTTCATTTCCATAATATCTAAAATTTCATTTTCTTGTTCTATCTGCTTGTTCAATGATCTTCATGTAGGGAGTCAGGAGGCAGAATTAAAAGCATTGTTCTTGCTGCATGTAAAGGAAGCTGGCAGCACCCTCATCATGTTCTAGAAAGAAATGTCTCTCTGAACTTTTTGTCTGGGCCCAACAGGGGACAATATAGCAAGATTAGTTTTTGCTAGGAACCTGAGCATTTTGTACCTCAAACGCCAAAACAATTGGGTCACATTTGCTATAGCCTCTTAAGTAAGCAAAGTTAAATGAGCCCCAAGTTCTGAAAAACAAAGTGGATTTCTTCTAAGTCTCACTTGTTCAGGACAGTTGGGACAATGGACTAGGTCAGAACTTCATCCTAGTTCCAGGAAGCTCAGGTTGGAATGGATGCTCAGAAGTGAAGCCAAGGGTGCAAATTGACTGCTCCCCCTCAACCTAGAGGAGCCTGGTGGGAGGGTGAGCTTATGCACGTGAGGAAAGTGACAGCAAAGCTTGGGGGATGAGCGATCAGTGGCCAACAAAACTGTATTGGAATGATCCATTTTGGTGCCTATGAAAGATATTTGATTGAGAAAGAACAAGTATTATGGATTTGAGAAACAGTGCAGAGAGAATGATGCCAAGGTGTGGTAATGAAGTGAGGTATCTTACCCTGATTACTTATGCGATTTCACTTGACTTACATTAAAAACACCAATAAATGGTCTTTTAACCAAGACCATATGGTACAGAAAAGTATAGAGGATATCCTTATTCTTTTTAAAATGTATTCATTATAATCAACCACAGTCCCATATGACTGTAAAGAATTTATTCTTAGATGGCCATAAACATCAACCCAGTTTCTCTCCCCTGACCCCTCTGGGTGATACCTCTGCGCAAGAAATTAGTGACCTGCAAATGGTGTCTTGCAGCGTGGTTTTGGTAGTGAGTCTTCATCTCAGTGTTTGCCCTTGTTTCCCCTGCTTTGAGAAGGCTGTTATGAAATTAGTGCAGCATTTCTTCTAGATTTGTTTTCATTCTTAAAAAGAAACTTTCAACTGAGATACCAGAAGTTTTTTTTCCCCTTTTGATTTATTTTTTTAAAACTTTTTATTTTGTATTAGAGTATAGCTGATTAACGATGTTATGATAGTTTCAGGTGAACAGCAAAGGGACTCACCCATGCATACACATGTATCCATTCTCCCCCAAACTCACCTCCCATCCAGGCTGCCGCATGACATTGAGCAGAGTTCTCTGTGCTAGACAGCAGGACCTTGGTGGTTATCCATTTTAAACACAGCAGTTTTTACATGTCCATCCCAAACTTCTAACTATCCTTTCCTCCCATCCTTCCTCCTCCCTACATCTGCAACCATAAGTTAGCTCTCTAAGTCTGTGAGTCTGTCTCTGCTGTGTAAATAGGTTCTTTTGTATCATTTCTTTTTAGATCCTGAATATAAGGGATGGCATATGCTATTTGCCTTCTCTGTCTGACTTACTTCCCTCAGCATGACACTCTGTAGGTCCATCCATGCCACTGCAAATAGCATTATTTCATTCTTCTTAATGGCTCAGTAATATTTCATTATAATATGTACCACATGTAAATACTAGAAGTTTTGTACACTCCCTTGGGATATGTTGGTTAACTGTCAGAAAGCTATGGAGCAATAGTCAATTTGATATTTGCTGTGTTTAGGTGGCTCGCTTTAAATACCATAACATTGTTCTTACTAAAGCCCAGGATCTCAAATCCCAACTCATCTACTTATGGATTAATCTTGAGCCAGTTACTTAATCTCACTGTGCTTCACTTTCCTGATAGTGATAACAGTAGTGCCTTTCTCAAAGCGTTGTTGTGAGGATGAAATGAACCAATACTCTAAAATCCATAAAATTGAGTCTGCCATGCAGGAACTCTCAAATGTTAGCTATTATTATTTATATTATAGTTGTGACCATTGTCCTGGCCTTAAGCACTCATCGTCTTCTAACCGTGGTACCGAGTTTCATTTCTGTGTTACACAGCATGGGAGATATGGAAACTCAGAGCACGTGTAAAATACTGCTCAAATCTTAAACAACTAAGTGTGAAAGCAGAATGCACATACTCAGAGGTTTTTAAATCTCAAATAACCAAAAGGGCTGTGGCATGAGAATATAAAACTCATTCAGTCATGGCTTTGAAAATCCCCAGTGAAAAGTGATAATACCCTCATTATACTGTATAGAGCAAAGACCCTTGAGTGTAGCATGCTGTTAATTTTTATTCCCCTGCCACATGTCTAACAGGCGCCCCCTCCAAAGCATGGTTCTGCTTTCCCTGGCTTTGTTTCCCAATCACTTCCAGAGTGTTGCCTTTGCCAACTTTTGGATCATTTTCCAACGTATTTATCTCATATGGGACTTTTTCTCCAGTGTTTTTTGTTTTGTTTTGTTTTGTTCTTTTTGCTAAACATGTCCAGTTGTGACTACAGTCACACAGATTCAAGCTCATTTTCTCTGAGGTGTTATCAGAAATCAGCCCAAGACTGCATGACAGAATCACATTTAATTGAAAACACTGGATCTTCTAAATTTCTCTAGAGAGAAAAGCTGCAGTGGTTTCCTTCAAAGTCAATGCTGACTTTCTGACTGGGGGATCTTCCCCTTCATTCAGCTAGCACTAAATATTGGACCCATTGACAGTTTTCAAGTTGACAGGCGCACATTTTGCCTTTCAGTTTGTCAACTGTTCTGGCAGCTTGACAAAAAGTTCTCAGGTGGTTTTAGTATGCATGTGACTCAAAACCAGGGTGTTGCCCCATTGCTTTGTGAATCTGCTGGAAGAACAAGCTTGTGCTCCTCAGTGGTCAGGGTTATTATTACTAAAAGGCTACAAGTAACCAAAACAGGAGTCAGGTGCCAAGGAAATTCCTTATATACCCGAAATCTATCCCCAGTGTGGCCCTTAGACCAACAGCTTAAGCAACACTTGGAAACTTACCAGAAGTGAAAATCTCATGGCCCACCCTAGATCTTCCGAATCAGAATCTTTACTACTGGGGCCCCCAAAATCTGTGTTTTAACAAGCTCTCCCAGTGATTCTGATGCATGCTAACATTTGAAAAGCACCACTATGAACTCTTTTATTATTTGTATTTGAATTGGATATTTTTGTAGGGATTAATCAGTACTAAGTGAGGATGCCATCCTTATCTCTGTGTCCCAAACATTTGGACCCCAGTGTGGAAACTAAGGCTCCCTTATAAAAACAAAATCCCTCGGGTCAGATGGGCTCAACATAGCTCCTGGCTCATGTGTGAGAAAGGGATTGTCCAGTTCTCTCCTTTTTTTTTTTTTAAATGTTAAGTAGGTATCACTAACAGATCAGTAAACTTCAGGAGAGCATTAACAATTTCTGTGTTATTCTCGTTGGCCACAGAAAAGGGGCCATAAAAGTCACAAGATGAATCCTTAGATGCTGTCAGAAATTATGGTTCTCAGACACATTATAGGAAAATAACCTTGTCTATAAGTCCCTGGTGGCTCAGTGGTAAAGAATCCGCCTGCCAATGTAGGAGATGCGGGTTCCATCCCTGGGTCGGGAAGATCCCCTGGAGAAGGAAATGGCAACTCACTCCAGTATTCTTGCCTGGAGAATTCTATAAACAGAGGAGCCTGGTGGGCTACAGTGCATGGGGTCACAAAGAGTCAGACATGACCGTTCGTTCAGTCGCACAGTCGTGTCGGACTCTTTGCGACCCCATGAATCGCAGCACGCCAGGCCTCCCTGTCCATCACCAACTCCCGGAGCTCACTCAGACTCACGTCCATTGAGTCCGTGATGCCATCCAGCCATCTCATCCTCGGTCGTCCCCTTCTCCTCCTGCCCCCAATCCCTCCCAGCATCAGGGTCTTTCCAATGAGTCAACTCTTCGCATGAGGTGGCCAAAGTGCTGGAGCTTCAGTTTGAGCATCATTCCTTCCAGAGAAATCCCAGGGCTGATCTCCTTCAGAATGGACTGGTTGGACTTAGCACGGACTAAACAACAACAACTTTATATAACTCAACCCACCAGAAAGTCATAAGAAAGAACACTTGGGGCACTGGAATTCCATTGCCCTAGTTGGCTGTTTACATGTGATACTAGTCACCTATGAGCTAGTACCCTGATCTCCACATCTGGTAGGTGACACGTGTTGGGAGATGCTCGGGGAAACTCTGGCTGAATGCAGACGCTTTGGCTCATTCTCACGTCCCTCCTCTGTTCACGGCCAAGCCATCGCAGATGTCTTCCTCTGAGTCTCTTCGTTTCTTCCCAACAGCCGACGTGCAAGATCCTGCACTTTTTCCACCAGTACATGATGTCATGCAACTATTTCTGGATGCTCTGCGAAGGCCTCTACCTGCACACTCTCATCGTGGTGTCTGTGTTCGCTGAGGGACAGCGCATGTGGTGGTACTACCTCCTGGGCTGGGGTAGGTGTCTTCTGCTGCTGGGTTTTGATCCGCTCTTACCTCTGCCTGATGGTTTGCAGTCTTCTGCTAGTCTTGATCAGAAGAGAGTCAAGGGCTCAGGTTCTATGGGGAGAGATGAAACACAGGTCCTGGCCACAGTTCAGTCTCCAAGAGAACTTGATAGACGCTCTTAACAAGTTCAGACAGACCGTGATAGGCATGGGGATGAGTGCCACAGAGGAGGGCTGTGCTGATGAGAATGTCTTCAGGAAACAAGCCCAGCTGACAGATGGGCAGAACGCATGCCCTGATGGAGAGAGGATCCCATTCTCCCCAAGAGAGAATGAAAGAACACTTCTTTCAGTAGCTACTTCCTTATAAGTCTGCATGGGGCCACTTACTGGGCATTTTCTCCCAAATCGAAGCAACTTCCAATGCTGAAGTTTAGTTCTCAGAAAAATCATTTATTTTCCAACCCTGTCAGATTGATTCTTTGCCTTGCTGACTCTCCCATTGTTGTAATCCAAAGAATGAAATTCCCTACCCTCCATGAACTTTTATAGTGAACAAATAAAACATAGCTAGTCCTCCAGGAGAAGAATCCTAGGGAGAGAAGGATTATTCTTTCCCTCACCATCTTTAGTGGAAGGGAAAGGTTATTATGGCTCTGGAAGCCTGGAGGGAGAAGAAGAAAAGGAAAGAAAAACTAAACTGTGTGAAAAGTGACATCATGATTAGGGGAAGGTGAAGAGCCCTAGGAATTAGCAGATACAGAGTCTACACTCTTCTCTAAAGTATGAAACATATTTCCTTTCTACAAAATGACAAGGTAGAAGTGAAATCTCCATGTTGCCTCTCTTTCTAACTCTAAAATGTGCATTTCAGAATCAATCGAGAATGAATTACTGATTCTAAACCTGAGTGGGGTGTTAGAACTGCTGTGAATAAAACACAGTTATGTCTTATGTAAATAGTCAACTCAGAATTCTTTCAAGTCAAACATTTAATCGATGGTCCCATTTTGAATTATATGCTTCATGGGTTAAGAAGCTGAGGTGGTTCTTAGATGAAAACTCAATATTCTGAATATCCTTTTGCACATAATTCACAGAAAATAAAAGTGTGGCAGTCTAATTCACCTGAGATACATTTCTTAATCTGAGGATAGTTTTTAAAACTGTCTACAAATCTCAACCACATGAAACAATATTTTATTGGGCATGGGTACACCTGAGCAAAAGAGAATGTTTTGTTGTTGTTTTTTTTTTACAAAAATTACTATACTCTAGATTACTTTTATAGAATGAAGGTTAATTTGTAAGAGATTCAGACAGGGTGTACTTCCAGCAGCTACGTCCTTCATTCCATTTGTAAATTCAAAGTTGCTTTTGACAACAACTACAAGGTTTACGCAAGGAAGTAGATTCTGAGCTACTCTACTGAAGGTCCTGCAGCCAGAACTTACAGAGGGTAGCTACTCTGAAGTGTTCTCATTGAACGAAATAGGATCAACACACATGCTGTAAACAGAAGAACAAAAAGCCTAGAAAAATCCTGAGAGCAGGTCAGCGTATGACCTGAAGGTCCCTTCAGGACAGCCCTGCTCCCCTATGTGAGAGAGCCCAGTTCACACACAATGAAAAGCGTTCTGGTCTCAGATACTGCTCATCTTCATGTACTTACCACACTGGATAATTTGTGAAAGGCTTTTAAGTAACTGGATGCTGCTCACCAAACTCTTACAATTTGTGACGTTCTAAGAGCATTTTATCTGCTTTGACCAAAGGTAATTTGCACAAGAACACCAGGACGACATCTCGACAAGACGTCGAATTTGTCACTGTTCTTTCCATCCAGCTGTAGTTACAGCTTTTGCACATTTTTTTTTTTTTTTCCATTTTAGGACTCCCGCTGGTGCCAAGCACTGCTCATGCTATTGCTCGGGCTCTGTTTTACAACGACAAGTAAGTATTGTGGTTTTTAGTCAATTTATTTGTAAATAAAATGTGATATTAATGTATCCCCCCTTCTGTTATTCAGCTGCTGGCTGAGTGTGGACACCAACCTGCTTTACATCATCCACGGTCCAGTCATGGGGGCCCTGGTGGTGAGAATTGCTTTTTAAATCCATTATTAACAGTGTTATCTCTGTGGGGTGTTCTGTCAAGATGGTTTTATGTAGTATGTGTATTACAACTCCAAAATGAAGTTAATTTAATGATAATCTATAATAATAATTTGATCCAAGAATCTTTTTTTTTTTAAATGATTTTTATTTAATACAATGGAGTGGAGGAGCATAAGCTCACTTCTATACAAGCCACAGCAACAATACAGTGGGTTGGTTTTTTTTAGACAATTCGATAAATTCTCCTAATTAAAGATAAAGACCAAAGGCGAAGATGTTGCTGATGAGAATGAGAGAGACCACAAAGTCCCCTTGCAGCATTTTCCACTGGGCTCTGCCAAACTAAACCATCTTCCATTTCAGCTTTGGGCCCTGAGCCATCATCATGACCACCACTAACATCCACTTAAAGAGTATCCGGCACTTCACATACATTGCCATGCTATTTGCTAACAGCAGTCCAGAGTGGACACATCAAGATGGTTCATCCATTAGGAAAACTAGACTCAAAGGCTCAAGTAAAGTCATTTAGAATCCCATGACAAGTAAGAAGCTGGGCAGGGAGAGAATATGGTTATCTGAATCTGTATTCACGTTCTTTATTTCGACCCGCAGTCTGCTATATGTTGGCCGTCATCAGAGCCATCAAATTTAATATTTAGACATGATTTCCCCCATTAATCTCAAAGACTGTTTTCTTCAGGTAAGAATTAGAAAAATAAAAACAGTCAGAGTCATAGATTGTACTCTTCTCCTATACCGAAGAATCATCCATTAGTAACTGATCAAACTGGGTCACACCCAGACTGTCTCCTAACTTTCCTGGCCTTTCCAATGCAGATTCCGTTTCTTTTGCCATTTTTCAGAGTAGCGATGTACTTACTAGTTCAACTGTGCTCACAAGGACCTACTAATGTGGGCCTTGAATGTTTATCACCACTGCATAAGAATTTTATTTTTATTAAAGATCTCTTTCCTTCTCGAATTTTGGGGGTAACAACATTTATTTCTACTCCAGGTAGAAAAACCACTCTGATTATTTTTAAATAAATGATCAATTAAAATTTTAAAACAAGCTTGGTTTCAAAACTAACTTTCACAGCCAAAAGTAGTTTTTTGTGATCTACAAGAATGGCAGATATTAAAGAGTGACCATACCAAGTGCTGGCAAGCGTGAAGAACAACTGGAATTCTCACATAATGCTGGAGGGAGTGTAACATGAAGCCACCCCTTTGGAAAGCAGTTTGGCAGCTTCTCATAAAGTTAAATATACATTCACCATATGAACAGGCCTTTCCTTCCACTCTTAGGTAACTTTTTCAAATGAAAACATGCCCCCACAAAGACTTGTACACAAGTATTCACTGCATGCTTATTCATAACAATCAAATTTTGGAAACCATTGCAATTTCCATAAAAGGAGAATGAATAAACAAATTATGTGTGTGTATTATTTATGTAATGCAGTACTACTCAGTACTAAAAATGAATGAAATGGCAATATACACAACACAAATGAATCTCACAGATAGTATGTTAAACCAAAGTAACCAAACACAAAAGAATACACAGTATGTGTGTGTGTGTGTCCCATTTCTGTGATGCTAGAAATCAGTGGCTACTGGAGGTGGGCAGATGGAGTTGTTGACTGCAGAGGGGCAAGAGGGGGCTTTCTGGGGTGGAAGTGCTCTTTTCTTGTTTGGAGTGGTTGTTACCCTGGTACATACACCTGTCTAAACTTCCCAATTGTAAACTTAGAATCTCTGTTGAATGTACATTATGCCTCTGTGAAGTGATTTCCTTTAAACAGTGTTATTAGAAAGCAAGAAGTAGTCTGGGTTAGCCTTCTCCACTGCATAAGCTTTACAGATAAATTTCTCAGACCCCGTTTTACTTTTAGTTAACTAGTCCTAGCTAAGAGAGGGAATCTTAATGAAAAGATAAGACGGTGATATCTAAAAAATATCATTTTTGACTTCCCTTTGGAAAAATGATAAAAACCTAAATAAAGAATAAAACATCTTCCTTAGATTTCAACCTAATGTAGTCACATATTCAAGATATTGTTTTCTCATTTGGAAAAAAAAGGGAGGGATGCTAATTCATGCTCCAAAAGAGTATTTGGCTCCCCTGATGCTCGTGTTGTCATAACAAGGAGCAGATGGTCTCAATTCTCAGGCAGTCTCTTGTGTTCCATCCAGTGTGTGTGCCAGCCCTCCTTTCCACCCCCCGACACACACTGGGTAGCCAAGAACTGGGCCAAGGGCGTGTCCTTCAGGGGCGATCACCTGGAGAATTTGCTCAGAGCATCGTCTGTCTTTGCAGTTGAACTTCTTCTTCCTGCTGAACATCATCCGAGTGCTTGTGAAGAAAATAAAGGAATCACAGGAGGACTCGTACATGTACCTGAAGGCGGTGAGGGCCACTCTGATCCTGGTGCCCTTCTGGGGGTCCAGTTCGTCATCCTTCCCTGGCGACCTTCCCACCCCGTGCTTGGGAAGATCTACGACTTTGTGATGCACTCTCTGATTCACTTCCAGGTGAGAGGTGATGTGCTCTCTGATTCACTTCCGGGTGAGGGGAGAACCGTGGATGCAGCCACTCTCTCAGCTACTTGGAGCAGGGGCTACAGTTGTCTGGGGCTCCTCTGTGATGAGAATGAGCCTTTCGAACTCGCATTACCTGGAAGGGAGGTGTACCTCTCTGTCTTCCTCACTGCCTGCTTCCCCACGTTTTGAATCTTAAAACTGAGCAAGGAAACAGGAAATGGGAGGCCTGAACTTTGAGAATACATCTGGAAATCCCATGGACAGAGGAGCCTGGCAGGCAACCACCCATGAGGTCGCACAAGGTCAGATGTGACTGAGTGACTAAACAACACACAACTGAAATATTTGTCCAGAAACTGACCCACTTGCCCAGTGCTGAGGACAGAGTTACTCCCACAGTCGTTGGGTTCTCCTTCTCCCCCATATCTGAGGACCACAGTGGGTTTTGCTCTATTGAGGAGAGTGTTGAAGACCCATGTAATTGATGCCAGTTGGCTTTCCAAACTGGATCATCATCAACAATTTCGACCATTTCTATAGACACAAGCTTGGGAACACAGGAATCTTGAGCGGTGACAGGAACTTCAGAGTAATTACTAAATCCATGTCCTGTTTGGCGAGGTGGACTTAGCTGTGGGTACAGTACTGCTCTAGTTCCTCACAAGGACACAGGTCAGAGTCAGGCCTGTAGCCATGCATTGTAACATGTGTGCGTGCAAAAGTTCTCTCTACTAAACTCTACAAGAGCCTTGTTTTTAAGTTTTCTGCATACAAAAATTCTTTTCATATCCTCTATAATCATGCAAAAGTAGGAAGTCAAGAAACACCTGGAGTAACAGGCAAATTTGGCCTTGGAATGCGGAATGAAGCAGGGCAAAGACTAATAGAGTTTTGCCAAGAAAATGCACTGGTCTAGCAAACACCCTCTTCCAACAACACAAGAGAAGACTCTACACATGGACATCACCAGATGGTCAACACCAAAATCAGATTGATTATATTCTTTGCAGCCAAAGATGGAGAAGCTCTATACAGTCAACAAAGACAAGACTGGGAGCTGACTGTGGCTCAGATCATGAACTCCTTATTGCCAAATTCAGACTTAAATTGAAGAAAGTGGGCAACACCACTAGACCATTCAGGTATGACCTAAATCAAATCCCTTATGATTATACAGTGGAAGTGAGAAATAGATTTAAGGGTCTAGATCTGATAGATAGAGTGCCTGATGAACTATGGAATGAGGTTCGTGACATTGTACAGGAGATAGGGATCAAGACCATCCCCATGGCAAAGAAATGCAAAAAAGCAAAATGGCTGTCTGGGGAGGCCTTACAAATAGCTGTGAAAAGAAGAGAGGCAAAAAGCAAAGGAGAAAAGGAAAGATATAAGCATCTGAATGCAGAGTTCCAAAGAATAGCAAGAAGAGATAAGAAAGCCTTCTTCAGCAATCAATGCAAAGAAATAGAGGAAAAGAACAGAATGGGAAAGACTAGAGATCTCTTCAAGAAAATTAGAGATACCAAGGGAACATTTCATGCAAAGATGGGCTCGATAAAGGACAGAAATGGTCTGGACCTAACAGAAGCAGAAGATATTAAGAAGAGGTGGCAAGAATACACGGAAGAACTGTACAAAAAAGATCTTCATGACCCAGATAATCATGATGATGTGATGACTAATCTAGAGCCAGACATCTTGGAATGTGAAGTCAAGTGGGCCTTAGAAAGCATCACTACGAACAAAGCTAGTGGAGGTGATGGAATTCCAGTTGAGCTGTTTCAAATCCTGAAAGATGATGCTGTGAAAGTGCTGCACTCAATTTGCCAGCAAATCTGGAAAACTCAGCAGTGGCCACAGGACTGGAAAAGGTCAGTTTTCATTCCAATTCCAAAGAAAGGCAATGCCAAAGAATGCTCAAACTACCGCACAATTGCACTCATCTCACATGCTAGTAAAGTAATGCTCAAAATTCTCCAAGCCAGACTTCAGCAATACGTGAACCGTGAACTCCCTGATGTTCAAGCTGGTTTTAGAAAAGGCAGAGGAACCAGAGATCAAATTGCCAACATCCGCTGGATCATGGAAAAAGCAAGAGAGTTCCAGAAAAACATCTATTTCTGCTTTATTGACTATGCCAAAGCCTTTGACTGTGTGGATCACAGTAAACTGTGGAAAATTCTGAAAGAGATGGGAATACCAGACCACCTGACCTGCCTCTTGAGAAATCTGTATGCAGGTCAGGAAGCAACAGTTAGAACTGGACATGGAACAACAGACTGGTTCCAAATAGGAAAAGGAGTACGTCAAGGCTGTATATTGTCACCCTGCTTATTTAACTTATATGCAGAGTACATCATGAGAAATGCTGGACTGGAAGAAACACAAGCTGGAATCAAGATTGCTGGGAGAAATATCAATAATCTCAGATATGCAGATGACACCACCCTTATGGCAGAAAGTGAGGAGGAGCTAAAAAGCCTCTTGTTGAAAGTGAAAGAGGAGAGTGGAAAAGTTGGCTTAAAGCTCAACATTCAGAAAACGAAGATCATGGCATCTGGCCCCATCACTTCATGGGAAATAGATGGGGAAACAGTAGAAACAGTGTCAGACTTTGTTTTTTTGGGCTCCAAAATCACTGCAGATGGTGACTGCAGCCATGAAATTAAAAGGCGCTTACTCCTTGGAAGAAAAGTTATGACCAACCTAGATAGTATATTCAAAAGCAGAGACATTACTTTGCCGACTAAGGTCCGTCTAGTCAAGGCTATGGTTTTTCCTGTGGTCATGTATGGATGTGAGAGTTGGACTGTGAAGAAGGCTGAGCGCCGAAGAATTGATGCTTTTGAACTGTGGTGTTGGAGAAGACTCTTGAGAGTCCCTTGGACTGCAAGGAGATCCAACCAGTCCATTCTGAAGGAGATCAACCCTGGGATTTCTTTGGAAGGAATGATGCTAAAGCTGAAACTCCAGTACTTTGGCCACCTCATGCGAAGAGTTGACTCATTGGAAAAGACCCTGATGCTGGGAGGGATTGGGGGCAGGAGGAGAAGGGGACGACCAAGGATGAGATGGCTGGATGGCATCACGGACTCAATGGACATGAGTCTGAGTGAACTCCGGGAGTTGGTGATGGACAGGGAGGCCTGGCGTGCTGCAATTCATGGGGTTGCAAAGAGTCGGACACGACTGAGCGACTGAACGAATAATCAGCATATTCTACTATAAATCTCTATGTTAAGAGAAGCAATATATTAACCAGATTAATGAGAACAGTCCTTGTAGCCAAACGATAGAATCCTTATGAGAAAAAGTCATTACTGATGGAATATTCTTGGAGCTAAGCCTTGGACATGAGTGGCAGTAACTGTTTTTCCATCGAACTTTGACTTGCTATTGCCATAGTGAAATATTCCTCTCCAGGTTGTCTATTTGTATTGATTACTAAACAACACAACGCACACAAAAATAACTTCAGCTCCATTTTCCTCCTCTCTTCAGGGATTCTTCGTGGCCATCATCTACTGCTTCTGCAACCACGAGGTAAGTGTGCATTTCATGTAATAGTGTCACCTCTTTATATGAAGCCAGCACTTTACGGCCTCCCAAGGGCCTCTGTGCACTTTGCACTATCTTCTCTCACTTCTACAGTTGACCTTACAGGGTTTCCTGACTAGCCCAATCTTATTTTTTCCACTACTACAAGTTGAATCTTATCTATGTGTTTGTGTGGTACAATGGCAGATATCCAGACAGGTAGCTACATTCACATTTCCTGGCATTGTACCTTAAGCTGGTTGGAACCCTGAGAAGCAACAGTGGAAGCTATTCTGGGTTCCCATAGAATCCAAGTCACATCCCCATTCCCTTGGGAAGGACCAACCTGTCACTAGGGCAGGGCCAGTATCTAGCCAGTCTACCTTGAGTCACTGTCTTCTTTCCCATTGCTTGGTGCTGGTGTCACAACACCTATTCAACTCCTGGGAAATCACCCTGGAGTTAAGACTCAAAAGGGAGTAAGTAATTTGTTACCTGAATATTTAGATCACATGGCCAGTGTTTTAAGGGTTTTCTTTTTAGCCAGAATTCCCTTTCTTCCAATGATATTCTACATGGAAGCCCAATTTGTAAAACATAAGTGGAGCTGCTTAAATTTGTACCAAAGAACTTCCAGGGCTACAAAGAACGTGATTTGAAAGCTCCCTCATTTGTCAGGTGAGAAATCAAAACTCCAGAAAGATCACGTGACTTGCATAATGTCACAATCATAGTTTATAACCAGGACTAGAACCCAGATTTCCTGATTCCTAGTTAAATGGACTAAATCTTCCACTGCACAGCATTATATATATGTCTCCTTCCTGAAGCTTTGTTAGTATACTTCCTTGAGTAATACACCTCATAACTTTTAATGTTAAAGTATCTGTGATCATTTTAAATCAATCTTTATTAATAATTTTATACCAAAGCATATCACATTTTAAAAGATCTACATATTATTTCCAAGTTGGTAATGAGAACCATTGTCTAACCATTATCAATTGATATTTAATGAATTGTCTAGTCTTTATTTCTTCAGTTAAACAACATTCAGTGGGCACCTATGATATTTTGCAGCTCTGCAACCTCTTACTCATCTCCAACCCTCAAATTGCAAGATTGTTGCTCCTGTTCTCTGTTTTAATTGATACATTTTATTCCTTCATTCATCCATCAACTCCTTCCTTAATCCAACAAAAATACACTGTACATTCATTATTGCTAGGGACTATCCTGAAAGCCTGAAATAGAAATGTAAAACATCTTTCTGTTAGCAACAAAGTATCTCTTTAAGAATAGTAAAAACTAATAAATAAATGGGACTTAGGTCACCCCATCTTTATATCAATTCCTGTGAATGTATATCCCTGCCTCTTGAATTGGCTCAGATGGCATACAAAATAAATATTTTCATCTAAAATAATATAGTATAGGGCTAATATAAAAATCAGGTATAGGCAGAGTATACCTTGAAAACACAAGAGAACTGCATGCATTTATAAAAAATACCTCAATATTGATTGTGTCTTAACCATGACGCTGTCTCTGAAGTGGCAGGCATAGAAAGTGGACCCAGAGGTGCGCCTGACAGTTGAAAGTCTCTAGTTCAAGTGTGTTATCTCTGCTTTTAGAAGTAAAGAAACCATCTCCATTTTAATTAGCATCATGTTACTGAGGGAATGTACAAGTGTGACATTTCTAATAATATAGAAATCATGTAATGTGCCAAATGTAATATCACAGTCCCATGCATTGTAGGCAGCTGGGCCTCAGCTGGGCCTTCTGTGAACATATTGTCTTACAACACTGAACACGGGCAGGGCACTTATTCATGCAGGAAGTGATTTCCAGCCATATCTGAGATAGGGCTGTGATCAGGCTTTGCCTGACTGAATGTTACATTTTAGCAGAAATCTAGGGGGCTGATGTGTCAGTTCTACAATGAAGATAAAGGTTTTAATTTTTCTTTATTATCCATTTGTGGTCAGTGATTCCTGCCATGAAAATGGATCAGATAGTCAGTAGAGGAAAAGATTTTTGAGAATTCCAGTACTAGGTGTCAGGAGGTGACTGTGAGAGCACACTTATGTAAAAAACATTTCCCACAACTCTTCCAAGACAGTGGACATTGACCATCCAATCATTTCAGTCAGTTACTAAGGAACTAAGAGACCTCAAAAAGATGACTACAGCTATGTGCTTAGTTGCATCCGACACTTTGCAACTCCATGGACTGGGGCCTGCCAAGCTCTTTTGTCCATGAGATTCTCCAGGCAAGAATACGGGAGTGGGTAGCCATTTCCTTCTCCAGATTACAGCTATCAAGATGCCTAATTTTCCCTAGCTTTGTACTCACCACTTTCCTTTCCTGTTTGTAAAGGATTCTCCTTATGTCCCTATGTGCTATTTCCAGATCAGTAATGTTATCACTTCATATGCAGAGATAAATTTTCTATTTAAAAATTATTTCAATAAAACATGGTTTTCAAACATACTGCCTTTCTAGAAAACTCAAGAACGTCAGCTTCAGGACCCAAAGCTAAGCTATGATTTCTTTGTCCTAGACAAAAAACGATCAGAACTCCTGAGATAAAGCTCAATTCAGCAGCACATAACTGCAAGTTCTTACAGTGAACTTAACAGGAAAACAAAAGCCAAAGACACAAACATCCAAACAACCACGAAGATTCCAACCTGATTTTCTTTTTTACAAATATAGAAATAGAGACCTCCAAATGTTACCCACCCTATACAGTTAGTTACTAATAGAACCAGGTTTAATCATTATTCCTTCAAGCCATCAGGACTCATATTTTTATTACAGTTGACAATAAATAAATTGGCATAATCGGGAAAATGTGATGTGATCTGTGTTAATTGCTTTTATAACTAGCAATGCATTTATATAATTCAAAACTTTGTGTATTCTACTTTCCCCATGGGCAACTCCTTATATTTCTGATGCCTTTCAGAAGCAACCAAAGTCTCCTCTGTTTTTTATCAAATAGATTCAATGCCCGTATTCTTGTGATCGAAGCACTGTTAGGCTCAACCTGAGGTATTGTAGGAGATAATTGCCCTTATTAAACTGAAATTATTGAAGTGTCTTTTACATGCTGCTAAGGGCCTATTCTTACATGTGTGGTTTACAAATGGAAGCAGATTGCCATCTCCACACAAAAGGATAGCTTATAATTCTGGACTACAATTACAGGAGGCGATGAACATTTCTGTCATAATTTTTAAAAATTAAAATAGACTTTAAACCCTTTGGCCTCATGCTGGGTACTTCATTAGTATGCATGGATACTCCAGTGGAGATTATTTTAAAAAGACAGATGAGGCAAAACAAAGGACTTCCTTTTTTTTTTCCCCTGCTGGGCACTGTCTGCCTCAAACACCTTTAAATATCTATGTTACGTTTTAGCTATAAAGACAATGTTGGTATGTAGGAGATTTTGAATCCACAGAACTATCAGTTCCCTTTGTCTGGGGACAGTGCTTCCCTGAGCTGTATATTTCCTAATTCAACAGGGCATTTGCTAGTTCCTAGATAATAAACTCGGCATTTAAGGACCTATGTTTAATAGACATTACAGCCCCAAAACTGGAAAGCAATTGAAATATTTACTAGGTTCTTGAAGAGGTGCTAAAGGAAAAATGCCATGACCACAAGTATTTAGCTGAAAGTATAACTCAGGAGGGATGTTCTTTCCCAAATGTATTCAGCTATGGTTTCATATCAGCCCTTTCTTAATAAATCAGTCAAGTCTCTTCAATTCTGTAACTCTCCGTACTGCATAGATTGCAAAGCAAAAGCTCACAAACTGACAGGGAAACATGGTAGCTTTTTCAGAGGTGAAGTAGAAGACAAAGTGGGTGATGCAAGAGGAGAGTCTCAACTATTCATTCATCAACACCTTTAATAAGTACATTCGTATTTGAAAATACATTCCTAGGGTAATCTTCCCACCAAGAGTATTACCTTTCCTTTTCCCAAAAAGATCGAATAACACCCTTTTCCCAGCACAAATCACAATGTGAAGAAAACTTTCATTCGCATTAGCATCCAATATTTTCCAGGCTGTTGAGGACTCTCCGTGGAGACCTAGCTTAGAATATATGAGAAATAACTGAACCTGAGATCAGAAACTATGTCATTAAGACCTCTTTTTATATCCTTGGCAACACCACCCTCCAAAGATATACATCCACACATAAGACAGAAGAGCTTCCTTCAGTCTAAAGACCACCATCCTGCCGTAATAAGGGTATAACAGTAGGAATACCAGTAGCCTCCTTGTTTGGTATTATACTTATGTCTTAGATGCCACTCGATTCATACTGTAGCCATGTAATCCATCAGGCAGCTAGGTGAGATAGAAAAGTTGTACTGAAGAAAGTAATCTCAGAGAGGTTAACTATCCTGCCCAAGATTCATGGCTAATGTGGGCAGAGCTGGTTTCTTGACCCATTTTTTCATGGCATCAAAGAGACACAGTGAAATGGCCTTGTCAGTGGAACAGGCATTGAAAGGTGATGTGATGTTACTATCACGAGTGTTTGCTTCTGGTAATTCCAAAATTAGCAACCCACTGCAGCTCCCGAACAGTTCTCCAAATCGTACACCATGGCGTGAGAGAGAATACCTAACAATAAACGTAGATGACCCCAGTGCTTTATAACTCACCGCAGGGAGGAATTCAAGTTCTCCAAAACCTGTGTTTCTAAGTCTTATATCAAAACTCAGGCTTTCATATTTGCATGAAATAAAACTTCCATTTCTTCCTCAGATTCAGTCTAGACATTTTTAGCACCCTCACCCTAATACCACTGGATGTCAATACACTAATTACAATACAGTCATGGATGGTCATTTTCTTGGCGTTAGAAACTCATTCTAGAATGCGTGTTGACAACCATTCAGAAAACATTTATTGAATAACTGCTCCTTTCCAAACACCATGACATCTAGTGTTGTTACAAAAAACGAATAAGACATGGTTTGTTAACCACTAACCAGAGTTATATTGGGCACACCTCATCTCAAGTCAGGCTGGATAAAGGAAAATCAACAGTATAAGGCCATTATCATAAAATCCAGAGCTGTGAAATGGCTTCCAGATATTTTTTCATGACCAATAACGTGTAGATTTAGATAAAAGCTTCTGCTGTATCAGAAGTTGTAGCAGATGAAAAGTTTTCAGACTCTCCCTTCCTAATATGATGCGCATGCCATATTGAATATGAAACCAAATCAAATTTCATTCATGGTATTAAAGCTCTAATGAAGAAACTTTTGCTCAAAAGAGCAAATAACCTTGCCAGGGGCAGCTGAGGCAAATTACTCAGTCCTCCGGTCTGCAGATTCTTCCTCCAAGATGGTATTTCATACCCAGAGCCTTTCCCACACAGCCCTTTTAGATGAGAATTAAAAATTCAACCTCCCCAAACCTCTGATGGGGGCTTTCCTAGCGGCTCAAAGGGTAAAGAATCTGCCTGCAATGTGGGAGAACCTGGATTCCGTCTCTGGGTGGGGAAAATGCCCTGGAGAAGGGAACGGCTACCCACTCCAGTATTCTTGCCTGGAGAATCCCATGGACAGACAGCCTGGCGGGCTACAGTTCGTGGTTCACAAAGAGCTGGACACGGCTGAGCGACTAACACACAGAGCCCCTGATGAGCGCCGAGAACTGTGCTCAGGGCATTTCCGACAGTGATATGAACAGAAGGCTCCCTTTCGTCTTCCAGGTCCAGGCCGCCCTGAAGCGTCAGTGGAACCAGTACCAAGCGCAGCGCTGGAACGGCCGCCGCCGGGCCCACCGTGCGGCCAACGCCGCCGCCGCCACCGCCGCCGCCGCGGCCGCCCTGGCCGAGGGCCCCCCCATCTACATCTGCCACCAGGAGCCGCAGAACGAGCCCGCCGACCGCCTGGGCGCCGCCAACCCCGGCGAGGAGCGTGCGGAGGTCATCCCTATGGCGGGAGGGGAGGTCATCTCCATGAAGGGTGCTGAGGTCATCGCCGTGGAGGGTGCTGCTGAGGTCATCCCCGTGGAGGGTGCTGAGGTCGTCGCTATGGAGATCATTGAGCAAGAGTCATCCGCTTGAAATGTGACGCCAACAACAGCTTTGTGATCCCTGAGCCCTCATTTCCTGGGAGCAAGACCGACCCTGCATCGCAAGTGATCTCCATCCTCCCAGGAGCACACATCTCATTTGTGAGAAGTATCCAGTGCTTTTGTCCATAGTGAATCCAAAGACAGTTTTACTTGGTACTGTTGCTACTGGGAGACAGTCAAGGAATGGAGTCTCCCTCTCCAACACCTGTGAACTCTGCAACACCTGTGAACTCCTGTGACTACCATCTTTCATCCAGGACTGAGATGTACAAATGTCAGAGTAACGTAAGCAAAGTAGCCGAGTAAAACACGGAATGACCTAGTTCAGATCCAGGGTGCTCCTTGTTAATCTTGAGCCATTTCTACCTTTGAAAAATTCAAATCACCATCAATGGTTTTCTTTTTAACTCAAAACTTTAAATTAGGATACTTTGGTATTTGGCTATGGTTCTGATTTTTTTATTTCTTTTTTTAATTTCAGTCAATTCTGATGTTACTCAGATTTTTACCATCCACAGATACACAATGTAAACTGCACAAATTACAACTTGACCTCCTCAAAACAAAGTGACTTTCTAATGTAGAGATGACTAGGTTTGTGGGGGGAAAAGACCTGCATTTGGCAGGAAGATATAAGGCTTTGAATGAAGGGGAAAAAAAAAAAGTCAGTTGGCTCCAAATATTAGATGGTTCTATGTGTTCATTACTTTACTAATACTGTGTGCTCAGCTTGGTCTTGGGCAGGTCCTGACTTCTGTAAGAAGAAATTGGCTTTCGTGTTGAATGTGCTTTGGTTACTAACATTTATAAATTAGGAGGTCACAAAGAATCCATCACTAAATTTTTCATAAAACTGCCAAAAAATCGAATTCCTAGTGGAAGAGAATACTCTCTCTAAAGAGAGTTTTTCACTTTCCTAAACTCCAGGATTTATAAAGCAAATCACTCGAGGTTTCTAAAGCAGATTACCTCTTGCCCTTGGGTGCTATCTAGCAGTAAAAGATAAATTTGTTTAAGACTGGTAATTAAAAGACTCCATATAACTCCATTAACTGCTTTCCACCCAGCTTCTAAATTTAACAAGATCTCAGCTTTTCCAGAAAGATTCAGTAGGGCTAATTAGAAATCAGTTTGTAGTTGACCTCTTGTTTGATGCTATTAGTGAAACAGGAGGGGGGAAAAACAATTAACCACTACAAGTTTAACTGTACACCAACTCATTTAAAATAAGAGTTTCTCGTTAAAATCCAATATTATATTCCCATACTTGTCTTTACTTTCATATGAAATCTTCAAAAATCCCTGAGTAAACCAGTATCGTTACTGGCACCTGAGATTAATTTGTGAATTTGCAACAGTACTCAGTTCCCCTTATGTAATTTATATTCTAAATGAAGAGACACATCAAAGCCCTCCATATCTCAAGTCTCAAGTATGTGTCTTATGCCACTGCCTTTCAGAGATGATATAGTTTTAAGAGATGATATAGTTTTAAGAGATGATATAGTTTTAAAAGATGATATAGTTTTAAGAGATGATATAGTTTTAAGAGATGATATAGTTTTGGAAAGACAAAAGAAAAATATATTCTTTCAGAGAAACTGTATTTTGGATACTAAAGTAGCTTATGTCTCCTTTACTTGAATGTAAAGGAGGATTTGAAAAGAGGGTATTTTTCCAATCACAGTGTTTATGTAATAAGTGTTCCTATTTTTGTTTACAAACATGGAAAACAGTATTTCTGGCAGCTCTCGTACAAATGTGATAACATTTTGCTGAAATATTCTAAATGCTATTGTGCTAATATAGTAGTGGCTGAATAAGATCAAACAGCTTACTATAGAATTGTGCACAGTGCCAAAATGACATGAAATGCTTGCCCTGTATCCATGTATGAATTAATAAAGAGTAATGATAAGCAAAAGTTGTATGTGCGTTTCAGCTGTGTCTGACTCTCTTTGTGACCCTATGAGCTCTGGCTTGCCAGGCTTCTCTATCCATGGAGCTGTATGTGTGCATATTTTCTAAAGAAATATATCCATCTCTTCATTCATTCATTCCTCTCATCTCCTAAGCTCATTCCATATTATCTGGAATTATCTCATCTTGCTTGTATTGCAGGAGATGGCAAGATAATCCAAAAATATAAATTAGAAAACCATATGCAAAAACACCAAGGTTATTGCCTTTATCAGTGTAGCCATCTTCAATCTTCACTTCGTCTATAACCTCCAAAGCACAGTTCTCATACCCTTGTTAAAGCAAAACCACCCAGGACTATCAGCCTATTTTGTATAAGTTTGGGAAGCACAGCTAAGAAATCTAGAACAAAGTATCACATTCTTTTATCATTGCTGTTTTGTTTTTTTTCCTTATTGTGGGACCAGACTTGAACTTCCAACATCCCATCAGATCGTTAGAACTGTTACAGTCATTGATTTTTAAGATAGTTTTGGAGATTAGGCTGGATATAAGGCAACAAATTAAATATCATTAGAATGCATAACAACTACTATTAGAAAGATTTTCAGATCTGGAAAGCATGAAATGGAAAAAAATGAGGATTAAATGAGAACCATGATGAACTAATACAGGCAAACAGAAGCAATTTGTACGTTCTTCATGCAATGTAATAGCACCCAGAATTGCTGGCCTCTGGAGATCTGGGGAAATTTTTCATAAAGGATACATCAAAACTACATTTTCCCCTTTGTGTTCTACTGGGGAATACAAATAAATATAATTACCCTTGTGATGTTGAACAAAAATAATTTCCCATCATACCATAAAATCTGACTCTCCGATAGGGTAACTTGAATTCAAATGGTCAGCTGCCTGCCAGCTTTGGCCCAAAATCAACCTTTGGATGTATGTTGATACCATGGCTTCTGGAGGAAGGAAAGATCTTGGAAAGAAATGATAGAAACACTCATCACAGAGCTCCAACACTTCTCATTCATTCCTTCATTCATTATCATTGATTGAACAGATGTTTCATACACCTTTCATCCAGCTATACAAATATTTGCTAATAGTAGCCATTATGAAACAATTTCTTTGTGTCAAACCTGCCAAGTGAATCCATACCCTTAAACCACGCACGTGTGTGTGCTCAGCAGTGTCTGACTCTTTGTAGCTCCATGCACTATAGCCCTCTGTCTGTGGGATCCTCCAAGCAATAATACTGTAGTAGGTTGCCATTTCCTCCTTCAGGGGATCTTTCTGACCCTTGCGTCTCTGGGCATTGGCAGTTGGATTCTTTAGCACTGCCTGGGAAGCCCACACCTTTAAACCATAACCACTGATATCTTTGGGGTGAAAGAACACACATATGGGATGGAAACCAAAGTGATACAGGGTTGGAGGTGGTAGCTGAGTGTGACCTTTTCTCCACATTAGCCCTGAATGGGACAGCTAAGTTATAAGAAATATTCTTAGAACAAGATCTCTTTCTAAAGGTTTAGCAAGGACTCATTTTCTTGAAATGAGGTCTAAAATAGTAGTTCTTTCATTGGCTAGGTTATGGTTCAACACCTTATCATTGTAATTAACACTTCCAGAGTTTAAGATTATTCGTGAAGAGGATGGATCAGAAGATACTTAGGAAAGCATACTTAGATAAGCTCAGAAAGAAACAATCATTTGTCATTTAGAGAGAGAAAACAAGATGCCTTCCTCCTAACTTAAGTTTAGGAAAACTGATTTTACTGAATCAATCCATAGATAGCTTGTATGGAGTGGGGAGGGAGGTTGGGGAATTAGCTGGAAACATGAAAAGAAAAAAAGGATGATAATATATGCACGTGCAGACACAGGAAGACACAGAGAAGCCACATTTTAAAATTTAAAACTAACAATATTTTTAATGTTTATTCCTCTGGACATAAAATTAATATGTTTAAGATCTGTGAAAAGCACTGAAGGAGAGAAAACACAGCCATTGAAACTATAAACTAACTTAGGTCAGGAAGACTTCCTAATGTATCTTCCTCCGTTTGAATTAGCAACACCTCTGAAAGATTTCAGAGATTTTTCCATTAATTTAAGCATTGATCAGCCAGTCTCTTAGGTCACTGATCAGTGTGCAGTCTCCATTTCCAGACATCCAATGCCTTCTACCTAGGAAGGAAGGAAGGAAGGAAGGTGAAGTCGCTCAGTCGTGTCCGACTCTTTGCGACCCCGTGGACTGTAACCTACTAGGCTTCTCCGTCCATGGGATTCTCCAGGCAAGAATACTGGAGTGGATTGCCATTTCCTTCTCCAGAGGATCTTCCTGACCCAGGGATCGAACCTGGGTCTCCCGCATTGGAGGCAGATGCTTTAACCTCTGAGCCATCCTTCCACTGACATTCAAACTGTGTTGCTCTTTGCCGCTAACATCATGACCAACCACTGCACGTCACCACAGCCTCCTTTACTTCAGAGACTTAATCTCCATTTTAATTTGGAGAAATCGCCTCCAAACAAAACCTCAGAGTATCACTGGTGAAGTGCTAAGTAAACATCAATAAGAACCCACTGAGGGATCTTCAATAAGAAAACAAATTCAGAATAGATCAGGATATCTGTTTTCATCCAATCATGCCAGACTCATTCATCAGAGCTAGCACACTAGTCTCATGCCAAAACACACACCCAGCTGTGAGCCCTCGAGATCTCTGCCCAGTAGGGGAGCTGGTGAGCTCTCAGGGCAGTTAGCATGTCTCCACGGCATGCAATCTTATAGTTTCTGTATGCTGTCATCCCAAAATGCATACTGTGAGGCTTAATATGGAGTTCAGTCACAGAGAATTTAGGAAGAACATCCATCAGATAGAGATAATCTGAGAAGGAAGGAAAGAACACCAATCACTGAAACACTGCAGTCGATATAAACTTAAGGACTTTAACTTACTTACCTCCCCTTTATAACAGCCAAACATGTTTTTAATCCCCGTTTTAGTGATGAGAAAACTAAATGGAAGCCAAGTGGGAATAATGTGCCCACCACCATCACAAAGTGGCTGAGCTATGGTCTGAATCAAGAGTACCCAATGCCTTGAGCAGCCCCATGTAAATGGTGTTAGGTTTTGCAAACTCACTCACAAGAGCAGGCAAGCTCCTCTCTTCCTTCCCCACCACAAAACAGGGACTGAGGAAATAAAAACTGAAAGTCCCTTTGAGACTTCCCTGGTGGTCCAGTGGTTAAGAATTTGCCTTCCAATGCAAGAGACACAGGTTCAGTCCCTGGTCAGGGAACTAAGATCCCAAATGTCACAGAGCAACTAAGCCTATGTGCCACAACTAAGACCCTAAGCAGCCATAAATAAGTAAATAAAAAATTAAAAACCTTTGAACATTACAGCCAAGCATCATATCTGGCACTTCCCAAGAGAAACTGATGGGGAAACGCTGCAAAGCTGTATTTATTGAAATGCAGAAACTACTGGGATTATTTGGAGGCAAATCTCAGATTTCTATATTTATTAAACCTAAATCAATGCCTGACATTAAAAAAAAAAAAAAAACCTGCCCAAAGCCTCTGCTTTTAAATTTCCACCGTGGAAAGATTGACACAAGCTCTTGTTTGGGACTGCTGGCTTCCTACTAAGAATGTTGCCGCAGTTTGTAGTTTCCCCTTTCCCGGTGGAGATGCAAACAAGACTGACCAGATGCATTTAGATCCTGGCCCAGAGCACGAGGTGGTTGAGGGGAGCTCCCCCCCGGGCAAGGAGCATTTGTACCTGGAATAGTGGGTGAAGTGAGGCCTGGGTGAGCTGCTGAGACAGGAGGATCGACTCCAAGTTGTAGAAGCTGATTCCAAAGGGGCTCGGGAATAAGGAGGATCAAAAGGAGCATCAGAGCCCAAGTCAAACATGTTCAGTTCATACTCGGTTACTGCTTCCAGCTCAAGAAAATAAGTCAGAGCTGAGAGGATTGGCCAAACAAGGATCACCTGCCTGGGAGCAGAGATGAGAGACTTCACACTGCATCTTAGCATCACTAAGCTAGGGCCTAGTTAAATGGCTTGCAGGGGTGGGAGTATGGTTCCACTTAAAGAGATAGAGGTGACACTTTCAATTAAAAAAAAAAATGATGTCTGAAAACCAGGCATAATTTTCTACTGCAAAATGTTAACTAAAACCTGTCCTTCATGGTGGACGTTCTCTGCCCAGAGTAGAACAGCTTTCAGTTCCTTCTCCCCATCCACAGCCACAGAAGCCAGTAGTTTTTCCTTCAAGAGGTTCGGTTGGAATCTTCAACAACTTATTCATCATAAATCTCAACAGGATACAGCCACCGTTACTCTGTTAGGAGGAAATT
This sequence comes from Aepyceros melampus, assembly GCA_006408695.1. Lineage (NCBI taxonomy): Eukaryota > Metazoa > Chordata > Mammalia > Artiodactyla > Bovidae > Aepyceros > Aepyceros melampus. The sequence goes on from SJXQ01007669.1 coordinate 266,332, forward strand.
TCCTCTGACAAGTTGGCATGTGACTTGTAAAGCCTAGTTGGTCATTCTCAAAGAATGGGCTTTGGGACATCCCTGGTGGCCCAGTGAGTAAGACTTCACCTTCCGAAGCAGGGATGCAGGTTCCATCCCTGGTTGGGGAGCTAAGTTCCCACGTGACTGAAGGCCAGAAAAAAACAAAACATAAAACAGAAGCAATATTGTAACAACTTCAATAAAGACTTTAAAAATGGTGCACACTAAAAAAAAAAAAAAAACCTAAAAAAAGTGAGACATGATTTAGAATGGCCCAAAGGGGAAATTAAGGCCAGTGAGATGAATCTTTAGGCTCATAATTCTGCAAAGTGGCAATGAAGGGGTCTCTACCTGGACAAAACCAACTCTAGAAGGAGACCAGAAAATGAAAATAGAGAAGGGGAAATGCTTGAAGAAATATTGTTTGAACCCTCCAGGAGTAAAGAAAAAGACCCCAAATAGGAAAAACTCATAGATTGCCAAATAAATTCCACAAACTAAAAATCTTACTAATACTGACAAGGTTGGGTCAAGATCAACATAAGACAGCAGACTAAAACTTTCTCTTTTAGGGAAAGAAATAGAGGCTTGGATAGCTAAGAAAGCAATATGTTCAGTCGCTTCAGTTATGTCCCTGTCTTTGTGACCCCATGGACTGTAGCCCGCCAGGCTCCTCTGTTCATGGGATTCTCCAGGCAAGAATGCTGGAGTGGGTTGCCATTTCCTCCTCCAGAGGATCTTTCTGACCCAGGGATCACACCCAGTTCTCCCATGTTTCTTGCACGTCAGGCAGATTCTTTACCGCTGAGCCACTAGGAAGCCCTAAGAAAGAAATATAGGTAAATAAAATGAGATGGGTCATAAAATGTGTGAAATATCTTAATATAAGATAAATTATAATCAAATGGCTGTGATTACTAGTCAAAAACAGATCGTCTCATACTGGGAGCAACTCACATACAGGCTTTATTATTGTCTAGGTAATAGTGGACCATATAATATAGACCTCTATATAATAATAGTAGTCTAAATACAAGTGGACTTGGTACTGTTCCTTACTCATATTCAACAGCTTTGAGTGAGATAAAGGCCAGCTGATCAAGATTTCCTAGTGTGAAATTAGAGACCTGGAAAGAATGTTTATGATGACCCAATGTCCAGTACCTAGCACAGTGCCTGGCATCTTACAAATATCAAACATTCAATGAACATTTGTTGAATTGAATGTACACCAAGATAACTAGTCAGGGATGGAACAAGATCTTCTATCAGACAGTGGTCCTTTTGTTACTTCTGTACTCTGGGATTCGGTTCAGTTCAGTTCAGTCACTCAGTCATGTCCGACGTTTTGCAACTCCTAGGAGTACAGCATGCCAGGCCTCCCTGTCCATCATCAACTCCCAGAGTTTACTCAAACTCATGTCCAATGAGTCGGTGATGCCATCCAACCATCTCATCCTCTGTCGTCCCCTTCTCCTCCTGCCCTCAATCTTTCCCAGCATCAGGGTCTTTTCAAATGAGTCAGTTCTTCACATCAGGTGGCCGAAGTATTGGAGTTTCACCTTCAACATCAGTTTTTCCAATGAACACCCAGGACTGATATCCTTTAGGATGGACTGATTGGATCTCCTTGCTGTCCAAGGAACTCTCAAGGGCCTTCTCCAACATCACAGTTCAAAAGCACCAATTCTTCGGTGCTCAGCTTTCTTTATAGTTCAACTCTCACATCTACACATGACTACTGGAAAAACCATAGCTTTCACTAGATGGACCTTTGTTGGAAAAGTAGTGTCTCTGCTTTTTAATATGCTGTCTAGGCTTGTCATAGCTTTTCTTCCAAGGAAAAACTGTCTTTTAATTTCATGGCTGCAGTCACCAACTTCAGTGATTTTGGAGCCCAAAAAAATAGTCTGTCACTGTTTCCACTGTTTCCCCATCTATTTCCCATGAAGTGATGGGACCAGATGCCATGATCTTAGTTTTCTGAATGTTGAGCTTTAAGCCAACTTTTTCACTCTCCTCTTTCACTTTCAACAAGAGGCTTTTTAGCTCCTCTTCACTTTCTGCCATAAAGGTGGTGTCATCTGCATATCTGAGGTTATTGATATTTCTCCCGGCAATCTTGATTCCAGCTTGTGTTTCTTCCAATCCAGCGTTTCTCACGATGTACTCTGCATATAAGTTAAATAAGCAGGGTGACAATATACAGCCTTGGCATACTCTTTTTCCTATTTGGAACCAGTCTGTTGTTCCATGTCCAGTTCTAGCTGTTGCCTCCGACCTGCATACAGGTTTCTCAAGAGGAAGGTCAAATGGTCTGGTATTCCCATCTCTTTCAGAATTTTCCATAGTTTATTATGACCCAAACAGTCAAAGTCTTTGGCATGGTCAATAAAGCAGAAATAAATGTTTTTTTCTGGAACTCTCTTGCTTTTTCAATGATCCAGTGGATGTTGGCAATTTGATCTCTGGTTCCTCTGCCTTTCCTAAAACCACCTTGAACATCTGGAAGTTCATGGTTCACATACTGTTGAAGCCTGGCTTGGAGAATTTTGAGCATTACTTTACTAGCATGTGAGATGAGTGCAATTGTGTGGTAGTTTGAGCATTCTTTGGCATGGTCTTTCTTTGGGATTGGAATGAAAACTGACCTTTTCCAGTCCTGTGGCCACTGCTGAGTTTTCCAGATTGCTGGCATATTGAGTGCAGCACTTTCACAGCATCTTCTTTCAGGATTTGAAATAGCTTCACTGGAATTCCATCACCTCCACTAGCTTTGTTCGTCATGATGCTTTCTAAGGCCCACTTGACTTCACATTCCAGGATGTCTGGCTCTAGGTGAGTGACCACACCATCGTGATTATCTGGGTCGTGAAGATCTTTCTTGCCCACAGTAGTAGATATAATGGTCTTCTGAGTTAAATTCACTCATTCCAGTCCATTTTAGCTTGCTGATTCCTAAAATGTTGATGTTCACTCTTGCCATCACCTGTTTGACCACTTCCAATTTGCCTTGATTCATGAATCTAACATTCCAGGTTCCTATGCAGTACTGCTCTTTACAGCATTGGACTTTACTTCCATCACCAGTCATATCCACAGTGGGGTGTTGTTTTTGCTTTGGCTCCATCTCTTCATTCTTTCTGGAGTTATTTCTTCATTGATCTCCAGTAGCATATTGGGCATCTACAGACCTAGGGAGTTCATCTTTCTGTGTCCTATCTTTTTGCCTTTTCATACTGTTCGTGAGGTTCTCAAGGCAAGAATACTGAAGTGGTTTGCCATTTTCCTCTCCAGTGGCCACGTTATGTCAGAACTCTCCAACAAGACCTGTCGTCTTGGGTGGCCCTCCATGGCTTATAGTTTCATTGAGGTAGACCAGGCTGTGGTCCATGTGATCAAATTGGTTAGTTTCTGTGATTGTGATTTTCAGCCTGTCTGCCCTCTGATGGAGAAGGATAAAAGGTTCATGGAAGCTTCCTGATGGGAGAGTCTGACTGAGGGGGAAAACTGAGTCTTGTTCTGATGGGGTGGGGCACTCAGTAAATCTTTAATCCAATTTTCTGTTAAGGGGCAGGGCTATGTTCCCTCCATGTTGTTTGACCCGAGGCCAAACTATGGTGGAAGTAATGAAGATAATGGTGACCTCCTTCAAAAGGTCCCATGCAGGCACTTTTACACCAGTGCCCCCAACCCTGCAGCAGGCCCCCACCAAACCACACCTCCACCAGAGACTCCTGGACCCTCATGGGCAAGTCTGGGTCAGTCTCTTTGGGGTCCCTGTTCCTTTCTCCTAGGTCCTGGTGTACATAAGATCCTGTTTGTGCCCTCCAAGAGTCTGTTTCCCAGTCCTGTGTAAGTCCTGGAGGCTCTATGGTGGGGTTAATGGTGACCTCCAAGAGGGCTTGTGCCATACCCAGGTCTATAGCACCCAGAGCTCCTGCCCCTGCAGCAGCCCACTCTGGGGCAAGCTGCTTCAAAAACCTCACTATGGCCCTCCCTGGTGGCACAGTGGATACAAATCTGCCTGCCCATACAGGGGACATGGGTTCAATCCCTGGTCCACAGATTCTACAGGCAGCTAAGCCAGCATGCTGCGACTACTGAAGCCACACGCTGCAACTGCTGAGGCCTGAGTGCGAGAGCCTGCGGTCCGAAACAGGAGGAGCCACCACATGAGAAGGCCACGTGTCGCAACTAGAGAGAAGCCCAAGCAGCAGTGAAGACCCAGAACAGCCGAAAAGAAAATAAGTAAACAAATAGAATTATTAAAAACAAGGGAAAGCATGGCAACCTAGTCTTTGCCACCACCAGGTAGGGCACTTCAAGCTGTCACACAGTGATGAGCTTTTTGGTGAAGGTCAGACTTGAGTCATCTTTTTCTTAAGCTTCTTTAAGCAAGCCAAGTTTTCTTCTCTGAGTGGTTCTCCTTTCAGTATGTCTAATTGGGTTTTGACGGGGACAAAACAATTATCTTCCTCCTGCCATTGGTGAGGGGAGAGGAAAGTTGGGGGTCTTGAATATTTAAGGTATCTATTTCCAAATAAATATGTATTTATAAATATTTATATTATTTATTTATTTATAAATATTCCAGATAAATATTTGTCTCCAAGTAAATCCTTTCTCCCAAAGCTCCTCTATCATAACCCTTTTTTAATATAAATTTATTTATTTTAATTGAAGGCTAATTACTTTACAATATTGTATTGGTTTTGCCATATATCAACATGAATCCACCCCATGTTGAACCCCGCTCCCACCTCCCTCCCCATCCCATCCCTCAGGGTCATCTCAGTGCACCAGCCCCGAACATCCTGTATCCTGCATCAAACCTGGACTGGCGATTTGTTTCACATATGATATTATACATGTTTCAATGCCATTCTCCCAAATCATCCCACCCTCTCCCTCTCCCACAGAGTCCAAAAGACTGTTCTATACATCTGTGTCTCTTTTGCTGTCTCGCATACAGGGTTATCATTACCATCTTTCTAAATTCCATCTATATGCATCAGTATACTGTATTGGTGTTTTTCTTTCTGACTTACTTCACTCTGTATAATCGGCTCCAGTTTCATCCACCTCATTAGAACTGATTCAAATGTATTCTTTTTAATGGCTGAGTAATACTCCATTGTGTATATGTACCACAGCTTTCTTATCCATTCATCTGCTGATGGACATCTAGGTTGCTTCCATGTCCTGGCTATTATAAACAGTGCTGAGATGAACACTGGGGTACACGTGTCTCTTTCGATCCTGGTTTCCTCAGTGTGTATGCCCAGCAGTGGGATTGCTGGGTTGTATGGCAGTTCTATTTCCAGTTTTTTAAGGAATCTCCCACTGTTCTTTAAACTCTCAAAGTACATGACAGAAAACTTTCATGTTGAAACACTAACTTACAATCTTTTGGGCCCTCCAGTGTGAGCTAACCTCATGCTTTAGGATGTTCTGTAGGGTTATTGGACACCTATTATATTGTTGTTGGCTCAAAACAGAGATATAAAGAGTGCCATTTTGACATTCTACTTATAATACTAAATACTAACATATGTGTACATGAATTCCACAGACTTCTTATTTGGAGGCAGGTTGATGTAAAGAAAAGAACACAGCTTCTAGTACTTGGTTCAAATTTGGTCTCTACCACTTAGTTACTCTGTGTCACACTCCTCATCTATTAAATGTAGATATCTATCTTCATGGAATTTTGAGAATTAAAATAGACAATAAGCAAATGTAACCACATTACTGATTCCTTGTAGGAAATCAACAAACTCACTTCCTTAATCTCTCCCAAGTTTCTGTGAGGTGGACAATGTGACCACTTATCCCCAGTGACATTAAATCAGGAACTCAGTGACAGAGGCCATTCTTAAACACAGGACTTCTTACTTCAAGTATCACAATTTTGACCACCTCAGTTTGCCTTTGCATAAGAAAGCTGGAGATCGTGATATACACTGCAGATAAACAGCTTTCTCCAATTGGCTATTTGTGGTCTGAAACCATAGCAGAGATGATGGAAGATGCACTCCTAAAGCTGCTCGGCTCTTTCCTTGGTGGTTTAGATATTCATCAGGCATCCTGACTGAGCCAATTTGTGTTCAGAATTTTGATTAGTTAGCAAGTTCACTATAATTTGAAAATCAGTCAAGATTCACTTAGCTCTGGGGACGACTGTTGACTGTATTTAGAGAGGATGGTACACAGAGAGCACGAAGGAGTATTTGTCAACTTCCAAACACCGTCATTAAAGCATATAAATTATTTTTGTACCCAGGATGTCCAAAGTCTTCACATTTGTAGGTGTCTTCATTCAATACAATAAAGAAGAAATTGTTCTCGTAGGCTAATTTATTTTACCATGCAAGTATCAGTAGGTCTGCAGATTTTAAAGAAACAGATTGGGATAATGGCAGACATTGTGTCTCTTGATTTTCCCTCTAAGAAAGAACTGGTTGCCCAGATGTGTGGTTAGCTGGCAGCTGGTAACTCCAGGTCCCTCTCACCTTTCGGGCTCCTTTCATGGTGTGTGTTCAGTCACTAAGTCATATCTGACTCTTTGTGACCCCCATGGACTGTAGCCCACCAGACTCCTCTGTCCATGAGATTTTCCAGGCAAGAATACTGGAGTGGGTTGCCATTTCCTTCTCCAGGGGATCTTCCTGACCCAGGGATTGAACCTGGATCTCCTCCATTGCGGGCAGATTCTTTACCATGCCCCCCCCCCCACCAGGGAAGCCCCTTTTCAGGGTGGCCCCAGCCACTGATAAAGCGGTATCAAATTTCTTTATAGTGAAGTCTAGAAGCTAAAGCATGCAAGAGAAGAACTCAGAGCTCACAGTCTTATAGATCTTTACCATTTCCCTAATCTTTATCATTGCCTCAACCACACTCACTTCAACAGCAATTTTAATAATTCCCTCATCATTACTATTGTTGTAAAGCATTTAACTTAGTTTTCCCTAAAACCCCCACTCTCTTTTCACACTCCTTATCTTTATGTGATACTTAGTTAAATCATCCAGAGAGATGATGTGGGGGGAGAGGGGGGAGGTGGGGGTCGGGATTGGAAGTTCATGTACACTCGTGGCTGATTCATGTCAATGTATAGCAAAACAAATACAGTATTGTAAAGCAAAACAAACTAAAAAAAATGAATTAAAAAAAAAAAAGAGCAATTGGTATCCAATGATTGGAAGCAAACACTAAGCAGGTATACTTCTCATAGTCCTGCTTAAACTTTAAGGTGTTTACGAATCACCTGGGACTCATTCAAATACAAACTCCTATTCAGTAGATCTGGGGTTAAGACTAAAAATCTGTACTTATAACAAGGTGATACCAGGAGATGCCAATGCTGTTGGTCCCTGAGCACACTTTGTTTGTTTTTTAATGCTTGCCCTGGGGATTTGTTTTGCTGTTGTTGTTGCGCTGAGTCTTCGATGCTGCATGCCAGGTTTTTCCTAGTTGCTGTGCACAGGCTTCTCATTCCAGTGGTTTCTCTTGCTGTGGAGCACAGGCTCTAGGGTGTGTAGTTCAGTAGTTGTGGCTCCCCGGGTCTAGAGCAGAGGTCCGTAGCTGTCACGCCTAGGGCTCTGTTGCTCTGCAGCATGTGGGATCTTCCCGGACCAGGGATCGAACCCGTGTCCCTGCGTTGGCAGGTGGACTCCCACCCACTGCACCACTGGGGAAGTCCTCGACCACACCTTTTTGAGTAGCTTCCAGACCTGAGCATCCAGCAGGCCATGATATCCATTCAGGATATCCACCAGAATGCTTTATGGAGGGAAGGAAGAGCACGGCTTCATCTGGAAAATCAGTAGAGTTTCTTCAGTAACAAAAAATGAGGTTTTACTTTGGTCATGAGCTAGGCTAAATGCTTTACATACATTATTTCTTTGCATCCTCTTAAGTACAATATCAAGGAAGATATGGTTCCCATTTTACGGATCACAGAAGTAAGGCTCAGCCAGCTAACTTGCTCAATTATCACACAATCAGTGGGCAGCAAAGGACATACTGACAAGGAGAAAGCATTCTTATTTCCAGTCAAAAAAATTTTAAATCAACTAAATGAAAAGATAAGTTCTCATTTGAAAAGAAGACCAGCCCACCTCTCACCTCCTGTAGATCACAGTTCAAGAAATGTTCCCAAAAGGAACATGACGCAAAAGAGAGAGCACAGGAAGGGTTCAAATTCTAAGGCTTCTGAACAGATTCTAGGGGAAGTAAACCCATGCCAGGCTTCATTTGCTGAAAGCAACATTCTTGTCCTTATTAATAGAAGTGCTTTTCATGCTTGATATTCTGTCTTATTTATGAATTTATAATGTTTGTGGGTTTTTGAGTGCTCATGAGTCAGGTAACACATTGCATTAGCCCTAAAATGGATGCGATGTCAAAACTACAGATGTAAGTGAGCAACTAAACCCAAATTGAGCTGTACTGAATCCCAAATATTTAAAAAGTTGCTGATAGCCCACCCCTTTAAATATCTGGAAGAGGTTGCCTTCTCTACTAAAAAGGACCTAAAAGGAGTGTCACACTGATATTTTATCCTATTTTTTGAATTGTTGTTTTACCACCTACAAGGGAAAAAAGCAACACAACAAAACTGGACCATGAGCCAAGCAAACAGAACCCAGATGTTTCTAAACTGTCCTTCCTGAACAATAGCACAACCAAAAGCAATTTTTGATGCCACAAAAATTTTCTACTTTTATAATTACTAGTTGACAGAATTTTAAAGAAGAAATTTCACATCATAATACACTCTCATAGAAAAAACATTTTGCAGTTGGTAATTTCAGTCTGTTAGTTATTAATGGCAAATCTTTCTAAGCTTGGCAAATATTTGCACGCCTACTAGGGGGATGATACTGCCCCTCATGTCGACTTCCCAAGTGGCTCAGGGATAAAGATTCTGCTTGCCAAGCAGAGGATGTGAGTTTGATCCCTGGGTGGGGAAGATCCCCTAGAGGAGGAAATGGCAACCCATTCTAGTCTTCTTGCCTGGGAAATCCCATGGACAGAGGAGCCTGGTGGGTTACAGACCACAGGATCACAAAGGAGTCAGATATGACTTAGCAAGTAAACAACAGCAACCGCACCTCATAACTGTTAGAGAAACGGAGGGTCCTACATGCTTGATTCTGAGTCTGCAGTAACGAACCAAATCTCTTACTTTATTCAAAAAATGAAATAATTTGGGGGAAACAGAGAGGAAAAACAAAATTTTGTATCTGTTATTTTTAAAGTTAAATTTAAAATATCAATAACATTTTCATTTTCTTAGAAAACAAGGGTTTCTTTCAAAAAAAAACAAAGGCAAACCTGACGTGAAGTGGAAAATGAGTGTTAGTCACTCGGTTGTGTCTGACTCTTTGTGACCCCATGGACTGTAGCCTGCCAGACTTCTCTGTTAAGGAATTCTCCAGGGAAAAATACTGGGGTGGGTTGCCATTTCCTTCTCCAGCAGATCTTCCTGACCTAGGGATTGAACCCACATCTCCTGGATTGCAAGCAGATTCTTAACCATCTGAGGCACCAGGGAAGCCCACAAATATCCCAAAGGGTTACTAAAATACTCTTCCATTTTCTAGTACATGTCCCTAAAGCTAGATTTTCTTTATGTACTTCAACCAAAAGCAATAGATTTCAACAGATCAATGGCATAGGCAGATATAAGAATCCAGTTGCTTTCATGAAGCCAGTCACTAAAGAGGCAGGCAAACATGTGAAACAATGCCACTCTTCTCACTAAATGTTGGTTTTTTGTTTTTTTTTTTAAATCACTCAAATTTGCATCTCAGCAAATCACATGTTTTTGATCCTTTGGGGTGCCCTTAAGTGGTCTGAATAGTACATTTTAAAATCTAACATGTCAAGGGTCAATTATATCTCTAAAAATTGTTCGTAAGAGATGAGACAATTGAAGTGATCATATCAGCACATTTGCAAGAATGTTACAAAGCTTGAGAGAGATTTCCTGCAACCTCTGTAAGGAGAATTTTACTCTCAGGAGGTTACACTTCCTAGGTGAATGAGTTCCCCGCTAATCAGCAGATTTCCCCCAAGCAAAGTATCACTCCTTCCCCAAACCACTGTCTTTTGACTTCTCACACTTTTATCCCATTTTTATCTTAGAGAAAGAGAACAAAGAAACTACAGTAAGACAAACTATATTGCTTATTAACAACTAATTTAACTCTCCTTAGAGAGCTCCATCGGAGAAGGCAATGGCAGCCCACTCCAGTGCTCTTGCCTGGAAAATCCCATGGATGCAAGAGCCTGGTGGGCTGCAGTCCATGGGGTCACTGAGGGTCGGACACGACTGAGCGACTTCACTTTCACTTTTCACTTTCATGCATTGGAGAAGGAAGTGGCAACCCACTCCAGTGTTCTTGCCTGGAGAATCCCAGGGACGGGGGAGCCTGGTGGGCTGCGTCTATGGGGTCACACAGAGTCAGACACGACTGAAGTGATTTAGCAGCAGCAGCAGAGAGCTCCTTAAAGATTTTTCTTTTAATCAGTAGGAAATCCCTTTAAGATAATGATCAAAATACTAAGTTTTTTTGGTCCAAAAGTTGACTAAACTTTTATCCGTGACACAACACTGTCACTAAACTATGTACACCAGACAGACACAATTTCTCCCTCCAGGATGGGATAAGAATGCAATATATTTGGAGCATTTCCTAACAGATCTAGTAATCCATAAGGAAACGAAATTGCATTCAGCCCAGAGTCTGTTATTAGTTGCTATATACTTCTACTGAATGAAGTTATTTTTTGAAATCTCCTAAAGTAGAATAGAAAAGGAGGATAACTGGGTTTTTATTGTCTTCTGTGTCTCATACTTCTCTGGACCAATTTATAGAGAATTAAGAGTCCCAGTGTCTTTCTTGACTTGGATCATTTTTTAAGTCAGAGAAAAGACCTGAATGAAGTAGAAGTAAACTCTCCCAGATCCCGTGCTGACTATGTGTGTGGCAGCAATTTCACAACTGTTGAGTTCTCAGTCACACAGAATCTTCAGGATTACCATATCTCTTCACTTTCTGAAGCTATCTGAAGGGTGGTTTGGGGTGAGGAGAGAAGGGGATGATATTAAAGATGGTAGGTCTGCCTGGAAACAATTTCAGATGAGTGAAGTCTGCAGAATGGGGCTCTAGTCTTTACTACAGAATTGGTTTTTCTCTATGCATCAGGAGTAGGTCCTGGATGGCCCTGCAGGAAATGCAGTCGTTTCAGGGTGTGGACAGTGAAGCAGTATTCCTGTCAATACATCGGGGTCCAGTTATAGGAGATGATCAATCTCCTGGAAACCAGAGGAGGGCTGCGTGGGAAATGTGACAGCCTCTGGTCCAGGATCAACCAGTTTCTTAGTATTTAAGAGGAAGTTGTTTTGAAGCAGAGAATCTGTTTTCACAAAAGACTTAATAAGGTTTAGAGCACAAGTAACCATCTTGGGTCCAGGTCCAAAGCAAAGCTCAAGCTAGGGAAAGACACCAACTCCACAAAGACCACAGAGTGGTCCCCCGGCACAGTAAGGACTGAAGGGGGTGTAGGACTGTTTTATATCTTACAGTTTCATCAGTTAAGCAACTGAAGGTGATGATGTGCTGTGCTGTGCTTAGACACTCAGTTGTGTCAGACTCTTTGTGATGCCAGGGACTGTAGCCTGCAAGGCTCCTCTGTCCATGGGATTTTCCAGGCAAGAATACTAGAGTGGGTTGCCATGCCCTCCTCCAGGGGATCTTCCCAATCCAGGGATCAAACCCAGGTCTTCATCAGTGATGAGCGTGCTCTGCAGAAAGGATGAGTCATTCCTTGGGGACAACTGTGCAAGGAATTGGTGCTTGGGAGTCACACACTAGACAGCTACCCAATATTGAGTCTGGGAAACCAGTGCCAATTGTCTTCGTATAATCATAAACTGATAGACAGTGGATACTTGATGATTACACATATTTTCCACATTTGACTTCACATTAAATGCATCTGAATCAAAGTTAGCAAATGTTCGATTTGCAAAACCTTTTTCAGTATGGGGCCATTGTTCTTGAGGTGTCTAGTTAATGTATCCTTAATTCAGTCCTATCTTTGTGATTTTCTAATGCCACCAAACTAAGACTCTAGGCAAAAATTATCCTCCTTTGCAAAGAGTAAAATCAAACATCTTAAGATTTTCTGTGCAAGCCATTATGTTGATTTCTTTACTGTCACATTTCAGGCTGGAATGTTTCTGAAATTAAAAAATAAAAATGTTTCCTGCATCAAAAGAAACCACATTTAAACAGGAACTTACATGAAGTTAATTTGCACACAGTCTCTATTTCTGTACTCAATAAAAGAAATCAGCAGAGGCTTCCTTGGTGGCTCAAGGTAAAGGATCCCCCTGCCAATGCAGGAGATATAGGTTCAGTCCTTAGTTGGGGAAGATCCCACATGCTGCAGACCAACTAAGCCTGTGTACCACAACAAGTAGCCTGTGCTCAAGAGCTCAAGAACCGCAGCTACACAAGTTTGCATGCTTAAAGCCAGTGCTCCACAAAAAGAGAAGCCACCACAATGAGACACTCAGGGACCACAATTACAGAATAGCCTCTACTTGCCACAACTAGAGAAAAGCCCTCACAGCAATGAAGACCCAGGACAGCCAAATATTCATAAATAAATAAAATTTTAAAATATTAAAATAAAAAAGAAATCACAAATATAGGAAGAAAGATCTCTAAAGAAACATTTTTGGTTCCCTACAGCATTTTGTGCTTGAATTAACTGCCCATTTGCTCCCACTGATACCAGGCTGTTCTACTGGGTTTAGCTGTACACATTTTGAGGGCAAGATCTAAAAGCACGTCACTGTTGCATGACTGTGGTATGTTGGACTATTACAATGGAAACTCCTTGGGCCTGTGCAACGTGATCATCTTTTAAAATTTACCTTTAAGATCATGTCCTCCTTATCCCTTGGCAAAAGGTTAGCCTCAGATTTCCCACTACTTTCAAAGGAGAGCTTGACAGGGAAAATTTCAGCAGTTCTAATAATTCACAAAAGCAAATAAGGTTATTGTATAGGTTCTATTTGGATTTCAGCTGTCCAGAGGACATGGTTGAACATTTTGGCAAAGGTACAAAAGTCAGCCCAATTTGATAGCCCCTCAGTGGAAGCCAACTCTTTCTTCACAGAACTGACATGCAGGCTGGAAAGAGTATAACGGAAATTGTTCTTCACAGAGGACTGAGGGCAAACCTCTGCCAGAACATAGCACAAAAAAGCATTCTGACAAACTCCCATGCTCTTGAAAGGCTCAGGTTTTTCTCTTCTTGGGACATAACCTTCAGTTCAGTTCAGTTCAGTCACTCAGTCGTGTCCGACTCTTTGCGACCCCATGAATCGCAGCACGCCAGGCCTCCCTGTCCATCACCACCTCCCGGAGTTCACTCAGACTCAAGCCCACCGAGTTGATGATGCCATCCAGCCATCTCATCCTCGGTCATCCCCTCTCCTCCTGCCCCCAATCCCTCCCAGCATCAGGGTCTTTTCCAATGAGTCAGCTCTTCGCATGAGGTGGCCAAAGTACTGGAGCTTCAGCTTCAGCATCATTCCTTCCAAAGAACACCCAGGGCTGATCTCCTTCAGAATGGACTGGGTGGATCTCCTTGAATGACTCCCACATCTTCTTTATTTCTGTCTTGATGGCTCAGCATTCCAGTGACTTCAGTCTTCCGGTTGGGTGCTCAGAACTTCCTCCAGAGTTAGAGAAGTAGGCCTGAGGCAGAGGGAACGTGGCTCTGGGAGAATGTGGGTGTGAGGCAGTGGTGCAGTGAGAAATGCAAGCCTGAGAACAGGTAACTGAAGTGCCATCCCATTGCCACAACTAAGACCCAGTGCAACCAAATAAACAAACAACAGCAAAAACCCATAATCCCTGCCAATATGACACGGTGTTTGAAATTCCCACTTTGTACATCATTTTATGTCGACTCTGCCTGAGAAAGACTACTGTCAAATGCCAACTCCTTAACTAGAAGTGCGTGTGTGCTCAGTCTTGTCTGGTGCTTTGCTAACCCCCCGTCAGGGTCCTCTGTCTATGGAGTTTCCCAGGCAAGAATACTGGACTGGGTTACCATTATAAGCAATCACTCACACACTTACACATATAGTTCACCAATTCTGAGCACTGGGCTAGATGAAGAAGTGGGATGCTACTCCTACTCTGCTAGTGGAAATGTAAATTGGCGCAGCCACCATGGAAAATAGTATAGAGACTTCTCAAAAAACTAAAAGCAGAGTTCCCGTATGATCCAACCATACCACTCCTGGGCATATATCCAGAGGAAACTCTAATTCAAAAAGATACATGCACCCCAGTGTTCACAGCAGCATTATTTACAGCAGCCAAGACATGGCAGGGAATCCCCGGTGGCTAAGCAGTAAAGTATCTGCCTGCCAATGCAGGAGATGCAGGAGACAAGAGTTCCCTCTCTGGGTCGGGAAGATCCCCTGGAGGAGGAAATGGCACCCACTCCAGTAGTCTTGCCTGGAGAATCCCACGGACAGAGGAGCCTTATGGGCTACAGTCCACAGGGGTCACAAAGAGTCAGACACAACTTAGTGACTGAACAATAAGACATGAAAGCAATCTAATGTCCATCCACAGATGAATGGATTAAGAAGATGTGGTACACACACATGCACACACACACACACACACATACACACACGCACACACACATACATACATACAGCGGAATATTACTCAGCCATAAAAAGAATGAAATAAAGCCATTTGCAACCACATGGATGTACCTACTGCTGCTGCTGCTGCTAAGTCGCTTCAGTCGTGTCCGACTCCGTGAGACCCCACAGACGGCAGCCCACCAGGCTCCCCCGTCCCTGGGATTCTCCAGGCAAGAACACTGGAGTGGGTCGCCACTTCCTTCTCCAATGCATGAAAGTGAAAAGTGAAAGTGAAGTCAATGAGTCGTGTGCAACTCTTAGGTTCTGTTAATATACACATGATGTGATGCAAAGGCTTGAAGTTCAATATCTGCATACATTTTTAGTCATACCTAGAGATTATTATACTAAGTGAAGTAATTCAGAAACAGCAAAAGACAAATACATATGGTGTCACTTAGATGTGGAATCTAAAATATGACACAAATGAACTTATTTATAAAACAGAAATAGACTCAAAGACATAGAAAACCAATTTATGGTTACTAAAGAAGAAAGGCAGGGGTAAGGATAAATTAAGAGCTTGAGATTGGCAGATACAAACTATTATATACAAAATAAATAACAAGGTCCTACGGTTTAGTACAGGGAACTCTGTTCAGTATCCTGTAATAGGCCGTAATGTGCAAGAATATATATGTATATTTACTCATATGTATTTCTGAATCACTTTGTTGTACACCAGAAACTAATACAACACTATAAATCAATCATACTTCAATTAAAAAAGAAAGATAAGTGGGATTTTTAAACAGAGAAATTTGACAGGAAAGAACAAGAAGAGCCAAGATCTTATAAAAATTCGGGAAGGACTGGGCCCAAAGGGAGTATCAACACAGGGGCGTCACCAGACACTGGTTTCCTGCAAAAGCTGTGGCTGCATGTAGGAGAGGAATTGAGCAGCCCTCAACAGAAGAAAGAAAAGGGGCCTCACTCATAGTTTAACTCAAGTTAACTCATAGGTTAACTCGAGTTAACCTCATGTTAACTTGTCTTCCACTTCCCAAGGAGGAAGAAGAAAATCTAGCTGGATTTTAGATCTCCCGAAATTGGAAAGAAACCAACCCAGGGACAAGAGACAAGAGACAAAGGGTGGGCTCCAACTGAGAAAGCACTCTAAAAGAGCCACTGGACAGTCAGGAAGAAATCTGCTGTCAGAATCATGTTCAAAACCACAAATCAAATGTACAGAGTTGACTCCAAACTGGCTAAGACAGGATATTGACACCTAGACCACCTTTATAGAAAATCAAGCAGCAGGTAGTCTTGCCTATAACAAAAACATCATAGAGAATCTGGCTTTTTTTGGTTGTTGTTTTTATTTTTTAAATGCAGGCTATGAGTTTCCACTTCCAGGAAAACAGAGTACTTCCAGGAAAATAGAATTTCTCATGGTGGCTCTAATGCCATGGTAAGCAAGCCAAAAATCTGAGCCTTTAAATGCATCTAAGTTACAAAATTAAACACTGAGGACAGCCAGTCACAACCAACCAACTATAATTAAGCTATGGCGGCAGTGCTCAGTTGCGCTCTGCTCTTCACAACCCCATGGACTGCAGTCCACCAGGCTTCTCTGTCCATGGAATTCTCCAGGCAAGAATACTGGAGTGGGTTACCATTTCCTATTCCAGGTGCCAATTAAGGTAGAGCCAATCAAGTAACTTAGTCCTTCGGTCCCCACTTTTTCCATTTAAGTCTCTCCACTCTCATGGGCTCCTTTCTGAGGAGCACTCCTACCCACTTCTGGTTAGGGTAAGGTAAGGTAAAGTAAGGTAAGGTGAAGTCGCTCAGTCCTGTTCGACTCTTTGCGACCCCGTGGACTGTAGCCACCAGGCTCCTCTGTCCATGGGATTCTCCAGGCAAGAGTACTGGAGTGGGTTGCCATTTCCTTCTCCAGGGGATCTTCCCGACCCAGGGATCGAACCCAGGTCTCCTGCATTGGAGTCAGACGTTTTAACCTCTGAGCCACCAGGGGTTAGGGAAATGCTGTCAATTAGAACTGACTTTTGCTCAAAAAAACTCTTGAAGTGTTTAATATGTCTTAGTTTATTTTTGACAGTCCTTAACATGTGCTTGTGAGTTTATCTCATTTTGATCGCTGTCTTGTCCTTTGCACAATCCCAGTGAGTCCCGATTGGGAGACAGTTAATGAAGCTGGCTGTGTGTACTGCGTTCCGTTTCCTCCCCGGTGCTGCTTTTTCCCATGTCCGTGATTATCCCCCCCAGCGCTGGCTCAGCTTGTCTAGTCCTTCCAGGGTGGCTTGTTTCACTGTATCTTCCCCTGTGGATTAGATTTTCAAGGCCTTTGGTCATGCCTGCTACCTATCTTTGGAACTCTTTCCACTTTGCCTACATTTCTCAGGTAATGAGATGGTCAGGACTGAATACATTACTTACCAAAGAAGGACAGAAGGAACATTCTGCCTCCTCAGATTATAATAAAATGCCTTGAACTATGCTTTTTAATAGTTTTTTTTAAATCCATCTCCCATTTAAGATTTGAATATAATTTTATGTCTGTGGATAACTTCAGTTGCATTTCTGTTACCTGGTTTATCCTTCTAGTTCAAAAATTATTTGAGAAAATATTTCTCTCGATGGATTAGCTTCTGTTTTTAGAGATTATCATTAAGTAAACAATTTCAATATTCTTAAGCTTGCAATTTTCAATTTTAAAAAAGTATTTTTCAGTCTTAACCAGAATTTTGCATAAGTGAAAATGAAAAACTACTTTTAAAAAGCATAACATCTTTTAGGAATGAAAAGTAAAAAATGAAAGTGCTAGTCACTCTGTCCTGATTCTTTGCAACCCCATGGACTGTAGCCTAGCAAGCTCTTCTATCCATGGAATTCTCAGACAAGAATACTGGAGTGGGTAGCCATTCTCTTATCCAGGGGACCTTCCCAACCCAGGTATCGAACCAGGGTCTCCTGCATTGCAGGCAGATTCTCTACTGTCTGAGCCACCAGGGAACCTATTCAAAATCAGTTTGTTCAGAATGCGAAACTAAACCTATGTACACAACAATTCCTATAGATCGCTTTCTAAAAATAGGATGAAAAGGCATTATAATTAACCTTCTGTTTTGACACATCATCAAAATTAACAAAGTGCTTTGCCGTTTACATAGTCTTTAATTTCTTTGTAAGTGGAAAGATGTTCTCCATTCTATCAGATCTAAGAGTTATTGTTCTATTCATGACAATTTGAATTATGGAAGTTCATATACCTTTAGAACTTTCAGGTAATGTGAACTAATCAATGAAAATAAGTCTTTCAAAGAATATCATTACTTTGAAAGGGACATGTTCTTAGTGATTCTTTAAGAATAAAATAGCGTTCTACATGTTGTAGTACCTATGAAAAGAAAAAAACAAAAAACCACTGACTCTATCAAAAAAACACAACCCCAAATAAAGAGATGAAGAAATGCCTTCTTATCTATCCAGGCAGCAGAGGAACCAGGGTTAAGCCAGTCCACCCAAGATCAAATGTTTTACCAAAAATAAGAAAACATGTAGTCATTAAGAAAGATCTTATAACCACAACAAGAGCTATCAAAAACAAGGTGTGATGTGACAAGGAAAAATTGTAATTGCTAGGCCTGAAAACATCTGTCAACAAAGGTCTGCCTAGTCAAAGATATGGTTTTTCCAGTAGTCATGTATGGATGTGAGAGTTGGACTATAAAGAAAGCTAAGTGCCAAAAAATTGATACTTTTGAACTGTATCTCTTACATCTTTGACACAAAAGACATACATGACAATTAGTTTTTCTCAAGATCAGTGTAAATAGTGCCATCTGATTTTAAGTCATTTACTGTTGGCACACTTTCTAATGAAATTCAAAAGTATTTTGGAGGTAAGTACCGTCTGATAAAATAATGGTTGATGGAAAATATCAATAATACTCCAATGTTGATAGACAACAATCTATTTAAATCTGGTTTTCCACCTTTGGGTGACTCATCTCATTGTTGCTTAGTCACTAAGTTGTATCTGATTCTTTTGCCACCCCACGGACTATAGCCCACCAGGTTCCTCTGTCCATGGGATTTCCCAAGCAAGACTACTTGACTTGAGACCAAACTGGCATAGGAAAATTCCTATATTTGTGTAGATAGAAAAGATACTTTGAGGCTTCCCTCCCAATACTCAATACTCAACATAAGGCCAATGTCATTCCTCGTTACCAAACAAGGGTGTTAGCCACAGGCAACAGAAAGGCAATTCAAACCAGAAAAATGAGGAAAGAAGAATGGCTCCTGGTTCATGCAGGTGAAAAAGCCAAGGCTGAACTGCATTCAGGCACACACTAAGATCCAGAAGTTCAAGGTATCACGTGGATTCAGTCTCTTTTTATCCTGAGTTTTACTTTCCTCTGTATTGACTTTCCTCATTAGCAGGCCCTCTCCTTTTCCTCTTTTCTTTGATTGCCGGAAAGGTGACACAATTCTATATTGTTTCAGTAATTCTCTGATAAGTGAAACAGTACAGTTCTTTTTCCTCCTATGATATCTACTTAATTTTTTTATATGTAGTGTTTTATGTGGGCTTATATGGGCTTCCCTGTGGCTCAGTGGTAAAGAATCCGCCTGCCAATGGAGGAGATATGGGTTCAATCTCTGGTATGGGAAGACCCTCTAGAGAAGGAAATGGCAACCCACTCCACTCTTCTTGCCTGGAGAATCCCATGGAGCCTAGCATGCTATATTCTAAGGGTTGCAAAAGAATCAGACATACTTAAGCAAGTGAACAACATGTTTGCATGTATATGTATATGTATATACATAATGTTTTAGTATATATATGTAAAAGAGATGGGAATACCAGACTAGCCGACCTGCCTCTTGAGAAACCTATATGCAGGTCAGGAAGCAACAGTTCGAACTGGACATGGAACAACAGACTGGTTCCAAATAGGAAAAAGAGTACGTCAAGGCTGTATATTGTCACCCTGCTTATTTAACTTCTATGCAGAGTACATCATGAGAAACGCTGGACTGGAAGAAGCACAAGCTGGAATCAAGATTGCTGGGAGAAATATCAATAACCTCAGATATGCAGATGACACCACCCTTATGGCAGAAAGTGAAGAGGAACGAAAAAGCCTCTTGTTGAAAGTGAAAGAGGAGAGTGAAAAAGTTGGCTTAAAGCTCAACATTCAGAAAACGAAGATCATGGCATCTGGTCCCATCACTTCATGGGAAATAGATGGGGAAACAGTGGCAGACTTTATTTTTTTGGGCTCCAAAATCACTGCAGATGGTGATTACAGCCATGAAATTAAAAGATGCTTACTCTTTGGAAGGAAAGTTATGACCAACCTAGATAGCATATTCAAAAGCAGAGACATTACTTGGCAACAAACCTCTGTCTAGTCAAGGCTATGTTTTTTCCTGTGGTCATGTATGGATGTGAGAGTTTGACTGTGAAGAAAGTTGAGCTTTTGAGAATTGATGCTTTTGAACTGTGGTGTTGGAGAAGACTCTTCAGAGTCCCTTGGACTGCAAGGGGATCCAACCAGGCCATTCTAAAGGAAATCAGTCCTGGGTGTTCATTGGAAGAACTGATGCTAAAGCTGAAACTCCAATACTTTGGCCACCTCATGCAAAGAGTTGACTCATAGGAAAAGACTCTGATGCTGGGAGGGATTTGGGGCAGGAGAAGGGGACGACAGAGGATGAGATAGCTGGATGGCATCACTGATTCAATGGACGTGAGTGTGAGTGAACTCCGGGAGTTGGTGAGGGACAGGGAGGCCTGGTGTGCTGTGATTCATGGGGTCGCAAAGAGTCGGACACGACTGCGCGACTGAACTGAACTGAACATATACATATGTTATTTATGTCTGCTGCTGCTGCTGCTGCTGCTGAGTCGCTTCAGTCGTGTCCGACTCTGTGCGACCCCACAGACGGCAGCCCACCAGGCTCCCCCGTCCCTGGGACTCTCCAGGCAAGAACACTGGAGTGGGTTGCCATTTCCTTCTCCAATGCATGAAAGTGAAAGTGAAAGGGAAGTTGCTCAGTCATGCCCGACTCTTCACGACCCCATGGACTGCAGCCCACCAGGCTCCTCCATCCATGGGATTTTCCAGGCAAGAATACTGGAGTGAGGTGCCATCGCCTTCTCCGGTTATTTATGTATAGACTTCTTCAAATTACTTTTGGAAGTGCAACGAGGCACATTTTAGAACAAAATAAAGATATTTTCGATATTTATAATTGTCAATCCAGAAAATCTTCTTTCTCTGGATCCCACATACTACAATCATTCCCATTACAGCCCAAGTTTGAAGACCCTTCAGAAGTCATTCTATGTCAAGTAAAGTTAGAGATAAGTCCATGGTTCATTCTGTTTTACCACTAGAATATGTATGTCAAATTTTGATAGAGAAAACTCTAAACACTTGGAAACTAAGCAACATACTTCTAAGTAATATAAAGATCAAAGAGGAAGCCTAAAGGAAAATCAAAAGATAAAGTGAACTGAATGAAAACACATTATATCAAAACTTGTGGAAAGGAGCTAAATCAGTGTTGAGAGTAAAACTTAAAACATTAAATGCTTACCTTAGAAAAGAGGAAAGGTTTCAAAGAAGCCAACTAAGTGCACACCAAAAAGGAAAACAAAGGGAACTGGAACCAAATGGAAAGAAGAAACAATAAAACAAGAGCAGAAATTGCTGAAACTGAAGACAGAAAAATAGAGAAAGTCAATAAAATAAAGAACTAGTTCTTTGCAAAGATCAATAAAATGGACAAACCTCTAGCAAAACTTAAAAGCAAAAAAGATAAAAGATACAAATTATCAATATCAGGAATGAATGTGTAGATATCATCACAGATCCTACAAACACCAATGGAATAATATTAAAATACTACAAAGAAATAAGAAAGAAAATACCACAAAGAATTCTATACAAATGAATTTGACAGATTACATGATATGAAGCATAGACTCAAAAAACACAACTACAATTCACTCTATGAAACATCATCTAAATAGCCCTTTATCTGTTAAGAAATTATAATTTAAAATCTCCCAACAAAAAAGAATCCCTAGACCCAGATTATTTCCCTGAAGAATTAACACCAATTCAAAACAATCTTTTCCAGAAAATGGAAGAGGAGGAACTACTTCCCAATTCATCCTTTAAAGTTATTATTACCTTGATATCAAAACTTCACAAAGATAGTTCAAAAAAGAAAATTACAGACCAGTATTCCTCATGAATATAGACATAAAAATCCTTAAAATATGTTAACAAATAGGATTCAATGAAATGTAAAAAGAATTATATACCATGAACAAGCAGGGCTTATGCCAGGGATGCAAGATTGGTTCAATATTTCAAATACCAAGCAGTGTAATCCACATATCAACAGGATTATATTCCGCTCACTGGCCAGAAGTAAAACTACCTACAGACAGGCTCTCAGAACATATCAACACAAGCACTTTAGGGCCAAGAGTCTTGTAAAACTGGGGTCTTAATTTGTCAAACTCCTAAAATATCATAAGTGGTCAGTGTATTGAGAGGTGTGCTATCTATTTAGTCTATGCTAGGCTAAAGTTCACAACTCACACAATGACTAAGTCCATTTTCCAATTTACAGACACAGGACCAGGGAAAATGGAAAACAGAAAAACCAACACTCAGTTAAGAGTTAATAAAAAATACTACTAACTTGTTAGCTGGTTAAGACCTGCTTTCAAAACAAATCCTAAAGCAACGGTCCAGTGACATTTGCAAAACAAACATGGTGCGTCCTCTCATCTCTCTGAACTGGAGCACCGAGGGATCGAGAACGCCTTGCCCTCAGTGGTACCTGCCACATTGCTCTGCCAATGGAAAACGCAGAGACTGCCACAGACAAACAGAAAGCCTACACAGGCTTAATGTTAAAAGTACTTATTATGTGACTCAGAAAAATATAACCTGTCTTAGAGATATCATGGTGACTTACATCCTGCAAAGATACATTGTTTTTAGAGGATTCTAAGAAATGGAAGCAAAGGCAGCTAAACTCACAGCTATCCATCTGCAGGACTGTGGAACACACAACATCTAATTAGTTTTGGTTGTACAGTCTGAGGGTGAGAGGTTGGGGTGACCAAGTGGTAACTAAGTACACTTGGGAACTAGGAAACTGAAGTACCTATATGAGATGGCTGGATGGCATCACTGACTCGATGGACATGAGTCTGGGTGAACTCCGGGAGTTGGTGATGGACAGGGAGGCCTGGCATGCTGCGATTCATGGGGTCGCAAAGAGTCGGACATGACTGAGCAACTGAATTGAACAGAACTGAAAGCCAACTCTAGGTGCTACTTACATTACACACATTCTTCACAACATCCCAGTCTGTGATTCATCAACTCCCTCCCTCCTTCAGGGCCTCTTTCCAACTTGGCTTCCCTTTCCTTCAGTGAAACTGTGCTGTAGAAGTGAAGTGAAAGTCAGTCATGCCTGACTCTTTTGCAACCCCATGGACTGTAGCCTGCCAGGCTCCTCTGTCCATGGAATTTTTCAAGCCAGAATACTGGAGTTGGTAGCCTTTCCCTTCTCCAGGGGATCTTCCCAACCCGGGGATTGAACCCAGGTCTCCTGCATGGCAAGTGGATTCTTTACGATCTGAGCCACTGGACCTCAAATCTGAAGACAGCTCAGTTCAGTTCAGTCGCTCAGTCCCATCTGACTCTTTGCGACCCCATGGACAGCATCACGCCAGGCCTCCCTGTCCATCACCAACTGCCGAAGTCTACCCAAACCCATGTCCATTGAGTCGGTGATGCCATCCAACCACCTCATCCTCCATTGTCCCCTTCTCCTCCTGCCCTCAATCTTTCCCAGCATCAAAAGTCAGTCATGCCTGACTCTTTTGCAACCCCATGGACTGTAGCCTGCCAGGCTCCTCTGTCCATGGAATTTTTCAAGCCAGAATACTGGAGTTGGTAGCCTTTCCCTTCTCCAGGGGATCTTCCCAACCCGGGGATTGAACCCAGGTCTCCTGCATGGCAAGTGGATTCTTTACGATCTGAGCCACTGGACCTCAAATCTGAAGACAGCTCAGTTCAGTTCAGTCGCTCAGTCCCATCTGACTCTTTGCGACCCCATGGACAGCATCACGCCAGGCCTCCCTGTCCATCACCAACTGCCGAAGTCTACCCAAACCCATGTCCATTGAGTCGGTGATGCCATCCAACCACCTCATCCTCCATTGTCCCCTTCTCCTCCTGCCCTCAATCTTTCCCAGCATCAGGGTTTTTTCCAATGGGTCAGCTCTTCGCATGAGTGGCCAAAGGATTGGAGTTTCAGCCTCAACATCAGTCTTTCCAGTGAACACCCAGAGCTAATCTCCTTCAGAATGGACTGGTTGGACCTCCTTGCAGTCCAAGGGACTCTCAAGAGTCTTCTCCAACACCACAGTTCAAAAGCATCAATTCTTCGGCACTCAGCCTTCTTTACAGTCCAACTCTCACATCCATACATGACTACTGGAAAAACCATAGCCTTGACTAGATGGACCTTTGTTGACAAAGTAATGCCTCTGCGTTTNCCATCTTTGCATGAAATGTTCCCTTGGTATCTCTAATTTTCTTGAAGAGATCTCCAGTCATATCCATTCTATTGTCTTTCTTTATTTTCTTGCATTGATCACTGAGGAAGGCTTTTTTATCTCTCCTTGCTATTCTTTGGAACTCTGCATTCAAATGGGTATGTCTTTCCTTTTCTCCTTTGCTTTTCGCTTCTCTTCTTTTCATATGGCCTAAATCAAATCCTTTATGACTATACAGTGGAAGTGAGAAATAGATTTAAGGGACTAGATCTGATAGACAGAGTGCCTGGATGGAGGCACTATGGATGGAGGTTCATGACATTGTACAGGAGACAGGGATCAAGACCATCCCCAAGAGAAAGAAATGCAAAAAAGCAAAACGGCTGTCTGAGGAGGACTTACAAATAGCTGTGAAAAGAAGTGAAGCGAAAAGCAATCTGAAGACATCTTTAATTAATTAATTAATTTCTGTTTCTCGGCCACGCTGCGTAGCAAGTGGGGTCTTAGTTCCCTAACCAGGGATAGAACTCATCTTCATTGGAAGATCAGAGTCTTAATCACTGGGCCGCCAGGGAATTCCTTGAAGACACCTTCTGTAAGGCTGATTCTGCTCAAGGCAGGGTCATCTAAGGAATTCTGGCTTTGCCTTACTGATGCTTTCATCATTCAGGAGGTCGTGGGAGGCACAGGGCCAGGGTGTGTGCACCACACAAGTGTAGGCGGCAGGGCTCCGTCAAAGTCTGTGTGACTGTCGCCCCCTGCAGTTACACAAGGCACAGCACACAGCCCTGGAGGCAGGTTCTGAGACTTCATTCTTCAAATAAGGGAGAACTTATTAATAAAGGCAGGAAGATGCGACTGTTGGACAAAGGGAACCAAATCCCTAGGATTCACAGTAGCCTGGTCAAACAATGGCCCCTACACCATAAAAATAATGAATACATATTGCATTGCATTGCATATTGTATTGCATTGCAAAATTTTACATATTTTCATCTTCAATCTTCCATTATGACATATTATTCTCTTATTCCAATTTTATAGATGAGGAAACCAAAGCAGAAGAAGATTAAGTAACTTGCCCACACTCAGCGAGCATGAGCATGCTGGACCCTTGAGGTGAGTCGCTTAACTGCCATATAGTCTCCCCCAAGAGAAAGCAGAGTTCAGGAAACAGTCAGGAAAATATATCACATCCTGTGTCCAGACTGAAAGGAAATTTAACCCTCGAAAACATTTAAAATAGAGAAAGAAAGAGATTCTGACTAAGGAGTTCCAAGCAATCATTCCGAGGAGGACAAAGAGTCCTCTGAAGCTGACAGGGTACTTGCTCAAGGAGTAGAATGTTCATTTCACTGTAAAAAGTACAAAGGAAGAAGACGGAGGCGGAGGCGGATGCACGACCAGCGCCACATGCAAATGAGGGACAAGTGGCCTTTCAGGAGGTTAGAGCACTATGTGCCCTGCGACGCAGAGAGCTTCTCACCGTCTTTACACACGTGCTCCAAACCCAAGGGAGGAGGAAGACACATCGCTGCTTGAGGTGCATGAAGTAGTATTATTTAGGCTTAAAATTAAAAAGGAAGAATGTTCATTACAGCTGGAAAGGGAAGAGAACACACTACTAAGATAAATGGGAGTCAGAGATACACAGTACTCCCATAAAGAAACGAACACTGAGAAACTTAGAGTTCAAGTCTTCCTCCTGTGGCTTCAGAGAAACTAGAAGTGAGATCTAGCAGAAATTTCTGCACCATGACACAAATGGATACAGGGTGTCTGAAGCCTGGAATTCAGCGAATAACATTCTAACACTGAGAGGGATTAAGCTTTCCACAAAACTATCTAGCGAGCTGACTGTGGAATACTTGGCAGATTTCACAAGAAAGGTATTACAAATTAGTTTGTGAGCCCTTGTAAAAGATCATCAAAAGCCAGCATAGAATCAAGCAAGGACAAGAATACTAAAATATTTCCCCCTTTCCATTTTGATGGTTTTTATTCCCAGCAAAGAATTTCACAAAATTTCCTATTACCTTTGTGGTCAAAGTGGAAAAACATGGGGGAAACGATCAAAGGCAGTACACTCATAGTTCTAACATAGCTGTTGAAAGAGTTCTCACGACTGGAGTTGGCTTGTGCTAGGTCTGAACTCTGTCCTTGGTTCTGTCCTCGTATTTTTATTCACTTGACCAAGCAACTACAAGAAATACCACCTTATCACTTGGGCAGCAAAGTATGGCATGCCTCCTCTCTGAATGACAGAATCTGGAACCAAAAAATTCTAGACCGTCTACAATAAGGCCAAACATAATAAGATAACATACAGATGAAAATTGCATAAGATCTTGTATCGATATTGGAAAAAACTCACCGTACCAATGCTGATGAGGGTAGATTTTAACAGCACTGAATAAACTTAAGAACTTGAGTTGACTACAGCCCAAAATGAGTTAATATCCTGCATATGACCAGGTTCTCATCAGTTAATGCAGCTGTAGGTAGCATTGGTGGTGGTGGTTTAGTTGCTCAGTCGTGTCCGACTCTTTGCGACCCCATGGACTGTACCCTACCAGGCTCCTCTGTCCATGGCATTTCCCAGGCAAGAGTGCTGAAGTGGGTGCCATTCCTTCCATTAATAGAAAGGAAATAGAAGCATTCTTCTATTCTCCCTGATCAGAAGGCAGAACACAGGACAATGAATATAGGCCCCAAGGAGTACAGTTTCAGATCCAGGGAGATCACTGATGATGAGAACTTGAGAGGAAGCCTGTTTCCTGTTGCTGGAAATTCTCAGAAAGCATCTAGGATTAGACTGCTAAGTACAGGATATCCTGCCTTGTGGATACTCAGAGGTTATGGAACACATCTCTTTCCTGGTAGAAAGTTGTACCAGGTGAACTTGAAGCTTCCTCAGTTCAGATCAGTTGCTCAGTCGTACCTGACTCTTTGCGACCCCAAGGACTGCAGCACACCAGGCTTCCCTGTCCATCACCAGCTCCCGGAGTTTACTCCAACTCATGTCCGTTGAGTCAGTGATGCCATCCACCCATCTCATCCTCTGTTGCCTCCTTCTCTTCCCGCCTTCAATCTTTCCCAGCATTTCCCAGAGGAGAGTGAAGCTTCCTACCAGCTTCAAAACTGTTAGATGTTACTCTGGAAGCTTCTCAGCTCCTTATCTGTTTGTCCCCTGGGGCTATTGTATTGGTATGTATCCCTGCTGCCAGACCCACGTGCTGCCTTCCATAGAAAGTCATTGAGTCCAGGGCTTCCCTGTGGCTCAGTGGTAAAGAAACCACCTGCCGAAGCCGGAGACAGGGGTTCTATCCCTGGGTCAGGAAGATCTCACATGCTGTGGAGCAACTAAGCTCGTGCACCACAACTACTGAGCCTGTGGTCTAGAGCCTGGAAACCGTTAACTATTGAGCCTACACCCCACAACTACTGAAACCCGTGCACCCCAGAGCTGTGCTCCACAGCAAGAGAAGCCACCACAGTGAGAAGCCTGTGCGCTGTGGCGAAGAGCAGCCCCCCGCGGACCGCTAGAGAAAAGCCTGGCCGCAATGGAGGCTCAGCACAGCCTCAGATAAATAAAATAAAACAAAGGCATGGACCCTATGTAAGCAGGATGCCCCTGGACTTTGGGTTCACAGAAGATTCCTGACAGTCCTGCCTACTAGTCACTCCCCCACCTCCACATAGACTCACGGTAGACTCCCCAAATTATGCTAAACAGATAATTGCCCATCTTTTTTTTTCATGCTCAATTTTTATTTGTTGTCACTGAAATATTTTTTACTCCCCAACTCTACATCACCAGATGGACAATTTTAGTGTGATACTGTCACTGCTAAAATTGTCCCATTTCAAATGCTACAATTATGTATTTACACAGTGTCCCTGAAGCTTAGGGAACAATAATTCATAGCATCAATGGGTTAATACTTGCTCATCCCAACCTCTGCATAAAGCCTTCTATGCCACCATCATTTTTATTAAATTGTGAACTCTTTCCAAAGTTCCTCTTCATATTCTCCTGAAGATGAAATCTAAGACATGAAAGGGCAAGAATCAAAGAAAAAAAAAGAGGAGCTTGACCCATAACAAAAACAAAAATTTGTTCTAGCCTAAATTAAAAAAAAAAAAAGAAGATGCCTTAAACCACGTACCATGCTTAAATTCCAGTCAAACAACACTGCAAATTGCCAGCATGTTAAAAACTCCTTTATTATGTTCATAGTGATCAATGGGATTTCACTTATGAAGATCACCTTGGCTTTTCTCTATAAGATGCCTAGCAAGTGTTTAAACCTGCTTCCAACAAGTGAGATTTGAAAGATGAAGACAAAGTACTTCCTGAGTGTATCAGGTACTGCCAACTCTCAGCCCCCTAGTGTGTGCTAATTATGATCCCGTTTAGAATTTTATTATTGACACACACTGAAATCTCAGGGACAAAACTGTAATTCTTGGCTTGCAACAAGCCTGTCTCAAAGATTAATGACTCAGAAGAAGTAACCAATGAACCTCAGACCAAATAAATTTTAAAATAACTATTCCATTATCTGAAGAAACAGATACCAGGTAGGACATTCGTTTGTTTTGTCAGTGAAACTGGGAGCTCCGGGAGACGTGGGTGGACATATAAACCTGGAGAGGAAAATACCAAGTCCTTGTATTTCTAAATTTTGAAAATTATTTATTTACAGATTACGAAGAATCTACTAAACAGGTTGAGAATTCTCTCCTGACTCTTAAGATGTTAAATGGCAGGATTAGCTTCCCTGATTTCTCAGCAGTAAAGAATTTGCCTGCAGTGCAGGAGACTCGGGTTAGATCCCTGGGTTGGGAAGATCCCCTGAAGGAGAAAATGGCAACCCACTCCAGTATTCTTGCCAGGGACAGAGGAGCCTGGAGGGTTATAGTCCTTGGGATCAAAAAAGAGCTGGACACAACTGAGTGACTTAACAAGAAAAACAAATATCCCTGTTAATGCCTCTGTTGGTTTTCTGGGCTATTTCCCTTTTCTTTGCTTCTCACTAACATCTGAGTGCCATTTTTCCTCCTTCATCCCTCAAAGAGGCTGAATTGCCAAAGTTGACACAGTGCAAACAAGAACATGCTCACTTGTAGAACTACTTTTTCCCCAAACATGGTTAAGACTGAGGCTAGAGAAAGGTACTGGGCTTCTCAGTGGGGTGTCTGGGATAAAAAAGAAAGAAATGGAGAAAGTAAAATAGAGAAAAAGGAAGGCAATTCTGCCACATGGACAAGAGAGCAGAGAAGGGACACAGTGCTGAGCAGCCCGGAGTGTGGACATTCTGTTACCGGTGGGCCACCTGCCACTCCACGGCCCCAGATTTAAACCCCTGAATAGAGACTGGGAGGACTGGGTGATGTTATGGACCGGAGGCAAAAGAGAAAGGCTTCCGCACACCTGAGATGGAACTGAGCCTAACACTTGGATTTCCTTAGAAGCTGATATGGCCGGGGAAACACTAGCACTTCCAAGGGAATCATACCTGAATTTCTTATGAGTCAGAAGAGGGTCCCTTGGGTGGCTTACCAACAGAATCCATGAAGGAAAAGACTCTTGAGCATGTGCCTGTGATAATGGCATAAGCACTGATTCTCGCTTCCCCAAGTCAAGACACATCACTCACCTTCGGCAAGCTCCGCTATTAAATCTGGAGGCACTAAAAACAGAAGGCGCTCCACTGAGGACCAAAATGTGGTCTGCAGTGCGCCAGCCAGCCCTCTAGGAAGGAGGCTCAGGCGCAGCCAAGGGGCTGGCCCGGGGACGTGATTCACGTAGACCAGTGCTCTGATGAAACGTGATGAGGTCCACCAAAGCCAAAGACCATGCCACTGCTCGGAGCTGCCAGGGGAAGAGCGAAGGCTCCGCCCTTCTGGGCCACAGTCTCCATCTCCACCAAAGTTCATCTATTGAACCATCTGTTGAACTCTTCCTAAATGCTGGGCACCGTAAAGAACTTCTTTGCACATTTTCTTTTCTTCTTACAACAACTCAATGAAGTAGGTACTATGATTATCCCATCTTAGATAAACAAATTTATACTCATTGACACAGAAGGGTAACTAGAGACTGGGCAAGAATGAAACAATATGAATCCATCAGAAGCCCGGTTACCAACACACATCCAGCTCATGCCAAGCTCCTTTTACCAAATCGATTGGCCCCTCCCTCCATCTGATTCAGTTAATTGCTGAGAGAATCAAAGACAAAATCTCTGTAAAACATAATACATTCTATTTTATTCCTGCAGCTCCACCTGTCTCACTGCTTACTTGGGCGCTTAAAACTCTTGGGAGAATCTTTCTATTCCACTCAAATCAGAGTGAAGGACACACACACACGCTTGGTGGCCTGTTCAAACACTAGTTATAGAGGCTTATATGGGGAAGGCAATGAGCTAACACTTATTTCACAGGAAAGTATCAATTCTTATCCTAAAGTGGAGGGAAAAAAGAAAAAAACTGTCCAAAAATGGAAAAAAAAAAAAGGCCCCCTCAACAATCTGTTTTGGAATAGCTATTCTACCGTCCTTTCTGTGAAGAAAAAGTTCCAAGTGAACAACTTCTCTGGGTCACTTCGTGTGTGTGTGTGTGTGTGTGTGTGTGTGTCTGGGTCACTTCATGTGTGTGTGTGTGTGTGTGTCTGGGTCACTTCGTGTGTGTGTGTTTCTGGGTCACTTCGTGTGTGTGTGTGTGTGTGTGTGTGTGTTTCTGGGTCACTTCATGTGTGTGTGTATGTTTCTGGGTCACTTCGTGTGTGTGTGTACGTGTGTGTGTGTGTGTGTGTGTGCACGTGTGTAGGCAGTGGTTAACTTCCCTGATGGCTCAGTGGTAACGAAGCCACCTGCCAATGCAGGAGACTCTGGTTCAGTCCCTGAGTCGGGAAGATCCCTGGGTCAGAAAGATCCCCTGGAAAAGGGAATGGCAACCCACTCCATTATTCTTGCCTGGAGAATCCCATGGATAGAGGAGCCTGGCGGGCTGCAGTTCATGCGGTCACAGAGTCAGATACAACTGAGCGACTAAACAACAGAGTTTTGTTAAAACACTATGATGTCCCACCCTGAGTTTCTGATTCCAAAAGTCCCTGTGCAGCCTGAGAAGCTGCTACACAAGCAGGTTCTCAGGTGATATTGAGGCTGCTGACTGGGAAGCACATTTTGAGAACCACTGGTCTAGGGCAGTCTATTAAAACAAGTCAATTTTCGTCTCAGGCAGCCTGAAGGTGTGAAGAAAAAAAATTAAGGAATAAAAGTTCAGTATTAGCTTCTTTTTAAACTGTTATGATTTCAGCTTCCAATGCCAGTGGGCACCTATCTTCAACAATCCTGAGTAATTAATGCTTTTCTCAGTACCAAGAAGTCAATAAACAAACATCAATTATGTCTGATACGGGATGAGGAGCTCTGGAGTGTAAAGAAGTGAATTCGTGACAGTCCTGCCCAAACAAAACTGCCCAGCCGTTCAGGACAGGTTAGGGAGGAACTCTAGTTGGAGGACTCCAAGTACTTCCATCTCATCTATTCGACCACACCATCCATTGTGTCATTTTGAGCAAAGTAAGATTCTCTGCTATCAAGACGCACAAGGAAACACACGGATGGATGCTCTGAGTTGTTCTTTTCTGTATAAAGACCCCCTTCTCCCTTTGGCTGATAGGGCCAGTGATGGCGACTCAACTCATTTAAATGCAGAGATTAAAAGTATAATTCGAATGCCTGTAGATATAGCCTCGCCTGCCCCGCCCCCATCTCACTCGTTATTGAAGAACATCTGCTCCTTATTCATTTGCGTCTCCTGCTTGGATGCCTAAGACATCCGAGTCTGCCACATTTCCTCAGTTTCCCCCTTTCTCCCTCCCTTCTGTGTGCCAGCCACCCTGGCCTTTCTCATCTTCAAGCACATTCTTCCTCATCTCCTCACCAAACTCCTCCTCACCCTTAGCCTCCAGGCACACATCTCTTCCTCGGTGGAGTCTTTCCTGACGCCTACTCCCGGTTTCCTTTGGAAGACTCCCCAGAATGAAATGTGTTTGGCTTGCATCTATTTATCCTGCTAAGACTTACGCTCCCTGAGGGCAGCTATTATCTGTCCAGTCCACCAGAGCCTTGCCAGTACCAGGCAGACACTGGGCTGACCCTGGAGCTCACTCAGGTTGCCTGCGTGATGAGCTAACTAGAGGAGGGATTGTACTGGAATTCATCTTCCCAAGGAAATGGCTTTCTTCTCCCAGACAAAGGAACAACATCCACAGGCCCCTGGTCACTAGGTGGTGAGTTGCTCTGAAACTTAGTCACTCGGTCATGTCTCTTTGTGACCCCATGGACTATAGCCTGCCAGACTCCTCTGTCATGGAGTTCTCCAGGAAAGAATACTGGAGTGCGTAGCCAACTCCCTTCCCCAGGGGATCTTCCCAACCCAGGGATTGAACCAGGGTCTCCCTGCATTGCAGGCAGATTCTTTGCCATCAGAGCCACCAGGGAAGCCTGTTAAGTTGCTCTACTTGCCGTTAACCAATCCTTCCCTAATGCTGTCTCACCTCTGTGATGACAATGGCAAGGGAGTAAGGGGCAAAGCCTTCTCTTTTTCTTTGTTGTCTCAGGCTTCTAAGTGTCCCCAAGAAAGCCTATTCCTTAACCCAGTGTATGTGATGTGGAAGTTGTCCTGAGCCCAGCTGTAAGGCAACACTGAGAAAAATGATGCAGGTGTAACACTTAGCAACATTCACAAAAGGATATGCTGATCAAGAAAAGTATCAGAACTAGTGAACTTTTCTCCATCATTTTGGATGAGTTACAAATTCTCATGTATAGTCTGACACAGCTTTGTCCTTGGGAGAGTGGCACAGATTAAATTTTTTGATGGTCTCTTATCAAGCAAATATTTTCCATAATAATAATAAAAAATCTGTAAAAAGTTGCACCAGTCTTAACATTTGCAAAGAATACACAGCGTATTAACAATTTTCTTGTCATTAATCATTGTGTCCAGCATTAGATATCACTTTGTTAACCACTAAGTCTGCATTAAAATTATCCCTAAGAGTAAATATAAAATAGAAATATTTTTCCCCTAGACCACTTCTTTTTGCTCTGAGCACAACTTATATTTCACCTTCAGGCATACTTTTTCTTTTGAAAAGATAACTATGTTTTCAAAGTGAACTGAATTACAAGACTTTTTATTTCAGTGAGTGGGTAAAGAAAAGAGCTACTTAATCTAAAGTTTCACTTTAGCACTCAGCTGAATAGAAAATTTCAAAGGAAATTCTGCTTAAGGATATGATAAAATACCATATGGTCTTGACTTCAGGAAAATTCTATTTCATTTTGTAAGTTGAGCAAATGAGCTTATTATTAGTCAAAGAGATCTATAAGATCTGTATAGGTTTTATAAACTGAAGCAAACTAGTTCACTTGAATTGCTATGTATCTCCCTGGTATTTTTTAATGGGAGACAATGTATTTGTAGAAATCATCATTCTTTCTCAGAGGATAATTTACCAGGCTCTCATATCAATTTAAAATCTTGAATTCTACAGCACATATTCATACAAAATACCAGTTAGGGAACACTTAAACACTAAATGTTTTAAAAAAGTAAAGTTTCTAGAACATATATAATTCCATTTATATTCTCAAGCTTTTCAATTCTATTTATCTTAAAGTCAGTTTCATAAGACTGGATGGGAGGGGAGTTTGGGGGAGAATGGACACCTGTATGTGTATGGTTGAGTTCCTTTGCTGTTCACCTGAAACAGTCTCAACATTGTTAACCAGCTCTACCCCAATGCAAAATAGAAAGTTTTTAAAATATCAAGAAAAAAATTAGTTTCATGTTATAGGGTTATAATTCAGTATCGTTACAATAATATAGTTGAGAAATGTCTGGTAACTCTCTTAAAATCTAAAGTAATTTAAAGATTCAAATATCTTGTTATTAAAGTCATTTACACTTATTAAGCTATCTTTTAATGAAAAAACAAAATACTTTTCCTAAAAAGTATCAAAAGATGTAGCACTTTTATTTTGAAGATGGGGAAAGCAAAGTACAAGTGAGCTAAAAGGACTCTCCAACTGATATGGCTGTCTGCAACAAGATAAATAATTCTCCTGTATCTGCTGTTATCACCCAGGAAAACACCAACAGGGCAGATAACTGCTGATCATATAGTCTAGAGTGAAACAAAGTAGAAATGCAAGAACACAGCTATAAACTCTGTGTGAAAACTAAGAAGCAAGCGGGGCCTGATCAATTGAGAAATGAGACTGCTTAGCTCTTTACGTGCCCAGCTGAATATGGCATTTAAACGCAAGGACTAAGCTCATTTCATGTTTGCTTTCTACAAGTGGCTGCATGTAGGTAACGGTTACCTGCAGGACCCACCTTACAGGACACAGTCTAGTTCCACAAGGAGATCACTGAGCAATGTATGAATGGCGCCACGTTCATACCTTTTCACAAGAGGGAAGATTTACTGTCAATATTAAATTGACAGCAAATGAATGGGGAAGTGAGATGGAAAACGAAAAATGCATGACACAGATTCACACCAACTCCCCTCACACCGACATATTCGCAGTGTTTCGGTCGCCTTCTGCCAGTTACAGGTATCTGCAGGAACCAATGAACGCTGAGTGGCAATCACCCCTTTGTCATCTCTGTGTTGATCACATGCCACGCTGTGCCCTTTACTTCAGCAACTCAGCTCTCAAAGACTCACAGGACACGAGGCCCTTTTCTCATGAGATGCTTCAGGATTCTGGGAGCTAGCAATGCTACAGGTCATGTCAAGTAATCCTGGACCAACACCAACAAGCTTCTTCTACTCCCCAGTCAGAAAGAATATACAAAAAATTTCTTAGCAGACAGCTGGCAGGAGTGCACAGGCAATTGATTTTTGTCATTTAGGACACGACTAAAGCGACTTAGCAGCAGCAGCAGCAGCAGCAGGATGGTAGAAGATCGTTAGCTTCAAAGATTTCAGAGTAACAGTACACAGTTACTAAAAACTAACTTAGTTCCGAAGTTTATCACTGGCTAACTGACATTGTATCTGTGATACAAAGCAGATGCTTAAGAATGGCGAACATATGATCCTACACCTATGCCTGCCTAACTGGCAAGTGTTTCCCTGAATCACCTCAGCCAGGTTTTGCTGTTCTAAGACAAAAGTTAAATTCAAAGAGAACAAAGCTTACAAGAAAAAAAAAAATCCATTATTTAAAAAGAAAAAAAGGGAGGGAGGGAAGTAGGAAGTCCCACAATCACCATTCTGCCTGCCACTCAGGCACTGAAGAGGTTTACCCAATGAAATTACTTCTCACACTGATTTCAGGATACAAGGCCATTAAAATTAGAACACGGTTTAAAAAAGAAAAAGGAATTCCATTATAGTTGCATGCAATCTGTCTGCATGAAAAAATAGCAAAATGCAGTCTCATTCGGTCATGTTAGAGTATTTATTAAATTTCATCATTTATGATCACTGTCATTAACTCTAACACAAATGTTGACATTTAAAAACACAGAGAGCATACTGATTCTTCAACTATTTAGCTTACAAGTACTTTTCAATTGTCATGCAGTGTTCATAATTAGGAGACATTACACATTAACCCTCTCATATTATACTTATTCAGAACTAAATTTAGAGGGTAGAAAAATGCCAACATAAACTCATTCTCCGAAACCGCCCGTGAGTGTACTGTCACTATTCCGTCTGACCATACACTTAGAGTACATTCTTCAGTGAAATGGATAACTGTAGTCATGTAACAATAGTTATGATGAGGCAATATAATTTCAAGGAAGGAATACAACAAATGAGACCAAAAGTTGAAGAGCCGAGATTACGGCATATAAAAATCACTTGCGAACACCACATAAACTTCAGTGTTTTCCACTTTCCAGCTGCAAAGAGCATGCACAAAGTTTTCTTAGGACAGCTGTCAGCAGTGCACAAAAAACTGGCTTTCATGTCATGTGTGCTGAGAGACCATCGATGCCACTGAGGAAAAAGGGCTGTGTTCATTATCTTTTGGGTCTGTCTATATCATCTATAGCTGAGAGAAGTTTTTGTCTGGCTTTCTTATTGATATGGGATCCCAGGCAAACATTTACCAGGTTGGTCAGCTGCTTCGTTGAATACTCCTGCTCAAAAAAAAAGAAGATTCAAATTTAGTACACTGAAACACATGTGTGTGATCAATGCAGAAAAAGAACAGACACGGATAGATAATCAGGACTCGGTGGGTAATTACTGAGCACTACCCATCAGTGAAAAGCAGTGGAAATTATAATTGAGACATGGAAAACAAGCTGGTTACAGAGTTGTAATAAGGAAGCAAGAGTATCTACAGCATGAATTTGAAAGAGGAACTACCAGAATCTTTTTAATACGGCACATGCATACATTCAAGCTCAGTCACTACTTGTTCTGACTCTTTGCGATCCCATGGACTGAAGCCCGCCAGGCTCCTCTATCCATGGAATTCTCCAGGCAAGAACACTGGAGTGGGTTGCCACTGCCTTCTCCAGGGGCTCTTCTAGAACCAGGGAATGAACCCACATCTCCTGCGTTGTCAGGCAGATTCTTTACCGCTGAGCGAGGGAAGCCCTTCATATGGCACATAACATGCCAATGCATACCATTTTTAAGATCACGCACTATGCTGCCTTCCGTGATGGTCTTTGTCATCAAGTTATCAAAATACACTGACATTTCAAAAATTTATATGCAAATAATAAAATGCTACTAAGTAAGTAGCTTCTAGCACTGCACATTTTGCACATTTTAGATAAAAGAAAAAAAATCTCCAAACACAGAACAACTCTTCTGAGGTATAACAAATGAATAAGGTAATAACAAAGATCAGAAAATTATTGGTCCTTAAACCCTTGTATCTTAACGGTAGCTAGAAAGTAAAATTGAAGCCACAGTTAACCTGTGAACAACTCAGGGATTAGGGGTGCTTTCCACACAGTGGAAAACTTGCACACAGTTTATCGTTGGCCCTCCTTATCAGATGTTCCTCCATATTAAAGAATTTAACCAACTGAGGATAATGTAGGTATCCACTATTGAAGAAAGCTGCATGTAAGTGGACCTGCACAGTTCAAATCCATGTTGTCTGATGCTCAACTATTTTTTTGCTGTACAAATTGTACAAAGTTCCTGGCTTTCAGACAAGCTGTCAGGATAAGCATGATGAACAGGACTCATCAGAAAGTTGTGCGTCTTGATTTGGTTCTGGAGAAGTAAGACCAAGAGTTCAGCAAGGGAAAGAGCTGTGTTCTATCATCTAATGGGAAAAGAACATGTCTTCACTGGAGATAACATTAAAGACAGTGCAACTTCAAAATACAGGAAAGAGTTCATTTTAATAATTCAGCAAACTGCTCAGTTTGTGTCTCTGATCTCTGAGAGCACCTGTCAACACCTGGTGGATTCTCTCAAGGATCACTCAACATTTAGGAAGTACTATCCAGGCACCATATAGGCATCGTGGAAAGAGCTCTAGGAAACAGGGCAATCTTGGTGCAAGGAAAATTTCACTGTATTACAGTATCAGTGAGTAAAGCTCTTCCAAAACACTAAGCTATGACAGCATATTAAAAAGCTGAGACGTCACTTTGCTGACAAAAGTCTGTATGGTCAAAGCCGTGGTTTTGCCAGTGGTCATGTACGGATGTGAGAGTTGGACCATAATGAAGGCTGAGCACTAAAAAATTAATGCTTTCATACTGTGGTGCTGGAGAGGACTCCTGAGAGTCCCTCAGACTGCAAGGAGATCAAACCAGTCAATCCTAAAGGAAATCAGTCCTGAATACCCACTGGAAGGACTGATGCTGAAGTTGAAGCTCCAACACTTTGGCCACCTGATGTGAAGAACTGGCTCAGTGGAAAAGCCCCTGATGCTGGGAAAGATTTAAGGCAGGAGGAGAAGGGGATGACAGAGGATGAGATGGCTGGATGGCATCACCAACTCAATGGACATGACTTTGAGCAAACCCTGGGAGATGGTGAAGAACTATCCGCTGCAGTTCACGAGGTCACAGAGAGCTGAACACGACTCAGAGACTGAACAACAGTAATGAGAAGCTTCAGTCCACTGAACCCAAAGACGAGACCCTAAAACGGGCATCTTCCTTCCATCAAATAACGGGCCTCTATGAGTTGTGCTTTTTCTCCTCAGCTGCTTGTCCCAAATCCCTCTTCAATACCAACTCCGAAGTGTTAACAGCTTAAGCTATGAAATGGATTCTAGCCACATTCAGCAGTTCATCTGCATCTGATCTAGCTATCTTGTTCCTCAAATGACAGAGGTCAATGAGATAAAAAGTGCTGACGCTTCTCAGTTCTGGTGTACTGATCAAAACCACCGACAAGATGCACGTTTCTATTTTACTGTCCAAGATGTGAAACTGCCCTATGGTGGGCACATCAACACAAAATACAGGTTAATGGTCCAGACTAAACTCATTTCCCTTTTCTAAAGTGTTGAAACTAGAAAGGAAGTGCCTGAAAAATATAAATAATTCCTTACTTCCTTATCCAGTCAGATGAAATAAAAACTTACATAACTTTTACCTATGATGTTTATAGCATGTGAGTGCTAGAGTTGATGGAGTAAGATTCAGTGAAGATTTTAACCCTTCCCATATTTTCATTAAATCCATCTTCAAATACTGCCTAACTAGACAAATGATACCTAACAGTCATATCAAAAAGCTCCTTGTACGAGCATTCCCAGGTGATAAATGTTGACTTGAACTGTATCAAAAATTAAGAATCTTAAATAACACTTACTACATGTAGTATTTTTCTCTACATATCTATATACTCATACAAAAGAAAAACAATTTTATCTATACTTAAGGTAAAATCTAATGTAGGATGAAGTTAAATTGTGCTATTTAAATAATAAATATTTATATATTCAATCATTAGGCTTCACTGGTGGCTCAATGGTAAAGAATCTGCTTGCCAATGCAAGAAGCGTGGGTTCGATCCCTGCGCTGGGAAGATCCCCTGGAGAAGGAGACGGCAACCCACTCCAGTATTCTTGCCTGGAGGATCCCATGGACAAAGGAGCCTGGTGGGCTACACAGTCCATGGGGTCACAGAGTTGGACATGACTCAGCAACTAAACAACAAATATCCAGTCATCACTACTACATGTCAGTGTGTTCAGAACATCACTGTTGATGGCTATAAGAAGGTTTAAGTTGTGTATCAATTCAGTTCAGTTCAGCTGCTCAGTCATGCCTGACTCTTTGAGAGCCCATGGACTGCAGCACGCCAGGCTTCCCTGTCCATCACCAACTCCTGGAGCTTGCTCAGACTCATGTCCATCGAGTTGATGATGCCATCCCGGGTGGCGGTAGTGGTAAAGAACCTGCTTGCCAATGCAGGAGATGCAAAAGACACGGTTCAGTCCCTCAGTCAGAACTTCTGGAGAAGGAAATGGCAATCCACTCCAGCTTTCTAAAAGTTATATAATACTTTAGCTTGAGCATCATTTCAATGTTCCTGTATTTGTCCTGAAGTTTACCAATTTCAGCTCTTTTCCTACAACACAGTTGCAGGACAAACACAGCTAAAGTTCAGACTCTGTTTTTCTAGATAATTACTGTTGCAGTTCACAAAGTCTCAAAAGGATCTGATGAGGCAAAGGGCGTTGCACAGAAACAATGTGAATGTGGTAAAGAACTGGCCTAAGTAGTTCATGCTAAAAAAAAAAAAAGTTTGTTTCATCCATGATTTTCAATTATCTAACATACCACACAAGCACAACACAAAAGAGGAGGAATAAAAATTTAATTAACTGCTTCTCAGCTCTCACCCTGTGCTCTTTGATCCAGCGTTCCATGTCATTCTCAGTTAGGTAGTACGCTTTAATATAGGTTTCCACAAATTCTTTATCCGGAATGGGTCTGATATCAGTTAGCTTTTCAAGTTTCATTAAAAACTGTTGAAAGTCCAATTGCATCAAGGCACGACCCTCATTGCTACACTTCTTGACGTTGGCGTATCTAAGATACACAATAATAAAAAAGCACCAGTGATGGGATGGTTAGGAAGAGAAACCTTTAGGCACTTATTAAACTTTCCTCTAACCCACATTTGCTGAGATGCTATAAGAAAAAGAGGACCTAAGTGTTGAGCCAGAAGGACTGTGTTGTGTTTGGGCCCTGTCACTCAGCAATCATTTTACTTGTCTGGGCCTCAGTTTTCTCATTTACAAAGCAAAGAGATCAAACAACTTCTAGGGTTCTTTGCTGTTCTACAGGCCAGAGTTCTGCAAAATCAATTAACATACTCATCTATAAGAAAGTTAAACTGACATTCAAGTTAATCTGGCTGAAAAGATTTATAAAATTAAGCTATGAATATTCTCTAGTAATCTTAGCTTCATAAAACTGTTCAATATAACTAGTCAATGCAAAGAAAACAAATGAAATAACTCTCCCATAAACATTCAGCAAACCTAAGAAACAGAAGCATAGAAAGTATATACATATTCTCATAATAAAACACTTATTTCTGAAACCCCACACTACTAAAAAACTTCATGTCCTAAGGTGGACTAGTAATAAGAATATATTTGCTGACCCTAACAGTACAATTTTATTATTCATTAAGTCAGAGTCTCATTCCTTCAATCACATAAAATGTGGAGAATTCAATCTGAGGAGATGAGGTACTTTCCCTAAGAAAATCTGCAAGAAGACTAGTTTATATTTAAATAAATAAGTGATAAAGCTTTTTTTTTCCTAATAAAGTGTTTATATTGAAACATATAATATTTGTTTGTCACTAGTCTACTATTAAACAAATTTATTAGCAGTAAAATCCAGTCATGACTGCTGACATAGAGACATCTTGGGATTTACAGCGCTGCTGACTTCAATACAAAACGCCAAGGCTGCTGTCAGCTTGCCGTTGTCACCTTCCTCTTTCTGACACATTCTTTTCTATAACAAATAAGAACTGAAGAGAAATCAAATGAACGACTGTGAAAATTCAACTGATGTGCCATTCTAGATCACTGTGAATGGTCTTTGAAATAGAAGCTTGCTTTCCAGGTATATTTTAAATGTATTACTAAGTTTTATTTGTGTTCCCGATGTTATGGACAGAGTATAAACATGACCTCTGAGTAAGTGGGAAAATTACTTTTGATCTGTAAACTCAACATATGAAATATTTATATGGTTTATAAGGATATAATAATGATATTATAAGCAGTGATATAGTGGTTTTGAGGACTGATTTTGCCATGAGAAAATTAGGAGATATTAAGCCTTCTCTGCATTTCAAAGACTGGGTGAACCTGGACAAGTTACTTAACC
Organism: Aepyceros melampus; assembly: GCA_006408695.1. Lineage (NCBI taxonomy): Eukaryota > Metazoa > Chordata > Mammalia > Artiodactyla > Bovidae > Aepyceros > Aepyceros melampus. The sequence continues at coordinate 308,061 of SJXQ01007669.1, forward strand.
TCTGTAGCCTTGATTTTCTGAGGCGAGGCTATCTCTCTGTTGACAAAACAGAGAACAGTACTATCAAAGAGAGTTTATGTTAGGATTTGATGACAGAATCCTGTGAAGGGCTCGGTCCAATAAATGACAAACAGTAATCAATGAACAGGATGTATAATAATAACCATCAGCATAATTATATTTGGTAATATAGTTTAACTTTCAGATAACCATTAGATGCTACATTCCTCACTCCAACTAGTTGATTCTAAGTCATCAGAAAGAAAAACAGGGACACAGTAGGATTTAACGTCTTTGAATTATTATGAGACTGTCTGTCATTTATCACTATCTCATCTATTCTCTGCATCTGTTGGTGATAACACATAACGTTACTCACATATTATGACTGAAGAATCAGATATGCTTCCATGGGAAACTTACCCTTCCACAATAGTTCTATTAGCCAGGCGTATACAATGTTCCCAAAGTATATTAGACACAGGCAAGGGTATCCGAACTCTCTTAGAAACTTCATTTAACCGCATGTTAAACTGCTCAAATTCCTAAGAAAAATCATAGCCATATGTGAATGAAATTATAATGCTTTCCCATCTTAGAGGCAAAAAAAGACTAAAAGACTCAGAGTGAAATCAAGTAAAAGAAAAAGAGATAATGCTCAAGATAATTTGGACTTACTGTGAAGTATATGAAATTGACTAATCATGTTGTAATACAGAGTACACTACATTTCCTCTCAAAGGAAGTAAGTGCCATTAACTGATTAAACAATATTCGAATGTTTCTACATCTCAAATTTGCTATGACTGTCAGTATGGTTAAAAAAGGCTTAATAACTAATACGTCTTTAAAAATATCTTCAAGAGACCCAGATTTTTAAAAAATGTTTTAATGAGCTTTCAACTCAGAGTAAACTATTTGTAATTTGTAGCTGTACTCCTTAGAGAGCAGTCTGATAAATTATTCTCTTTCCTAAACATTCTTTTAAAGAAGTATCAATGAATGATTACATACTGAAAGATTCAAGTCATATAATAGCTGTAAATTTTCAGCACCAAAAAAACTCCGTATTATCTCATTACCTATAGAAAAACTGAACATTTCTATTACTCATCAGTACCTTTTATGATACCACTCTCCTAAAAATAAAAATATATATAATTTAGGCAATTCCAACAACATGAAAACAGCAGATGGCTCACCCTTCAATAATTTATATATTTCTGATTTCTTGGGACTATTATCATCTAAATATGTTCATTAACAAAAGTAAATGCTGTTGATTCTTTCTCGACAATACCAGTTCAAATAAATTTAACAGCCCGTAAACAGTATTTTCTCTCTAGTTTCCTCAATAAAGAAGCTATGCAATATGTAACAAGTCAAGACTGACAATGTGTTCAAATAACACACACGTTGGAAAAAAATCTAAACTGATCATCACCAGTGAAGCTACTATTACATGATGGTTGTGTTATCCTAAATGGCAATCCACTCCAGTATTCTTGCCTGGAGAATCCCATGGACGGAGAAGCCTAGTAGGTTACAGTCCACGGGGGCGCAAAGAGTCGGACACGACTGAGCGACTTCACCTCACCTCACCTCACCTCACTTCCTAGATCACAATTTTTTTGATGATTTATTCTTTGACAGTTAACAACTTTTGATTATTTATGAGAAAGAAATGGGTCTTAATCCATTAAGCTTACTTTTGAAAATCAAAGTAAATAAGTAATTGCTCTTCCTCTTTTTTCATTTCATGAATCTAGCAGGACCAGTAGTATTTGCTACCAGGTTTATGCTTCACTACAGGAAAAGCTGCTTTAGATTTTAAAAGTCACAATACTTTTTATTAACATTTTAAAGATAAATTTATATGCTTATTGTATAAAATGCCATTCTACTCATTGCTAAATCCAATCTTCAAGAATGCTTACTGTTAAATGAATAATAAAATTATTTCATTTTACTTATGATCCATTTGGGACAATAAATGCAGACTGCTTTTACCTAAAGGTTTGGACTTGGGAAAGTAACAAAAAGAACAAATTTCATCATAAAAGTTCCCTTATGAGAGAAAGTCTTAAGCTGCTGACACTTGAGTTCAGGTTAATAATCTGAGTAACACTGGCTCTTTCTTATAATATTTCTTGAAATTTAGACTAATTGAAGCAAGTAGCCTCTTTCTAGTGTGTGTGTGTGTGTGTGTGTGTGTGTATATATATTCACTGAGGCAGAAGTCTCTTTTTTCTTGCATCTCCATAAGTACTGTAATTGTTGTTGTTTAGTGCTAAGTTGTGTCCAACTCTTTGCAACCCAATGTACTATAGCCCACCAGGCTCCTCTGTCTATAGGATTCTCCAGGTAAGAATACTGGGGTGGGTTGCCATTTTCCTCCTCTGCTGAATCGTCCCACCCAGGGAACCCAAGTCTCCTGCATTGACACGGGGATTCTTTACTGCTGAGCCACATTAAGGAAGCCCAAGTACTCTAATTCAGTTCAGTTCAGTCGCTCAGTCGTGTCCGACTCTTTGCGACCCCATGAATTGCAGCACGCCAGGCCTCCCTGTCCATCACCATCTCCTGGAGTTCATTGAGACTCACGTCCATTGAGTCGGTGATGCCACCCAGCCATCTCATCCTCTGTCATCCCCTTCTCCTCCTGCCAATAACTCCTCCCAGCATCAGAGTCTTTTCCAATGAGTCAACTCTCCGCATGAGGTGGCCAACGTACTGGAGTTTCCGATTTAGCATCGTTCCTTCCAAAGAAATCCCAGGGCTGATCTCCTTCAGAATGGCCTGGTTGCAACGATCTCCTTGCAGTCCAAGGGACTCTCAAGAGTTTTCTCCAACACCACAGTTCAAAGCATCAATTCTTTGGCGCTCAGCTTTCTTCACAGTCCAACTCTCACATCCATACACGACCACTGGAAAAACCAGAGCCTTGACTAGACGGACCTTTGTTGGCAAAGTAATGTCTCTGCTTTTGAATATGCTATCTAGGTTGGTCATAACTTTCCTTCCACGGAGTAAGCGCCTTTTAATTTCATGGCTGCAGTCACCATCTGCAGTGATTTTGGAGCCCCAAAATATACAGTCTGACACTGTTTCTACTGTTTCCCCATCTATTTCCCATGAAGTGATGGGACCAGATGCCATGATCTTTGTTTTCTGAATGTTGAGCTTTAAGCCAACTTTTTCACTCTCCTCTTTCACTTTCATCAAGAGGCTTTTTAGTTTCTCTTCACTTTCTGCCTAAGGGTGGTGTCATCTGCATATCTGAGGTTGATATTTCTCCCGGCAATCTTGATTCCAGCTTGTGTTTCTTCCAGCCCAGCATTTCTCATGATGTACTCTGCATATAAATTAAATAAGCAGGGTGACAATATACAGACTTGACGTACTCTTTTTCCTATTTGGAACCAGTCTGTTGTTCCATGTCCAGTTCTAACTGTTGCTTCCTGACCTGCATATAGGTTTCTCAAGAAGCAGGTCAGGTGGTCTGGTATTCCTATCTCTTTCAGAATTTTCCAGTTTATTGTGATCCACACAGTCAAAGGCCTTGGCATAGTCAGAAGAGCAGAAATAGATGCTTTTCTGGAACTCTCTTGCTTTTTCCATGATCTAGCAGATGTTGACAATTTGATCTCTGGTTCCTCTGCCTTTTCTAAAACCAGCTTGAACATCAGGGAGTTCACAGTTCACATATTGCTGAAGTCTGGCTTGGAGAATTTTGAGCATTACTTTACTAGTGTGTGAGATAAGTGCAATTGTGTGGTAGTTTGAGCATTCTTTGGCATTGCCTTTCCTTGGGACTGAATAAAAATTGACCTTTTCCAGTCCTGTGGCCACTGCTGAGTTTTCCAAATTTGCTGGCATATTGAGTGCAGCACTTTCACAGCAACATCTTTCAGGATTTGAAATAGCTCTACTGGAATTCCATCACCTCCACTAGCTTTGTTCATTGTGATGCTTCCTAAGGCCCACTTGACTTCACATTCCAGGATGTCTGGCTCTAGATGAGTGATCACACCATCGTGATTATCTTGGTCATGAAGATCTTTTTTGTACAGTTCTTTTGTGCATTCTTGCCACCTCTTCTTAATATCTTCTGCTTCTGTTAGCACTCTAATTAGCAGGTCATAAAAAACAGAATCAACTTTTCAAAAATAGAACTGTTCAAAAAAGTGTGATTATAAATTACATGTATCTTTTATATTCCAAATAAACATTCCCAGCTGAAGTCTCCTGGGTGCTCGAGAAATCAAAGTCCTTCCAGGTGGCAACTATCAAGATGTGCAGATCTCATGCTAACACCTGGACACTTTAACTGATCTTGGCGCCCTTAGTTCCTGGACTCTGAGGACAGTCTCAAAGTCCTCAACCCAGCCCTCCAGAACAGTCTGAGACGCACTGGGAGCTGGCACTCCAGATGAATCCGGCTGCTATCTCTGCTTTGATCCCTGGTTTGTTGACTGGTTCTCAAGTATTCCAGGCTATTATTTACTGCCTTGGATGAGCATGTAAGAATGTTTGTGTAAACGAGATAAACAGGGAGCCAGGAAGGGCCAACTTTCTTTTCGCTGACAAATATGAAAAGCAACACTTTTCTGAAAGCTGTTTTCATTTCCTCAGCTGCTCTTTCCTCACCTCAGACGTGCTCACGGTTCATCGCCTCACTTCCTTCAGGCTTCTCATTATCACTGTGAGTCCTTCTTTGACCACAAGGAAATAGATGGCATTCCTCCCCCAACCCACGCTCTGCCACTCTCTCTCTCTCTTCTGCTGGTTGTTTTTTCACAAGACTATTTACCACCTGACACACTATATATCTCCTTACTGTTGTTCCTGCTCCAGCACATAAATACCCTGATGGCACATTAAGCTCCTTAGTTCACAACTATATTGCTAGAAGCCAGATCAGTGTCCGACACATGTCAAATGATTTATAAATATCTCTTGATACATAAGTGCAAAAACAAAACAACTACACTTCTTTTCAGAAAACTTATAAATTTAAGTCATTAAACACAATGGTTGTTTGCATGACACATAGCAAAAGTTAATGTGATTTCTGGGAAAAACCAACAAGAATAGCCAGGAGTATGATCTCTTGTCAATGGATATAAATACAACCATAGAAAGGTCTTCTTGTCACCAGCGCCATGGCTATTGAGATTATGTAATATGAAAGGCAGCCAAGACACATTAATCAAACTCTAACTCAAAATGGGAAATTTGTGAGCAAAGACAAAATCTGCAAAGTATTCTTGGGTCTAAAAGAACACAAAATTTGGAAGAAGTCCAAATCCAACTCAGGAGCTTTAATATCACAAGAATGCTCGAATATGGTAAAAACCATGATCTCACAACTTTAGAGTGACTGCAATTACAGGAATAGTTCCATACTACAAACATCTTTAACAAAGGTGTTTCCCAGAATACTTGCCTTTAACAGGGTATCTACATATATGTTGTGCTGTGACATAATTTCTTTTACATCCCATTTCACATTAGCCATTAGCAGCAGCATCTGTTCATAATCAATGGCTTTACCAGCTACAATCCAGTAAATTGGTTTGCGTAGTTCACTGGCCGTTGAGACCGTCTGAAACAAATTTCACAGAAAACCAAACTTTTTCTCAAAGTATCAAATTTATAAAAACTATTTTGCCCCCATTTCTAGTACACATCGTATCTGAAAATAAAACACTATACATTTGGAGATATAAATTATGAAAATACTTTAACTTGTGGGCGAAAGATCTTACTCAAAACATAATTTTGAGACACTCAATATGCTTCAGTCCACTGACAATACAACAGTAAAACTACAGATTTTCATGGAGATGAGCAAATATTTCTCAAATTCTTTTGCTTTTCTCCATTTCCATTCCCATTTCCACACTGCAACTCAAGATCCGATCATCTCTTATCTGATGTAGTCCAAAAGTCTTCAAGCTGGTCTCCTGTCTCTAGGTTTGCCATCTAAAGTCCATTCTTCACACCACCCCCAAAGCTCTCTTTCCAAAACACACACCTCACTGTGCTACTCATCACCTCTTTCAAATTCTCCAGCAGCTTCTCAGTACCCTTGGAACAAAGTCCAACTGCAGGCTGGGAGCGCTGGATGTCACGTAACTTCAGCTTACTCATTCCAGCCAACTTTCTCATCAGTATCCCTTTTCCCTTGTCTAAGAATCCGAATCTTCCTCAGTTCCACCATGCCTCTCTCACCTGTGGGTCTTCATATAGGCCACTGCCTCAGTCGAAACATACCCCTTATGGGTGATTTGTGTTGTTGTATGGCAGAAACCAGTGCACATTGTAAAGCAATTATCCTCCAATATAAAAAAAAATTGTAAAATTTTTAAAAATAAAAATTAAATTATATAAACCTAATGAACATATATCAAAAACACAGATTAAAAATCATATATATATACTCCTGACTCTTTCTCTTCAGTCCAGTTTAAACATCATTTCCTCAAGACAGCATTTCTCTGCCAATTATACCCGCCCCATCTCTAGTCAAGGTTAAATACCCTGCCACTGTTTCTTTCCCAGAACTATAGTTTATTGTAATAAGGGTTTTTTTCCTCTATTTTTAATTGAAGGATAGTTACAATATTGTGTTGGTTTCTGCCATACATCTGCAAATATTAGTCATAGGTATACATATGTCCCCTCCCTATTGAACCTCCCTCCCACTTCCCACCCCATTCATCTAGGGGGACACAGAGCCCCGGTTTGAGTTCCCTGAGTCATATAGCAAATTCCCACAGGCTATCTACTTTCCATATGTTAGTGTGTAATATAGTTTTAACTAGCTCTCTCACGAGACTAAAAGTTATATCAGTTCAGTAAGTATCTAGATAATACAGGAATTCATGAATGAATAAACAAATACTCTAATCCAGCTCTCCTGAAGTTCAGACACTGATCATTAGCAAAAAATAAAAAAAATAAAACAAACAACATGTGACAGTCTTATCTTGCTCACAGTCGAAAGGATATACCAGACATGTCTGACCTGAGAATAAAACTGCTGAAGAAATGGTTTTTTGACTGCAGGCATCACAGCATCCAGATGAGGCTGAAGGAACTCAAACTGCTCAGCCAAGAACACCCTAAAGGGAATGAATAACCCACCATGTAAACGAAACACAGGATTTAGAGCCTGTCAGTATTTCTGTGTAACTAACCTTTAAGATCTCTGGCCAAAAGTTTAACAAAGTTGTTTTCCATTTTAAAGAACGACCATAAACGGCCACTTGACACACTCATTTACAATTCACACAAAAATAAATGCTGAGTTATCTCTGAATGAGAGCTGATGTGAAAAAGTGTGACTTCAAGGGAGCTGAGCTGGTTACTACAAGGTATACAGCTATGCTGCTTTGCATGTAAGATATGAGCACTGACAATGCAAAAGATAGAAAGAATACAATGGTATTTTTTGAAAGGAGTTCTTTCAAAAGTCCCATGTAAATTACACACAACAGACCCATGAATTCACAGATTTAATGCCTGGTGCTTTTCAAAAATAACCCAAACACTCGTAACATGAAATAAACTGGAACTTGGCTGAGGCATACACATGAACTTCAGGGCAGGAGGCTGGTGTGCATGAATGGGAGTCACTCAGCCGGAAGACTGCTGGCAGTCATTCTATTTTTCCCTACCTTTTGTTACATACACAAAAACTCAGAGTATTCTGTGTGACTGTGTGATCAGTTGCTCAGTCATGCCCACATGTTATGGAAGAAGTTATACGCTTTAATTTTACTAAAGCATATAACGCTTTTTGGTGATTTACAAAGGTCAAGGATCGACTACATTTAATACTGAACGGACAGTGTAACTACAGTTTCTCTAGAGTAATAATTCGATGGGAAAATATAAAGAACTATACTATAACATGGGCTTCCCTGGTGGCTCAGCAGTAAAGAATCCACCTGCCAAAGCATGAGACACAGGTTCGATCGCTGGGTTAGGAAGATCCCCTGGAGAAGGAAATGGCAATCCACTCCAGTATTCTTGCCTGGAGAATCCCCTGGGTAGAGGAGCCTGGTGGGCTACAGTCCATGCGGTCACCAAGAGTCCGGACATGACTGAGCGACTAAACAACAGTAGCAGCACACTCTAATATGCTTCTCTGAAGTCTCACTTAAAGCAAGGATCATGCTGCCAAAGAACAAACCTTAAAAGATTTCCCTTCTTCCATGTATACACCTAAAAATCAACCATGCCATTTAAAAAATCGACTGGGACTCTATCTTAGGACATATTTCTCAGAAATACTGAGTAATTTAAGTAATATTGACTACGATGCTTACTTTTATCATCTTTCTTGACTAATTAATGCAAGCAACTGGTTTTAATAACTTACAAGGATTCTGTGGCAACCACTCTTTCCGCCAACCCATACAGTGTGTCCCCAGAGGTCAAAACCACTAGGTGACTCAGGTGAGGACTCGGCACCTTCTCCTTCCTCTCTTCTGCTGCTGTGAGCGTGGCAGCGGCATCAGCCGAAACCTCCTAAAAAGACAACACACGTGCACACACACAGCCTGGAACAGCAACTCTAACAGCAACAGACTGCATGACATTACAAAACCGGAACTACAATTAAGATGCTCTCAGGCATATGTTAATCACACTTGATTTCAGTTCTCTTCCCCTCCTTTTATAGTTCCTAACTACTAGAATTTTTCTTTTTATACCAAAGGAAAATGACTCAACTCCATACACTATTTTTCTAAACGTGGTCAAACAAGAAATCGTTCAGTTCAGTTCGGTTCAGTTGCTCAGTCGTGTCTGACTCCTTGCAACCCCATGAATCACAGCACACCAGGCCTCCCTGTCCATCACCAACTCCCGGAGTTCACTCAAACTAATCCTTACGAAGGGACAAATATTTCATAGAGACAACAGTGAGAGGTCTTTCAAGAACTTATAAATGTTGAAAAAGAGACTGCCCCATCAGGATCAAACTGTTAAAATCCAAAAAACTGTGGTGTGATCAATCAACCCTTTCACATCGAACTTTTAACCAAGGTAATCTTGGCGTATTCCCAAGAAGGTAGGACTAAAATGTAGTTCTAAACTGAAATAGAATCAACTGTACTGTATATGTCTATGCATAGATTACTGATCTGCAGGGAGATGGCAGATGAAAATAAAAGAAAGGGATATCCAAAGAGATGAGTGGGCTGAGCCTTAAAAGATCCTCGAAGAAAATTACAGTGCAAAAATTGAATATAAACAAAGCTAGAAGTGTACAAAATGTAAATCTAGATTACTTTTTAAATCAACTTTATAATCACAAATCTCTTAACATTTGCCTTATGGAAAAAAAGGAGACATCAAATGCATAGAACTCTGGAGCATAATAGATTTGTAAATTTAGCAAAATGGAAATAATACATTATAAAACCTTTCAAGTTAGAAAATGGTTTTAGTTTTTTTTTTTAACAGCCTGTCTTCTACTAAAGGTACTGTCTCTCTTCAACCTCTAATTACTCAATTAGCATTTAAAAGTTATTTTGTGAACAACTGTGTTTTCTCTCAGGACGATCAGGATGAGGGAACCATGCAAGTTAATCAGTGTCATGGCTCCATTATTTATTTCCTTCTACTAAAAAGGAACAAAAATCACCCCACTACTGTAAAAAAAATAAAAATAAAAATAAAAAAATCACAAAATTTCATACCGTTTCATACCAATTGGTTGCCTGGGCTATTATATTTAATCATTTAATTCTGGTGGCTATTTAATCGCCACCTACCGGACTGTCCAAGTAAAAAGCCTTAGAATCACTCTTGACCCCTCTTCCTTCTCACCTCCATCATGCCTAAACAGACACCTCTCTTGTCTGATTCTTCCTCATGTCATTACTTCATCAGGACCAGCGCCCCACAACATTCCTGACCGGACCCATTCTAAAAGTCCCCTAATAGTCCCTCTAGCCTCTCCTGTTTCTACTCCACTTTCCACACTGGTTTATTTTTCAATAATATCTAGGTGATTTTTCTAAAATGGACACGTGATGACACCAATCCGTAATTTAAAAATCTCAACTGACAATCCCTTCCTTATGGAGAAAAAGCCTAAACTTGTTGCCATGACATCACTTCTTTACCACCTCGCCAGTCTCGTTTCCAGATGATCTCTGCACCCCTAAGACCTGGTCACACTGGACTGCTTTTACACCTGTCCTACTGACGCTCCTGTCTTAGAGCTCTATTCTCCTTGTCTTCTGAGCTCTTACTTCACTTTTAAAGTGTGAACTCATATTCACCTCCTTCCTGTAAGCCTTTCACTCTCCCGAGAAATGTACTTGTGTTACCGTTCTCTACATGCGTGCCTGCACACGGCGTACAGCACAGGGTGTCAATGGCTGTTCTCCTCACTGCGCTATGAGTTCCCGAGGCAGGGACCAATTGCACCCTCTCTGTACCTTAAATTCGTGGCCTGCCTCTTGGCATGAGCAGACCCTCCTCAGTTTCACTGATGGAGAGGATGGTAAGAATGTTCTCTTACTCTGTTATTCTCTTTCAAGCCCATTCATTCCCACCAGGCATTTGCCTGCTTCACTCCACAAAGAAAGAGTTAGCCAAGTACCCACTGGCCTCCTTAGGGCCAAGTCCAACAGTCAACTTTGAATATCCATCTCTGAATATTCCTCCCAACCTCTGAACCCAGCATACTCCAGCCCTTATTCCTGACACTTTTCTTAGTTACATTCTACTCCCTACACAATTTCATCTGGTCTCACAGAGTTAAGTGCCATCCACATGCCAACAGCTCAAAATTTAAGCCCTGACCGGTCTCTCATTTTAGTGGATTTAACACATCTGAAACTGAACTCCTGATGTCCTCCTAAAACGTGCAGCTCCTTTAGCCTTATCCACCCACTAATGGCACAGGCTTCAGAAGTCAGCTGCCATCCTTGACTCCTCCCAGTCAAACTCCTCTTGTAATCCATCAACATATCTTGATGGGTCTACCTTCAAAACAGACCCATCTGGGGAAGTATGCTCAAGAAGAGCAAGAAAGTCACCAAAATGGTATGTGCTTACTGCACACTTAAATGGAAAAGCTTCTAAACAGGACCCATGTTCCAGCTCATACCAGGAGAGTAAGGAAAGGATATACAGCCTTGAAGACTTTAAGAAATGAAACAGTCATCTTTATTCTCTCAGTGAAAGTTACATTTATAGCTTTATCTGCCACTAATGTCCTAACACAAAGAAAATTCATATTTATGGACTTTTCTGGTTCAATTTCGAATACTTTTTTTCTCATCAAAGATTCAAAGTTGGGCAAAGGTCTTAAAGCAAACAATTTAGCATCACCAGGTAGATAACTAAAAATTCACATTTCTGATACCACCAGCACCTACGCCAGCCCTCTCTCCTACTTGTTCCTATTAGACCATCTTTTTTTAGACTTTTATTTGATGTGTCAAACAAATTTTCTTAGTTTACAGTGAATTTACATGATAAACAGTTTCAGGTGGCATTTTAAAGAACATGATGATTTGATTCTGCCTTTTACAGCTTGAAGACAAGCAAAACTTAAAAATATATATATGGAGGAAAATTACCCAAAAAGTGCTTATTAAAGTTTTAAGGAACACACAGGAGAAATATGAGGAAAAAATACTACTTCCATCCAGTGGTTTCAGATTGATTAGGCTATAATTTGTTTTAATAGACAAGAAATATATTGAATAGCAAGAAACCAATTAATGTTCTCTGCCAGTGCTGATGCAAACTAATGAAGATGATTTATATACCAGCTTATGGAAACCTGAGATTAAGGTCTAGTAAACAACAAATATATTTTTTAAAATAATAAAACAATTCTTCTCATTATGAGTAACAATTTAACATGTAAACCATTGGAAACTAAGGGGAATTTTCAGAAAAACTTCTGGTGTACTGCTATACAGTCTTATCCATCAGAGGAGTCAGGACTCCAGAGAGACTCTGCCAAAGGTCAGTGAAGGGGAACGACAGCCTGCATGGGCTTCTGGTCCAAGGTGCAGGTTTTGATTTAGAGGCGGGAAGAATAAGGTCTTAAAAAAAGATCTTTAGGGACTTCCCCAGTGGTTAAGAATCCGCCTGCCAATGCAGGGGACACGGGTTTGATCCCTGGTCTGGGAAGATTCCACATTCCACAACTACTGAGCCCACGTGCCACAACTACGGAAGCCCGTGAGCCTAGAGCCTGTAGTCTGCAATGAGAAAAGCCATCGCAATGAGAAGCCCGCACACCACAGCGAAGGGCAGCCCCGCTGGGCTGCAACCAGAGAAGCCCATGCACAGCAATAAAGACCCAGGGTGCAGGCAAAAATAAACAAATAAGTATCTTTAAAGGACAAGGCACCAAAGGAAAAATCTATTTATCAGGGAGGGGTTTGTCTCTGGTTTAAAAAAAAAAAATCATTCATAAAATTGACTATTACACCAATTTAGGAAAAAATGTCTCCAATGCATCAAGACCTGGTCTGACAGATGCTACACATACATTGTTAGTAGATGGGTGACCACTTGTCTTAAAGAACAGCTAGTTTGGTCACTGTTTACTGGATCATGCTATTTCATTACACACTGTATGACAGCATTAAATCCACACCTCAAGGGTCAGATCTGGAACTGTGGCTTGACAATCATAAGCTAGTAACTAGCAGAGCTACCAGAGAACCACCAGTGTGAATGACTCTAGTGGTCTATTTTGGCTCATCTATCATCAGGCATTCAGCCAGAGACAAGAAATAATTCAGCTGCAGGCTAAGATCTGGAAAACAAGATCTTCAGATCAAGGTTATACTCAGTGTCATACAAGAAGAAGCAAAATCAAAACAGATAAATGCCAATGGGGCTGAAAAGTCAATGATGTATTTTACACAAAACCAAAAAAAAAAAAATTTGATGACTGTGTCAAACAAACTTTGACTCTGCAAATGAAGATCAGGATTAAGTGGACAACAAGACCAAGAAAACAAGCCAGGCTAATGCAGGTGACACCAAACTCAAGGATTCAAGTTTATTCATTTACTCTATATACATATATTGACGAGATGCTGTATACAAAAGTAAGTGCTATGAATATGAATGTATATTTTAAAAATAATTGCTGGGCAAAAAGATCTCCAAATCTAAAGGGGACTGGATGAGACAGATACAGGTTATTTCCTCTGCATAAACAGTGCTCACACGAAATATCCACACATGGCTCTCTCACTTTATTCATATCTCTGTCTGAAGAGCACGGTCCCATCACCCTGCTTCATTTTCTTCTTGGCACGTATCAGGACTTGCCACTCTTACATATTTATCTGTCTCACTGCCCCAGTAAAATGCAAGTTTCAAGAAGATGAGAATTACCTCTGTGTACTGATGACTTTTCCACTATTATAGTAATGCATGATACATAATAATTATTCCAAATAAGTAATGCTTAAAGAATGAATGATGACAAAAACTTCAATAAGAAGTATGCTCATAATATAGAGCTTATGCAAAAGTGATCACATATTTGGGTAAGCGAAGGAATAAAGGAAAATTCACGGATGCAGAGAAAAGCACTGAAGAATACATGTCTCTAGCTACAGTCACCAAGCATAAGAAACATTTTTTTTCTTATGTTAAATACTTGTGTTGGCTTAAATACTCTAGAGGATCAGTCCCAGTTTTGCTAACACAGCATTTTAAAACATGCATTTCATCACATGACAGTTAAGAATCAAGACTCCCTACTATATAGCCAATTAAACCCAAATATCTCAAATGTTAAAGACATTTACAAAGTGGTCTTAAACAATCTTTGCAACAAAACTCTCTGGCATAAACTGATGCCCCATCACAAAAACCTGTCAGTTTGGGCTGGGCTTGCTCCCACCTCCAAGCCCTTGCTCAGCCTCGGAACCTTACTTTGAATACCATTCCTTCTCCCTTTCCTCACTAATCCCATGCCTGCTCTTCAAAGTCGAGCATCTTCCTTTAGTCATTCTCAGACATTAATTCTGAAGATAAACCTTTCTTCTCTTTGAACTTGCACTGCACACAGAACCAGTATCATATTCTTTTGTGTATACTAGCTTTCTCTCTCCATCTGGCTATAAGAAACGTCCATCTCACTTCCTACAGGCAATTAGTGGACTAGGAACACAGGAAATTAACGTATGTATAGAAATACATTTACATGTAGTTGATTAGATGACCAATTTCTATCTTAAATAACTCAAAAGAATGGGTTCCAATTCATTACTTACCAGATCAATGAGGCTTTCTTGTATCCTGTTTAGAGTTGTTCTTAGTCTACTACTACTAAGACCTAGTCCTGTTGATTCCAACTGAAAAAGACAACGAAAAACACGTTAAGTCACTTTGGAGAGAACCCTGCAAACGTTTTAACTTTAAAGTAGTGAAGTATGTGATGAGTTTTTACTCAAATTCTTAGCATTCAGACGGTTTCCAAACATCAATTACCAAAATATCAAGGAAAGAAGTCAAATCTTCATCCTCAAGGGAACAAGAGAGCTATTGATACGTGTGTCACACTAACATCAGTTATCAATCTAATGAATTTATCAGGAGAGAATTCACCAGAATTTCTTTCTCATAGATTACTACTTTCAACTGGAAAGCCTAAAAAGTCTTCATATATTTAAAGAATCCAAGGATGGGAAAGGTCACACTGACACAGAAAAAACAAAACAGAGATGATACATATTTTCAATATCAAGAATGAGAGTATGGTTAACACTACAGACTCAACATTAAAAGGATAATAAGAGAATTTTATGAATAATTTTATGCCAATAAATTTACCAAACCAGATAAAATGGACAAATTCCTTGACAAACTCATAAAAGTTGACCTTAGAAGAAACAGAATATTTACCAGTTAATTGTTAAATTTAGTAAAAACCTTCAAAAAGTACTAACCCTACATAGAATCTCAGAAAATATAAAAAAGAATGTTTACCAATTGTTTTATGAGACTAATATTACACTGATTTCTAAGCCAAAGATATCACAGAAAACCTAACTATAGACTCATAAACTTTATGAACACAATTTTTTAAAAAAATTCTTAAGAATATTGAGGAAAGAGAAGGGGATGACAGAGGATGAGATGGATGGATGGCATCAGCAACTCAATGGACATGAGTTTGAGCAAATTCCAGAAGACAGTAAAGGACAGGGAAGCCTGGCATGCTACAGTCCATGGAATTGCAAAGAGCTGGACACGACTTAGTGACAAACAAGAACAAGAAATTACCAAATTCCTTCATGACCAAGTGGCGTTTGTCTTGGGAATACAAGACTGGTTTAATAGCCTAAAATACTACTTTGAAATTAACCAACATAATTCATCATATTAATATATTTCTTTAGGAAAGAAAGTTATGATTGCTTAAATAGATTCAGAAACTTTATCCTTTCATGATAACATGAATTTATCCTTTCATGACTGAATTTATCCTTTCATAATAACAATTCAGAAACCAGTAACAGAAGAGAATTTTGTCAACATGATCATAGGACTCTATAAAATAGCTGGCATCATGGTGAAAGGCTCAAAACTTTCTATCCTGGAGAGATGAGGGAGGAGGGAACAGGACATCAACTCACACCACTTTTATTTTATGTTGTGCTGGAGGCCAAGTTTTTGTAATTTTTCTCCAGCATACAGATATATATGCTGTATGAAGCCTACAGACTAAAAAATACAAGGCAAACAGACTGGAAAAGAAGAGGTAAAGCTGAATATCAGATAGTTCCCTTAAAGCACTGATTTAACTCCACTCCACCAATTTAGGTATGCTGTGTTTTCATTATCATTCACTTTGAAATAGTTTCTAATTTCTCTAGTGGTTTCTTATTTAACCCAATCTTTATTTAGGTGTGTGTTAATTTTGCAATATTTCAGTTTTCCCGTTTTATTGTTATTTCTTTCTAATTTAATTATATTGACATCAGAAAATATATCCTATATGATTTCTATGGTTTTTAAACTCATTGGAACATGTTTCATGGCCCAGAAATATGGTCTATCCTGACAAATGTTCAAGCCTGAACAGAACTGTTTTAACCAATATGATAGTCACAAGTCACATGTGGCTAATTTAGATATAAACCAGCTAAAATCAAGTACAATGAAAAATCCAGCCCCCAATCATAGCAGTCACGTTTAAGTGCTCAAAAGACACTGTGGCTTGTCGTTACCATATTGGGCACTACAAATACAGAACATTTCCATTATTGCAAAACTTCTCTTGGACAGCACTGCTCTAGAGGCACAGTCTAAGAAGACAGAGTAAAGCTCATTTAGAAGGCTAAAAGATGCTAACATTAGCTAAAACTCCAGAATGGCTTTCTTCTTTAATATTTATTGAGCATTGTGTAATGAATTAGTACCTATTTTATAGTGACATGAATTCTGCAGCAACTTAAGTCTGATTATGTTAGTATTCTAATTTTTCAGAGTTAAGAACACAGCAAATTTGGATCCTGTATTAAAAGACCTGTCTTTGATATACTTGTGATCACAGTGAGAGTATGAGTATTTTGTATGATGAACATAGACATCCATTAAAACTCACAAGTTTTTGAAAAGGTACAAAATATTGTATGTGAAAAATTAGTATTAGGATATGTTCATAAAATCCAATGCTATGCTTTTATTAAAAAAAAAAAAAATCTGTCAAAAACGTAGGAATTCCCAAATATCAGATCAGTTACCTGCTTAATACTGTGCTGTTCTCCTTAGGAGCAGAAAAAGATAAAACTCAACAAGATCTTTGTAAGCACATAAAGGAGGTACAGGAAATATTAATTCTATGGCAGGCAGATGGTTCTGTTCAAAGATTTTTATATTATTTTTAAAAATATTTGCCATTATCTTCTGAAAGTATAGTGCCTGCAATGGTTATTAGCCAATATTTAAAATGTTTCATTTATTGTAATAAATATACACCAAGTTAGATTTAAACAAAGCAACCTGTACATTTTCACTGCCAAAATGCATCAAAGTTACAAAGAGATGCTGTACTTTTTCTGCCGAAAATGTGAATAATACACAATATGTCTATTATATCAAAACTTAAAACTAATATATTTTAAACAAGGCAACTGGGCACACAAAAAGCTGGTATCAATAATTCTGTTGCATTTTGGATGGATAATTGTCAAAATAATGTTATTTGTGTATTTTATATAGAGAGAATGAACTTCACATTTACAAAAACAAATTTTAAAAGAAACAAACTCCTCCCTTACATTTACAAAAACAAATTTTAAAAGAAACAAACTCCTCCCCCAAAGACTGACTTACTGAATCATTCCGACCAAAAAAGGTATATATTGCATACAAGTAATAATCAAAGAGCTGAGACATGAAATGGATAACATCAAATGCAATTGGCTTAAGAATGTTCATCATCTGCATATATTTACCTGAAAAGAAAAAAAAAAATAAATAAATAACACAAAATTAAAATCTGTTAGTCTCTAATTAAGAAACCATAAAAATACTTTACCAAAATATTTTAATGAAATATTACATTCCTTAGCCATATGGGCCATGCCTCAAGTACTCAACATTTATTTGCAGCTCATTTATCTGTAGTTAGTAACTACTATACTGGACAGTGCAGATATAGAACAGTTATACCATCTTGGAAAGTACTACAGGATGGCACTGATTTAAAAAGCGGGAAAAAATACCTATAAAAACTTCTCATATCATTATACTTTACTGTTTGCCTTATATTTATGGAACTGCTGAACTCTTCTACAATGACACTGTATACATACCCAACATAGCTCCTCATCTCTTGGAGATTCCATTTAAAACAATTTCTTCAAAAATGTTTAGGTGTAATAAGATAAAAGACAACGTATTCTGAGAAGAAGTGGGGTTCTTTTCATAAGCATATTACACACATGTGTAGCAAAAGTAAAAAACAAACGAACAAGAAGAAAATGTGGAAGATATTCCCCATTCCCCCGAATCCTAGCCCTGTGAAATCTGCCGTCGAAGGCCAAGAACATTTCTTTATCACCACATCAGAGCTCGACAGTCTCAAAATGCCAAGAACACGTCCTCCTCATTCCTTCCTTTGGGAGATGCCAGTGTTCCTTTTTTTTTTCTCTACACGTATGATACAGTTACATAAAGACATTTAAAACCCAAAATTTATGCATTTATAAACTTGTTCATGTGTTTGAAAGGTGCATGGGAGATGGGCTGAATCAAATAACACCCAATAATGAGTACTGAATTGTGTATTTTAAAGGAAATAACAGGGAAAGAAGCAGATCTATAAAAAAATGCTTTTCTGCAGAAGTTCTTAAAACAGGCTATTTGCTTTATTTCCAAATGAGCATTCAGGAGCCATCTCCACTTTATGGAACTGCTATGCATTTTAAATTGGTACTATTGAGGACACCAGAATTCAAGAGAAAACACATTAACTGCAGCAGAAAAAAAATGACAAATTTACTCTAATGGAAATATCTACATCATTTCTTTATTATCTAAGAACTCAGTACATCTGTCTTAATTTCACGAGAAATGAGTTTAGATAATGGACGGTCAGAAAGACAAGCACACACACATAATCAGAGAAAAAAAAAAACCATCAACATCCATTTAGATTCTATTCTTACTCCTGTTTACAAGTCTTTTGTTTCAGAATTATTTTTTGTGATCCTTTCACATAATCGAGATTTTTTTAAAATCTCAATTGAAAAATATTTGAAAATACAGTCAGAACATTCTGGATCACTTTGAAGACATTTCATCGACTGCAAACACATCACTATTTAAACTGCAACTATTTACCCATTAAATAATGTGATAATATACAGAGAAAAAAAAATGAAAAAAAAAGGAGATTATATTACTTTAGTCTGTAAAAGAACATTTCTAGAAGGTGAACAGTAAAAAACATCTGGACTGACACACATCCAGAATACAAAGCTCCTCTCTATTCCTAATAAGATTAACCATTCTTCATATAAGTCGTCTTTTAAGAAAGGATATAAAAATGAATTAATAGGTAAATGCTATTTTAAATGTGCATTCAGAAGAAAAAAAAAACAAAAAACAGATGATCCCAACTGGTCTGAAAAAAAAAGGAAACAACCATTCAATACCTTCAACAAACACTTTTTGAAAGCTTACTATGTCCACGGTCTTGTGTTAAAGACACAAGGAACTAACTACACAGAGTCCCTGTTCTCGCACAGAGCCTCTTCCATGACTTCACAGCGTCAGACACGGAAGGCAGTCACTGCTAAGCAGGCTGCCAGTATACGAACATAGAGAAGAGTAAGAAATCTGTCTTTCCAGTACTAGAGGATCGAGTAGGCCTTTGGAGGCCTGAGGGAATTTATGCACTCCTTCAGTATTACTGAACTAAAAGAGAATTTTACAATCAATTAAAATACCTATGAAGAGAAGAGTCTGGGAGAGTAAAGGCAGGTAGGTATGCTCACTAGAAAATGATAAATCTAAAAACATTCCTAGACCAGGGGTTGGCAAACCTTTCCTGTAGAGGACCAAAGACTAGATAGCTTAGGTTTTTAAGTCGTTCAGTCTCTGGGGCAGATACTCAGCTCTGCTAGTCTTGTTTCAACTGTTCAACTCTCCCATCATAGCACAGAAGCAGCCACGGATGACATGTGAACAAATGAGCATGAGCGTATTCCAGTAAAACTTTATTTACGAAAACAGGTAGTCAGACTGATTTGGCCTACAGGCTACAGTCTCCCAATCCCTGTCTGTACTAGATGACAGACAGTAGATGGGAGCAGGACGATGGAAAGATACAAAGAAAACCACAAAGGATGTGGAAGCTGTCTGGTGAGACGTGAATGCTTGGAAGCAACAGGTACTGCAAAAGAACAGGAACAAGACATGGGGTGGAGAAAGGATGGATGAACTGAAGGTCTACATATGGAACAAAGTACCTGTCCACACGCCCTAGTTACTGCTCCTCATCAGCAGGTACAGTACTGTAGACCCCCCATCCTTATCTGCGGTTTCAGTTACCTCACTCCTAGAACAGTAAATAGAAAATTCTGGAAATAAACAACTCATAAGTTTTAAGTCGAGTGTTGCTCTGAGCAGCGTGCTGGAATCTCACGCCGTCTGGCACCATCCCTTTGACCAGCATATCCTGCCTGCTAGCCCCATCTCAGTTATCAGATCAACTGTTGTGGTATCTCTTTTCCTGGGTTTAAGGAATCCTGATTTTACTTTATAATGACCCCCAAATGTAAGAGAAGTGATGCTAGCAATTCTAATCTGCCAAAGAGAAGCTGTACGGTAGGTACTTCCTTTGAGTGAAAAGGTGGATGTTCATAACTTAATAATGAAAAAAACAAAATCATATGCTGAGGATGCTAAGATTGAATCTTCTGTGAAACCATGATGAAGCAAAAAGAAATTTGTGCTAGTGTTCGTTGTCACACCGTGGACTGCAAAAGTTTCAGCCAAAGCAATAAGTGTTTAGCTAAGATGGTAAAGGCACTGATTCTGTACAGTAAGAATCTGTACTGTGTGAGAGAGACTACATTTATATAACATTTATTATAGTATGGTATATTTTTCTATTTTATTATAATTTTTCTTTCTATTTTATTATTTCTATTTTATTATTATTATTATTCTATTTATTATTTCTATTATTAGTATGGCTTGTTAATCTTTTCCTGTGCCTAGCCTAATTTACAGATTAAACTTTTTACCACGGGTATGTATACAGAAGAAAAACATCATCTAACCTATGACTTCAGGCATCTTCTGGGGATCTTTGAACAAATCTCAACACATAAAGGGGGACTACTGTATAGGCTGCCAGAATTTCCCAGACAAAGGCAAAATAAAGCCCCCTAGGAGTTCTTTCTAAAAGAAGTAAAGAATAAACAACAGCCCCCTCAACACTGGCAAATACACTTAATTGAACAAACTTAAAAAAATAAATTAGAAAAGCTAAGGTTTCTAGTGTGGCTACTGGCACCACAGATTAAAATCTTTCTCATTCTGAGAATTTGGAGATCTGTCCCCATAATGTAAAGTGAGTGAGTGAATGAAGTCGCTCAGTCATGTCCGACTCTTTTTGACCCCGTGGACTGTAGCCCACCAGGCTCCTCTGTCCATGGGATTCTCCAGGCAAGAATACTGGAGTGGGTTGCCATCCACCCAGACCTGCCCTACTGTATACAAAGTTCCCAGTTAGAATACCTACTACAGAAAAAGAGCCGGCTCCAATACAGTTCTAATTACTCAGCAGAGGACACCCACAATGGCTATCCAGGCCTTCTATTTTAGGGATAAATAATCGAAAGTCACCAGGGCCATGAGGAAAATTCAGAATGTCAGTAAAAAGAAAAGCTGATGCTAGAGAAAATAAAACAACTGAAGCTAAAGAAGAGGAAATACAGTAATTATGTAAAGCCCTATCATAGGCAAACATGGCAGGAAGAAAAAAGAGTATAGAAGGGTTCTTAAGTACTTAAAGTTATTAAAAATGTGATTTTTTTTTTAAAAATTGAAGAAATGGGAAAAGGAAGTCTACCAGAAGGTATAGCAAAAAGACAAGGATACAGAAAAATACTGATATTAGGAAATATGAGAGACATAAAGGGCCAACTTAAGAGACTGAACCCTTGGGTAAGGGGAAATCAAAGAAGAAGAGAGTAAAGAAAATGGGGAGGCAGAAATCAAAGAAACAGTCATAGCTGAGAAACACACGAACCATTAGACTGAAAGTGCAACTAACTGCCCAACACACTTAATGAAAAAGACCTCACAGAGACATCATAGAGGATTCTGAAACATCAAGGGGGGGGAAAATTCACCTGCAATAAAAGGAATAATAGAACATCAGACATTTCCCCTTTCTAAGGAAAACTAATTCTCAGTCGACAATTCTATACACAACTAAACTGTCATTCCATGAAGAGCAGAACAAAGACATATTTAGACTGACAAGGATTCAAAACATTTACTTTTTAACACCCTTTTCTGAGAAATTACAATTAGTAGAAAGACAATCAGAAACAAGCCAAGAAAATGCCTCCATGCTATTGAGATGGAGCAGCAGGTGTGTGGGAGACACTTGCTTTTCACCACAGGTTCTTCGTTACTAATTAATGTGTTACTGCGAGGGCCTCCCCGGTGGCTCAGTGGTAAAGAACCTGTCTGCAGTGCAGGAGATGCAGGTTTGATCCCTGGGTCGGGAAGATCCCCTGGAGGAGGGCATGGCAACCCACTCCAGCATTCTTGCCTGGAGAATCCCATGGACAGAGCAGCTTGGCAGGCTACCATCCATGGAGTCGCTAAGAGTTGGACGACTGAGCATGCAGGTACACATGAATATGTTACTGTGAGAGGAGCTACCTTGACAAAAATACAGAAGCATGGCTCCAAAGTTAGCCTGCCGAGCTGAGAAAATGCGGTCTGTAGTTCAGATATATGGCACCCTCTCTTCCTCTCCAGAGTTCCCGACAGAGGCACAGAGGCAGCATGCTTTAGGAACACAGAGGAAAGTGACCTAATAGGTAGCCCAGATAACCGAGAAAGATGTCTCCCAAATTACAAACTTCATGAAGCTCCTATTCCTGCCTCCAGCCTCTGCTATCACCGGCTGACCTCTGTCCAAGAACTGACACTCCTGACATCCTCCACTAGGGCTATGGAGCATGGAAGTCAAGAGCTTACTGGCTCTAGGATCAGACAACCTGTGTGACATATACAGGAAGTTATTTATCAACAGGCTTCAATTAACTGTATATTAAAAAGGTACTCTGAAGAACTCATGAGAAAATGCTTGTCAAATGTTTCAGTTCAGTTCAGTTCAGTCGCTCAGTCATGTCTGACTCTTTGCGACCCCATGAATCGCAGCACACCAGGCCTCCCTGTCCATCACCAACTCCCGGAGTTCACTCAGACTCACGTCCATTGAGTCCATGATGCCATCCAGGCATCTCATCCTCGGTCGTCCCCTTCTCCTCCTGCCCCTAACCACTCCCAGCATCAGGGTCTTTTCCAATGAGTCAACTCTTCGCATGAGGTGGCCAAAGTACTGGAGCTTCAGTTTTAGCATCATTCCTTCCAAAGAAATCCCAGGGTTGATCTCCTTCAGAATGGACTGGTTGGATCTCCTTGCAGTCCAAGGGACTCTCAAGAGTCTTCTCCAACACCACAGTTCAAAAGCATCAATTCTTCGGTGCTCAGCCTTCTTCACAGTCCAACTCTCACATCCATACATGACCACAGGAAAAACCATAGCCTTGACTAGACGGACCTTAGTCGGCAAAGTAATGTCTCTGCTTTTGAATATACTATCTAGGTTGGTCATAACTTTTCTTCCAAGGAGTAAGCGCCTTTTAATTTCATGGCTGCAGTCACCATCTGCAGTGATTTTGGAGCCCAAAAAAACAAAGTCTGACACTGTTTCTACTGTTTCCCCATCTATTTCCCATGAAGTGATGGGGCCAATTCAGTTTTAGCATCATTCCTTCCAAAGAAATCCCAGGGTTGATCTCCTTCAGAATGGACTGGTTGGATCTCCTTGCAGTCCAAGGGACTCTCAAGAGTCTTCTCCAACACCACAGTTCAAAAGCATCAATTCTTCGGTGCTCAGCCTTCTTCACAGTCCAACTCTCACATCCATACATGACCACAGGAAAAACCAAATGTTTACATAGCGTATAATAAGACAGCAAAATATCTTAGCTACCTCTCCTAAATAAAATAAATATACTCATGATGAAGGCAAAATGGGAGAGAGAGATATATATATATATATATATGGTACTACATGCAGAAAATCTAACCTAATCTGGAGATGAGGAAAAGCTTCATAGGGGAAGCACTGTTTAAACTCTTTCACCCTTTGCAGCAACATGGATGGGTCTAGAGAGGATCATTCTAAGTTAAGTCAAGTCAGACAGAGAAAGACAAAAATCACATGATATCACTTATATGTGGAATCTTAAAAAATGATACAAATGAACTAATTTACAAAATAGAAACAGACTCACAGACATAGAAAACAAACTTATTGTTACCAAAGGGTAAAAGGGAGAATAAATTGGGAATTTGGGTTTAATGGAAACACACTATTATATATAAAATAAACAACAAGGACCTACTGTACAGCACTGGGAACTATATTCGATATCTTGTAACAGCCTATAATGGAAAACAATCTGAAAAAGAAATATATACATATATATGTATGTACATATGTGCATATGTGTGTTATATATATGTATATGAAACCGAATCATTTCCCGTACATCTGAAACACTGTAAATAACTATACTTAAATTTTTTAAAAAAGCAAAAAACAAAAACCCTCTCACCCTAAATCTAGACCTGGAGACCTGTATACTCAGGGGAAAGAGGCACACAGAGGGGCTGGAGAAGAAACCAAGCAGCGGCGTGGACAAGGACTACACCACAGGAGCAAGACGGGGGCTGCTTTACGAGCTCATCGTAGGGAACGAGAGAGGAGTGTGAGGGCCACAGGGAAGGGGGTCTGGGGGGATTTAGTCAGTGAGACACAGCCCTTGTGCAGAGGGGGGAATGCGGGGTAAAAAGGAAAAGAAATGCTGGAAGTGTGCATGTGTGTGTTAAAAATTAAGAGTTCTCAGTGTAAAATTTATTGAGTAGCTACAGGAGCGAAAAGCACTTGGCTGGGTGCTCTATATGCTCAAAGATGGCAAACTTTCTTCTTGTATAGGAGCTAACAATCTGATGGGGCAAAAGCAAGAACAGGATCTGAACTGGAAGGATGTTTGTTATCCTTAGAACAGTGCACTGAGTTGAGAGATCCTCAATGGGTATAAATAGCACATAAAGGCCAACTGGGCTACAAACGAGAAAGGTGATTTGGAGGTCAGGCCTTTGTTTATACCTTGGGGTATTTTAATTTTTAACCATTTTCACGCATTACTTTTTCAATTTAAAATACTCTGTGATAAAATGAAAATATCAATGCCCCACCTATAAGAATGTACCAGTGAAAGAGATTTCTTCCCTCTGACTTCTGTGTTTCCTCCGTCATATACACTGCCACTCAGCCACAGTCTGACTAAACGTCCCTTATGTAGGTATCCCGGTAATGTTAAACCCTGTGCATGGGTTGGTGTGTATTCTTTCCAGCTGCTAAGGTAATAATTTTGTTGTACGGTCTGCAGGTTTTATGAACATAGGTTTTGGCACCCTATACTCTGCCCCTCAGACTTAACCATAGCTGCTCACATGAGAGCTGCTCCAGTACAGAAAACTGTGGATAACAAGGCTACCTCAATGATGAGACATATACCTTAAAATTTCTCTGCCTCTGTCTGCAAGAAATTCTCAGACTGACAGGACTTTCTCTTTTCACAAGCAAGCACTCTGGTTAGTCCCCTGTACTTGTGAAAGAATCCAAGCCTTTCTAATAGATTTAGGTACCACCTAGCTCTGGGGAGCTCCGTTAGCTTGTCTAATCTCTCCTAAAGATCTGCCAAATAAACACCACGGAAAAAGGACACTTTGTATACGCCTTTAATGTTCTCAAATGTGCTTCCCAACCACTGACAATGAGTTCCTTCATCTTCCCAGGCACCAAAAATTAATCTAGCTTATTTACACAACTGGACTGGCTTTGTAAGAAGAGACGTTACCTTTGCCAGTATTACCTTCAAGTATTTCTATGCAATAATAGCAGGGGATGGAGTACTGTTATTTATAGTCGGAGACCCCTCAGTGAGTGGTTCCCTTAAAGTTCTAGTCTACAAATATGTACAAAATGAAGATATAGACGCCCCAGGCAGAGAGAAAGTGGTGGGCGTGAAAGTGCTCAGTGCTGCCACTATTCCTCATATTTCTATCTGGACTTCTTAATACTTCAGTACTGAGCACAACCACTATCTAATTCCTGGTCAAATGCCTTTATGTGACTAGCATGCTTTCATAGTAGCATAGTTTTCATAGTAAAAACACCACTATACGGCCTCCACCTTTGACTACCCAAAGCCCATGTAGAAGCCCCCACTGCAGGCTCTAAAGTTCTTGCAGCAGCCCTACTAAAATTAGGGGGATACGGCATACTACGAATTTCATTACTCCTAAATCCAGTAACCGACTTTATAGTGTATCCATTTATCATACTATCCCTATGGGGTATAATCATAACTAGCTCAATTTGTCTTCACCAAACGGACCTAAAGTCACTCATTGCACAGTCCTCTGTCAGCCACATAGGACTTGTTATTGTAGCCATTCTTATCCAAACATCTTGAAGCTACATAGGAGCTACAGCTCTAATAATTGCCCATGGTCTTACATCCTCCATACTTTTCTACGTAGCAAACTCTAACTCCAAACAAATTCATAGCCTAACAATAATCCTAGCCTGAGGCCTACAGACATTCCTCCCACTAATGGCCACCTGATGACTCTTAGCAAGCTTAACTAATCTGGCTCTACTCCCAACAATCAACCTGATTGGAGAGCTATTTGTAGTAATATCAACTTTTTCATGATCCAGCATCACAATTATTCTAACAGGGGCAAATATAGTAATTACTGCCTTATCCTCCCTGTACGTGCTAATCACAACACAATGAGGCAAATACAACTACCATATTAACAAAATTATACCTTGCTTCACACGAGAAAATGCTCTCATGTCATTATACATCTTACCCTTGTTACTACTATCCCTAAACCCAAAAATTATTCTAGGACCCTTGTACTGTAAATATAGTTAAAAAAAAAAAAACATTAGATTGTGAATCTAATAATAGAAGTTTACTACCTTCTTATTTACTGAAAAAGTATGCAAGAACTGCTAATTCTATGCCCCCATGTCTAACAACATGGCTTTTTCGAACTTTTAAAGGACAGTAGTTATCTGTTGGTCTTAGGAACCAAAAATTTGGTGCAACTCCAAATAAAAGCAATAAACCTATTCTCTTCCTTTACAATGACCACTCTATTCTTACTAACCATACCCATTATAATAACAAGCTCTAACACCTACAAAACCTCCAGTTATCCACTTTATGTAAAAACAACCATCTCATGCGCCTTCATTACTAGCATAATTCCCACAATAATATTTATCCACATAGGCCAAGAGATAATCATTTCAAACTAACACTAACTATACAAACCCTTAAATTGTCACTTAGCTTCAAAATAGATTACTGCTCAATAATATATGTCCCAGTAGAATTATTTGTTGCTGCTAAGTTGCTTCCGTCATGTCCGACTCTGTGCGACCCCATAGACGGCCGCCCACCAGGCTCCCCCGTCCCTGGGATTCTCCAGGCAAGAACACTGGAGTGAGTTGCCATTTCCTTCTCCAATGCATGAGAGTGAAAAGTGAAAGTGAAGTCAGTTGTGTCCGACTCTTCCCGACCCCATGGACTGCAGCCCACCAGGCTCCTCCATCCATGGGATTTTCCAGGCAAGAGTATAGGAGTGGGTGCCATTGCCTTCTCCATTCGTTACATGATCTATTATAGAGTTCTCAATATGATACATACACTCAGACCCCAACATTAATCACTTTTTAAAATATCTACTCTTATTCCTCATCACAATACTTATCTTTGTTAACACAAACAACCTATTTCAATTATTTATTGGCTGAGAGGGGTTGGAATTATATCATTTTTGCTCATCGGATGATGATATGGACGAGCAGATGCAAACACAGCAGCCCTACAAGCAATCCTGTCTAACTGCATTGGTGACATCGCATTTATCCTAGCAATAGCATGATTCTGGCTAACTTTAACACCTGAGACCTTCAACAAATTTTCATATTAAACCCAGACAACTCCAACCTGCCTCTAATAGGCCTCGTACTAGCTGCAACTGGAAAGTCTGCCCAATTTGGTCTACATCCATGACTACCCTCTGCAACAGAAGGCCCCACCCCTGTCTCAGCACTACTCCACTCAAGCATAATAGTAGTAGCAGGCATTTTCCTACTAATCCGCTTTTACCCACTAACAGAGAACAACAAATTTGCCCAGTCCATTATACTATGCCTACTTTTGCCTGGAAAATCCCATGGATGGAGGAGTCTGGTAGGCTGCAGTCCATGGGGTCGCTAGAGTCAGACACGACTGAGTGACTTCACTTTCACTTTTCACTTTCCTGCATTGGAGAAGGAAATGGCAACCCACTCCAGTGTTCCTGCCTGGAGAATCGCAAGGACGGGGGAGCCTGGTGGGCTGCCATCTATGGGGTCACACAGAGTCGGACACGACTGCAGCTACTTAGCAGCAGCAGCAGCAGGGGCTATCACCATGCTTTTCACAACAATGTGTGCCCTTACCCAAAATGACATCAAGAAAATTGTTGCCTTCTCTACAGAATGCATTGTTCCTTCTGATTCGCCTGCATTCCAGCTGGTGCTAGTGGTAAAGAACCCGCCTGCCAATGCAGGAGATGTAAGAGACTCAAGTTCAATCCCTGTGTCAGGAAGATCCCCTGGAGGAGGGCCTGGCAACCCACTCCAGTATTCTTGCCTGGAGAATCCCATGGACAGAGGAGCCTGGTGGGGTCCATAGGGTTGCAGAATCGGACATGACTGAAGCGACTTACCATGCACACAGTTGGAATAAAACGTGATTTTTTTCCTCCTCAATTTTGTTTGTGGCTTCCTATTTGCTTTGAGTGAATATACGTCTTTTAGGGTAGAAGGCAACAATGATGACCTCTAGTCCTTTTTGAACTTGGTAAGGAGTTAATTTACTTTAAATGTGGTTAAGTTACCATTTAATGTGGTTGACTATATATTTTCCCCAATTATCTGTTCTTTTCCACCTCCACTCCCTGGAAGAGGATCATGCATCCTTGTCCACTGCCCTGGACTGGTAGTTCCTCCCTGTGACGGAAGTTCACTTCTCTGCCACGGGTCAAGCCTGACTTGCTACGACCAGTGACATGTTACAGGAAGTCAGGGTAGTACATCGGAGTGGCAGCTTTAAGAGCTATAATATGGTTCAGCTCTTGTTCTCCCCACATCCCAGATCGGTGCTACTTTTTCAGCCTGCGTCGCAGAATGAAGACACACGTGGGGGCAGAACTAAGAAGCTCAGGAGTCAATATGCATTGTGACAAATCATGATAAGGCCACTGATGTGTTAGGGTGTTTTGTTACTTCCACATAACCGAGCACAAACTGACTTCATTCAACTACATCCCAAGCAGTGTGTCCAAACACTGTAATCTACAGTGAGTACAGAGGACTGATAAAGATGACAAGGATTTGGAACATCGAACAATGAGGACCATATAAGGGAACTGAAGCACACTGATGCTTTTGAACTGTGGTGTTGGAGAAGACTCTTGAGAGTCCCTTGGACTGCAAGGAGATCCAACCAGTCCATTCTGAAGGAGAGCAGCCCTGAGATTTCTTTGGAAGGAATGATGCTAAAGCTGAAACTCCAGTACTTTGGCCACCTCATGCAAAGAGCTGACTCATTGGAAAAGACCCTGATGCTGGGAGGGATTGGTGGCAGGAGGAGAAGGGGACGACAGAGGGTGAGATGGCTGGATGGCATCACTGACTTGGACGTGAGTCTGAGTGAACTCCGGGAGTTGGTGATGGACAGGGAGGCCTGGCGTGCTGCGATTCATGGGGTCACAAAGAGTCAGACACGACTGAGCAACTGAACTGAACTGAACTGAAGCACACTGACCCTGAAGAATGGACTGGAGGAGGGGAAGCAAAAGGAAAGGAAGTGGTACAGCTACCACCACATACTGGAAAAGTGACCACATGGGAAAAAAGGAGAAAAAAGTACAGACTTACTCTTTTGCTCCTAAGAGCATATCTAAGACCAAGAGGTAGAATTAGACAGTTATTCTGGTTTACGAGGAGGGGAGATTTCTACCAATTATAACAGTCTAAGAGCAGAATGAGGAGTCTTGCAAACTAACAATGGTTTCAGCAACTGCAAGACATGAAACAGAGACTACTAGATGGCCAACATATATTAGATGCAGTAGAGAAAGAAATCCTCATTTTATGGGAAATTATACAAGATCATCTCCTCAGAACTCTTCTAATTCTGACTATAAATTTCAGAGAGTAACTCACGATTGTAGGTTCAGTTAGCTCTCTTGGATAAGGAAGAAAAGCTAATTCCCTGTCAATAATCAGCCATATAATAGCTTTTTAGAATCTGCCATATTTCTGTATCATAAAAATATAAACTTTTTCTTTTCTGCTCAATTCATTATTACTTTTCCACACTATTTTTCCTAAAGAAAGTGAGACTTCTGAAAAAAACACTTTTCCTTCTTTATCCCATTCATTAATGAAATTTAGAAATTATCTTTGGGAACACAAACTTTTTTTATTAGAGCTAAGAGTAATTAAACTAGGCAACAGGAAATTATCATCTCCATAAATAGAATACAGAGATTTTTATAGAAAATCACTAAGATTCCTGACTGGTATAGATAACTTAATTAACATGAGAAGACATCTCTATAACTTAATTGTCAAACGTAAAGACTTATTTGTGAGATACAAAGGTTGAGATAGCATATAAAATGCTGAAGTACTGATATTAAAAATCCATATCATCTTCAAACTTAAATATTTCATATGGCATTTCTAGGTTCTTTGCCTTCTACAAAATCATCAATAAAGGTCTTATCTATAATATGAATAACACTTCCCACGGTGTGAACATTTAGCCTGTAGAACTCTTGTGTCTGAAAAATGCCAGAACAATTACTATTCACTCTGCCTATCTGACAAGACTGTGAATATCAGTGAAACAATAAAATACAAAATACTGTATAAATACAAAACTGGTACTACCATCCATACAGACCTCTAACACACAGAGAATTTTTCCACTAGATTTCTATTAATTGGAATATTTTACAAAAAGTGGAAGACACAAATATTAGTAGTTAACTAAAAAAGAAAAAATGACATTAGTATTATACTATTTGGAAAAATTAAGATGAGAAAGCACCGACATAAGACAATCTTAATTCTTCACTGTGGTGGGCACTGGACTGCACAATGAAAGTCCATTTGGTAACAAATGTAGACTAATGTAATGGCTATAATAATTTTTTTAAAAAAGGAATAGCTACTTACCAACAAGCCTTATTACATTCAATGTTGTATTTGTTAAGATGGGTGCATTCACTTTATTTAGACTGTAATCTGATTTCTTCCTGCTTTTTAGGGTCTCTCGAGAAACACTTGAAATGAGAAAACAAAACAGATTTCAAATTAGGGTTGTCAAGTAGTAAGTCAATAAGTTATTCAGCTTAGGATATAGCCTTCCTTCACTAATTAGCTATTGAAAATCTTACCATGTATCAGCTGGGGATACAGAGATTATCCTCCTGTCCTTACAGAAGGGAAGAGAAATCAGTAAGCCAAGAAATAAAGGACTATAATGTATTTCTTCGGTTCTCACACATTATCAACCACTAAAAGAAGCTGTGTCACTGAATCAGAACAATGTTTTGTCTTCAAAGCAAATAGAAATAAAAGCAAAAATAAACAGATGGGACCTAATCAAACTTACAATCTTACACAGTAAAGGAAACCATAAACAAAATTAAAAGACAACCTATGAATTGGGAGAAAATATTTGCAAATGATGAGACTGACAAGGGCTAACCTTTCAAAATATACAAATAGCACACAGGAATCAATAACAAAAAAACAATCCCCAATCAAAACATAAGCAAAAGACCTAAATGGACATTTCTCCAAGGGAGACATACAGATGGCCAACAGGCACATGAAACGATGTTCATCACTGCCAGTTATGAGAGAAAGGCAAATCAAAACTACAGTGAGGTTATCACCTCAAACCAGATGAGTGGCCATCATCAAAAGTCTGTAAACAATAAATGCTGGAGAGAGAGCGAAGAGAAGGGAACCCTCCTACACTGTTGGTGGGAATGTAAATTAGTGCAGCCACTAGAGAGAACTGTATGGAGGTTCCTTAAAAAACTAAAAACAGAGTTACATTACCCAGCAACCCTACTCCTAGGCATATATCTAGAAAAGATGAAAGCTCTAATTTGAAAAGATACATGAAGCCCAATTGTCACAGTGGCACTACTCGCAACAGCCAAGATGTGGAAGCAACCAAAGTATCCATCTACAGATGAATAGATAAAGTGTGTGTGTGTGTGTGTGTGTGTGTGTATAAACCCACACACTCACATATGCACACACACATACACAGACGAACACATCCATACAGTGGAATACTATTCAGCCATTAAAAAAATGAAATAATATTATTTGGAGCAACATGGATGAACCTACAGATTATTACACTAAGCTAAGTAAGTCACACAAAGAAAGACAAATACTACAGGATATCAGTTATATGTGGAATCTAAAAAACAATACAAATGAACTCATTTATGAAACAAAAACAGACTCACAGACATTGGAAAAAAAACTTATGGTTATCAAAGGTGAAGTGGTGGGGAGTTTTAACTGGGTATATGGGATTAACAGATGCATACCACCACATATAAAATAGATTAAAAAAACAAGGATTTATTGTATAGCACAAGGAACTGTATTCAATACCTCATGATAAATGATAATGGGAAAGAATTTTTAAAAAGAATATATATACACATATATATGTATAACTGAATCACTTTGCTGTACATTGACAACTAACACAAAATTATAAATCAACTATATGTCATTAAATAAATAAAAAACAAAAAAGATATGTCATTTAAAAAACAAAGAAGTGTTCTACGGAAATTACACATCGACTGTACATCAACTGTACCAAGCATCCTGATTTCAGACCTACAAACATGAAAGACACTTTACTTAGAATCTGAAATAGGTATAGAGTATAATGGTAAGTCTAGGGTTGGGGTGACGGTAGTAAATTCAAAGGAAAAGCAAAAGATGTACGGTAAGTACATTAGAAAAGGGGACAACATGTAACAAGGTCAGAGGTGAGAAAGCAATATATTGAGAGAGGCGTAAGGAGCTGACAGTGGTAGCTAGGAGAATGCATGGCCAGAAGGAAAAGTAAAGCCCAGACGACCAAAAACAACAGAACCTCATGATCACAAAGCATTGAGCCTTATCTTAACCGCAGTGGTGAGCCATTAAGCATTTCAACCAGGAAAAAGACACAATCAAATTTGTATATGAAAGAAAAATATAAATTTGTATTCAAGAATGGATTAGAAAGGGTTGAGACTAGAGATGGGAAGCCAAGGGAAGGGGATTGATTCAATGATCTTGCATAGACACTTTTCCTTGAACTAGGATGGCGGCAGTGAAATATAAGAGATTTTGATAAATTCAAGAGACACTGAGAAGTTGAGATTGACAGTAACTGTCAACTGGTTGGCTGGCTGCAATTAGTAGTTTACATTGTGTATATTTCTTAAGGGTAAAAGTTTAAGGGGCTGTAAAACCCACCAAGAATGGGAGTACATACACATGTAAATGGCAGCTGTTTGTTAACTCAATTAGTGTTTTCTTTTCAGCAAAAACATACCCAGAATATCTGATGAAGAAGTCCAACAAAACAGTTCTCAGTTTAAAATAGATCACAGATGTATATATCAAACATCTGTGCAAACCAATGGAAATAAATTTTCCCAATTATATGAGCTGCTCATTTTTGAGGTGAGAGATTATATCAATCAAGGTGTCAAATCAACCAAGAATTAACTAGGTAATTGGAGGCTAAAGGGCAGGAAAGAGGGTATGTAAATCTGTCATTAAAAATATATTTGTGGTCATTCAGTGTCTGATAGTCATGACATTACTCACAAATCACAATCAGGCCCAATTTAAAGAAGGTGACAAAAATTCTTATATGGTCATCACAGTTTTTGAAGAATATAGTTCATCATAAAACAAAAACAAAGTACAAAAAAAGGAACATTAATTAAAGGCTCAAATAGCAAATATCAATGACACTGGGAAGAATTTTCTCCATTTACTAGACTGAGGCAGGAACTCCACATACAAAACAAATGACTATTTTCCTCCTTGAGGAAAAGGAAATCAATGTGAAACAAACTGATCTATGTGAGGCATAAACTGCCTTCCAAGGCAGTACTGATTCTATAAATTGCAAGTCTGTTTATCTGCAAAAGCTGCTGATCTTTAAATTAAGAGCTCTTAGGTTATGCCCATTATTTTTATAAAAAATAAACTACTACATTTTCAGCCTTTCAGGAATCATTTTTAAAATATATTAACTTGTCATGTGACATTATAACCAAAAGAAAATTTAATTTTTGAAGTTTGTTCTTTGTTAACCTTGCAAGTAAATCCTATATGTTAAGCATGCAACATAAAATGTGAAACACCATACAACCTAAGAATAATTACCTTTTCACAGGAGCATCGCCTGTCTGCTCATCAACAAAATCTCGTTTTAGTTCCTCAGGAACATCACTGTCACTGTCATATTCCTGATAGGCACTTTTTTCTTGTTCATCAGATTCGTACTGAAAAAAACCCAACAAAACAGTATATTCAACAGTGTGAATGTAGAACCAACCTTTCTTGGAGTCTTTCAACACAATAAAATAATACCCAATCCTATAAGATGCTTTAATTTTGCCATCAAAACTTTGTTAACCTTCCCTTTTCTTCATCATCATGCTACCTTAACCAGCTCAAAGGAAAAAAGAAAAATACAAACATTATACTTTCAAAAGCTTATAAATGCCCCAAAGAAATAAAAAGTGTCCCTATGAACAAACAAAATAAAAAACAACACACACCCTAGAAGAGGAAAAGCGTGTATGTTTGATTTAAAAAAACCTCTTCCTTCAAGTAGTTTCACCATACTTATTTCCATTTTGCTAATTTATTATAAAAAGCTGAAGGATAAAATTCTGACAGTCTAAAAGTATTAATTCAGCTTAATAAACAATACAACACACATGCTAATATTCTATCTAATTCATCATTTAATTCCAAGGGCAGCTTAGAAACTTAGTCTAAGCGTCCAGGGACTACTGAGAGCAAGGACAAAAATGGCAGATTTGCTCTCGAGAGGCAGAGTGCCTTTCCATCATCTTTCTGGCCTCGTGGCCCAGTGCCAGCGTGGGAGAGGAACTGGAGTTCACGCACAAGAAAGGAAGCATGGCAGCATCGTCACATCACTGCCGATGAGCCTTACAAATTACTATGACGGAACAATGGCTAATTGCCTTTTAACCAAGTACTGGGCTAAGTGCCTTCATAAACTGCCCCACTGACTCTTCAAAACAATTCTATGAAGGAGTTTTACCCCCATATGCCAGCTGAGGAGACCAATGTGATGACAACATGGGAAGAAATTAGTCCTCTAATTCAACGACTACTTTTTGAATCTAAAGCGTTAGACTTCCCAGATGGCTCAGTGGTAAAGAGTCTGCCTGACAAGTGGGAGACGAGGGTTTGACCCCTGGGTCAGGAAGATCCCCTGGAGAAGGAAATGGCAACCCACTCCAGTATTCTTGCCTGGAGAATCCCATGGACAGAGGAGCCTGGTGGGCTACAGTCCATAGGCTCCCAAAAGAGTCAGACACGACTTAGCACCTGAACTACAACAACGCATTCTGACAGGTTGTTTCTAAGACGTGGACTCTGACCCTCAAGGACCTATGCTGTACCTGGGAAGGTCAGCTCACACGTTAACGGATACAAACGAACATTAGAGACCTTCTCCCCTACTTGTACACAAAACGTGATTCTGCTGACACTCAGAAAGGTGTTCTCTATAAACTAGAGTCAGCTGCCCAGCACCACAGATAATTTTCGAGGATTCTGTGTTTACAAGTTTCCCTACATGATAAAATTTGTAATCCCAACATCAAGACTTCACAACACTTCCACGGTCGTGCACGGATGCGTGCTCTGTGTGGAGTGGCAAACCCTTTTGAGTCACCTCACCTGCACACTCCCAACTGGAGCAACAAGGCAACCAACCCTCTCCCTTCTTATTTCGGCTGTAAACAAACACCCTTTTCACAGGGGATTTGGTGCCACATTCTTAAAGTTTCTGTGCATTTTGCCGGTGATTTCACCCTTTCAAATGTCCCCCAAGCACAGGACTGGTGTCGTCCAGTGTTTCCAAGTGTAAGAAGACCGTAAGGTGCCGTACGGCAAGAATAAGTGTGTTAGATAAGCTTCACTCAGGCATGGGTTATAGTGCTGTCAGTTGTGAGGTCAGTGTTAATAAGTCGACACTGTATATTAAAACACACGTAAAACAAAGGCTGTATACTGACCAGTTGGTGAAAATGTTGTGACCAGAGGCTCGCAGATACTTAATCCCATATGTTGCCTAAGAGTAAGTTTTCTACTTGCAGATTTAGTGTTCGTGGTTACCTTATATAGAATACAACTGCCACAAAGAAAAAATCAAAGGCAATGGGAGATTAAAATGAACAAATCACTAGTACAGAGGGATACATTATTTCAAAAATATTCGACTGGCTTAATTCCTTTTGGTTTAGTCTACATTAACCGAGACAAAATGTCACAAAGAATCACTAAATTATCATTTTTTTTTAAATAAATTATCATTTTAAGTAAGGTTTACTATGAAATAATTTCTACTTCATGATGAAACATGATATTGGTATATTTTCATGATGATATTTTTTTAAAGGACAGTTTCACTTAATAACAAAACCCAAAAAACATGGAAACAAATTCAACAGCTTTTTGTCAAATGTGCACAGTTTTCACTGCATCTTCATCAAATCCAAAATAAAAATCGTACCCAGTCCCTCTGGAGATTCTGAAGAACAGAAGGACACATCCAAATTAAAAACTGAAAACACCCTGTAGGTAATGGCGAAGCAAGCATTCCCACACTGTAAACACAGGAAAACTGAGGGTCACAAAGTCACAATAACTTGCCAAGAGCTACACAGTTAATCAATAAAAGTCATAATCATTCAGCTGCCTGCAAATCTTGCCATCACTCACACTACTTCTGGTTTGTGTTTTTTGAACTGCTCAGAGTGTTGTTAAAACACTACTCCTATATAACACAAAGAGTCCAGCGGGTCACTGTGATGACCTAGAAGGGTCGGGTGGAGATTCAGGAAGGGGGGTGAGTCATGACTGATTCGCATTGATGTATGGCAGAAACCAACACAACATTATAAAGCAATTATATACCAATTAAAAATAAATAAATTTACAAAGCACAAACATCATACTCCTAAATGCTCAAAATATTCCTAGCGTAACCAAACAAGACATCACCCTTTCTCAGTGAAGGGGATATGGAACCAAATGACTCACTTAGCTGCCCAAGAGTAGAGTTGGGAGAAAAGTGCAGATGATCCACTCTCACATACACCCATCTATCCAACAAATCATGTTAACTGTGCAGTGAAGAAACTAGACTCCTATTCCATCAATAATCTGATTAGAATATAAAGCAATCTAACAACAACATAAAGTAAACATAAAGACAAAGCTCATCATTCAAAAGGTCAGTGTCAACAAAATGTACTGGAAAGCCATTCATTTCCAGTGCGAACAGCAACACGGGTGCCTAAGTACAAAGGTAGGAAAGTGAGTGGTAAATACATGAATGCATGCGTGTGTGCTTAGTGTTGTCTGACTCTTTGCAATCCCATGTATTGTAGCCCTCTAGGCTCCTCTGTCCCTGGATTTCCCAGGCAAGAATACTGGAGTGGGTTGCCATTTCCTCCTCTAGGGAATCTCCCCAACCCAGGATCAAACCTGTGTCTCCTGGCAGGTGGATTCTTTATCACTGCGTCATGTGGGAAGCCCCATAGGTAGGAAAAGAGGGTAGTAACTGTATGAACAAATCTAGCCAATTACCTTGCTCACTGGGTATAACACTCTCGATAAGAAAACCCCACTTACGTTCCACAGTATGTTTTAAAAACACCACATACCCCATTAGAAGCCAAGACATCTTCCGTTTCTTCATCTTTGTGGTCGGCCTGAATTTCAAATGGATTCCCACACTGCAGTACTGCTCAAACAAGGTTACTGTTTTTGAGGAAGTTGCAGATGACTGCTTACTGGGTGAAACTGATGGGGAACGAGACTGTTCCATGAATTTAAATTCCTAGACATTAAGAAAAGAAGTGAGCCAGATTCCTTTTTGCAACAACAATAAAATTCAAGTACATAAACATGAGTTTGACCAAACTCCAGGAGATAGTGAAAGACAGGGACGCCTGGCCTGCTGCAGTTCATGGGGTCGCAAAGTACTGGGCACAACTCAGTGACTAAACAACAACTGAACATATTCCATCAGTGCAAATGTAGATAGTGAAGAAAACCATCCTGATTCTTTATGTTATTCATTTTTAAATCTCATATAAGTTTTCTGAAAGCACAAACTTGCACACACATGTTCAAACGTTTTCCTAAAGACAATTCAGTAAGCGACATCACTTAAAACAGAGCTATCTGCATCAAGCTATTTTTGGCTTACTGTATGGAATGGCACAGAATTTTTAATAACTTCAATTCAAATGATAATTCTAAAAATTTTTATCCAATAGCAAAAGTCCCAGTAGGGTAGTTTTAATCAACAGAGTCATTTATAAAAGCTAATTGCTGTCAGGTCAAATAGCTTTAAGATATTCTATGTGAATACAATGAAAACCAAGCATGCAACATTTATCCTTCTCTGTTATGGTGGTGGTGGTGGTTTAGTCGCTCCGTCGTGTCCGACTCTTGCGACCCCATGGACTGTAGCCCTCCAGGCTCCTCTGCCAATAGCATTCTCCAGGCAAGGATACTGAAGTGGGTTGCCATTTCCTTCTCCAGGGGATCTTCCCAACCCAGGAATCGAACCCAGGTGTCCTGCACTGCTGGCAGATTCTTTACTGACTGAGAATTTATGTGTGCCTATACCACACACACAATTGATGGCTAAACACAAATTCAAATAAAATTATTTACATAGAGATTCTAAAGCCAATGCTGGAATTTGAAGTAATATAAGGAATCATCTTAATTTAATAACTCTAAAAAATGTTAAAATTAATATTAATTTTGCTATCTTTAAAGCATTTATCAACATGTTTCATTGCATTTAATATCACCACTTTAGGAAAGCAATATGATAAACCTGGATAAGAAGTAAGCTATTATACAATATAAGCATAAACACTATTCCAATAAAAAAAAATCCTTTTAATCATGTACTCTTTACACTTATCCAGAATAAGAAAATTCCTTCTAGAAAGATATTTCTTCCAGAGGCAAAAACTAACTGCAGTAGACCTTCTAAAAAGGAATCTAAATTTACATACTATATTGTGACACTGGATATTTGTAGGACATTGTCTAACACACAAGAAATATTTATCTACACTATGTTTCAATCAAGAGAAAAAACAAATCAATTAAAGATATTTTCACAGATTACATTACAGGATTCAAGGAATCAATTAACTAATAAAAAACTAGTGGTATTTTTTAGTAAATGCCTCTTTTATCCCTGAGGCATTTTCTCATTACAGACAAATTTATGAGTTGCAGCAGAAATCAAGAACCTACTGGACCCTTTAAGAAATGATAAATTTTCTTCAAATATAAGCATTTTCACTAAAGACCATCAAAATATAACTGATTATTTTTCTGCAAGATTTAAATAAACCAGGGACTCTCTTCTGAAATCTAAAGAAAATAAATTACTTTAATTGTGACTCTTTGCAGGCAAAAGAGTTTTTCTAAACTGTATAAACTGAAATTAGTAAAAAGTGACAGACTGTAACATCCATAAAAGTGTCACCCTTGTAAAAAAAAAAAGGCTTATTATTAATCACTTTTAAGGAAGAAAGGAAAGGCACTCTCCCTTAATTATTTTATAAATGCTTTCATGTATCTGGTTTGCTTTTAAAGATTACTAAATAAAAAACTCATGTACACCCGAGACGGATTCATGTCAATGTATGGCAAAACCAATACAGTACTATAAAGTAAAAATAAAAATTAAAAAAAAAAGAATTGCCTATGAAAAATAAATAAATAAATAAAATCTTTTGTGGAAAACTTAAAAAAAAAAAACTGATTTATCTGTTCTTAAACTTACATGAAGCTGCAAGATGCTGAAATTTGACTTCACAGGACAAAGTTCCCAGGTCTCATTCTCTAGAAACATTCTCAGTTCATCAAGCCTTGTTCTTAAAAACAAATAATGAATAATCCCAAAAGTAAGAAGAAAAGCACACTGCACGCAAGGATTAATATAACAAAAACTATTATAGTTATCATTGTGATCATAATCAATTTTGAAAATCCATTCAGACCAATGTAGTAAACACAAACATTTGCTTTTATGTACTTATCTGTAAGAGAAAAAAACCTAAAGTATTTACCAAACTCAAGAATATTTCTACTATATTGTAAAAATAATAAATGCAGCGAAAATGACATTTTTATTAAGGGACTAAACTAAGTGACTCACCAACTCATGTACATAAGATATCCTTTAGCTAATGACACATCATTGCCAAGAGAAAAAACCAAGAAATAATTTACAAGATTTATGAAACCATAAATACTGACAAATGTTTTATGTTAAAAAGCATAGGTTTTAATCATTCTTACTAAACCACAGTATCAAGGGTGATTATCACTCTCTAAATATATTTTAGCTCAGTGCCTATCTATCTCTACACAACATTTATGAGATAAATTAGAAAATATGGCACTTAAATTAACAAGTAGTCACAGATTATACTGATCTCTTCTTTCTTTAATGCTACTGCTCTTAAAGTTTTCTGAGTGTGTACATGTGAGTGTATGTACGTTCAGTAGTGTCCAACTCTTTGTGACTCATGGACTGTAGACCTCTAGGGTCTTCTGTCCATGGAATTTTCCAGGCAGGAATACTGGAGTGGGTTGACATTTCCTTCTCCAGATTTTCCTGACCCAGGAATTGAACTCTCATCTCTGTGTCTCCTGCACTGGCAGGCAAATCATTTACCACAAGCACCGCCTGGGAAGCCCTCCCTCTTTGGTAATCAGTATATTACACAAGCAATTCCAGAGAAACAAATACTTCCTTCTGTTAACGCAGGAATAAAAGGACCAGTGCCTGTCCTCTTCCTACAACAAGCCTCACTGCTGTTACTAAAATCATGCTAAAAACAAAATCTAGATTTTTAAAACAAAAACCCACAGGTTCTAAATTAAATATGGAATAAATGGTAAAATCTGTGAAAAACAGAAGCTGCTCAAAATATTAGTGTTTTTAATAGACAAAGGCTTTAAAGTACCTACTGTAAACAAGTTAAACAAAATACAGAAAAAAAAAGATGCACAAAATGGATAGAAAGAAAATATCTTTTAAGAACTACAATAATAAAAACAAAAAAGAATTCTACATTCTATAACTGAAACTATATAATACTTCAAATTAAAACTGGGTAAGCAAAATGTCAGATGACAGAATTAATGAAGATGGTTCGACAGGAAATAGCAAATGGGGAAAAAAATGGGAAGAAACAGAAAAGATCATTTAGAGATAGGTGAGGCTGTCAAAACATCTAGTATGCATACAACTGGATGGAGAGGATAGAGGGAAGCGCAAAAGAAACGTATGACGTGGGAGGTCACGGCTGAGAATTTGGCAAGAGTGGTTGTGCCCATACCTATCACCATTTACAAAACTTAACTAAAATGAATCACAGATCAAATGTAAGAACTAAAAGGATGAAGTCTACAACTCTTACAATTCTACAAAGAAAAGATAAATTTTAAATGGGCAAAAGCTTTGAACAGACATTTTTTGTAAAGAAGATATATGAATGACCAGTAAACATGTAAAAAGTGTCATTCATCAAGCAAATATAAATCCAAACCATAAGGAGGTACCACTTCACAACCACCAGGATAGCTAAATCAAAGAGACAACAAGAGCTAGCAAGGGTTTGGAGAAGTTAGAACCCTTATATAGTGCTGGTGGAAAAGCAAAATGGTACAACCTCTTTGGAAAAGTTTGGTAGTTCCTAAAAATGTTAAATATAGAGTTACCATATGACCCAGAAACTTCACTCTGTATTGATTTTCTGTGGCTACTATAATAAATTACAAAAACTGGGTGACTTAAGGCTTAAGTTGGTGCTAGTGGTAAAGAACCCATCTGCCGATGCAAGAGACTTGGGTTCAATCTCAAGACAGAGGAGCCTGGTGGGATACAGTTCATAGGGTCGCAAAGAGTCTGACATGACTAAAGTGACTTAGCACGCACACACAGATGTGTGTTTATAAATTGTTTAGACAATTTATAATCTCACAGTTCTGGAGGCCAGAAGTCTGAAATCACAAGGTTGAAATCAAGATGTCAGCAGGAATACACTCTCTCCAGAAGCTTTAGAGGAGAATCTGTTCCTTTCCTCTTCCAATTTATGGTAATTGCTACCATTCCTTGGCTAGCGACCACAGTACTCCATCCTCCACCTGTCTTCACATAACTTCCTCCTATATGTTTCTCTGTGTCTGTATCAAGTTCCCTTCTATCTCTCTTTAACTGTGATGGCATTAGGGCCCACCCAGATAATCCAAGATAATCTCATCACAAAGTCATTAATTCAGTCATATCTACAAAATACTTTTTCCAAATAAATTAACATTTACAGGTGCCAAATATTAGGACCTAATTTTTTTGGGGGGGAGGGGGACAGAGGGAAATAGGCAAAACACTTTTCATCTTACTACACATTCCTAGATACATACCCAATGAACTGATGATATATGTCTATGCAAAAACTTACACACAAATATTTACAGCAGCATCATTAGCAAGAGAGTTCCAGAAAAAACATCTATTTCTGTTTTATTGACTATGCCAAAGCCTTTGACTGTGTGGATCACAATAAATTGTGGAACATTCTTAAAGATATGGGAATACCAGACCACCTTACCTGCCTCTTGAGAAACCTATATGTAGGTCAGGAAGCAACAGTTAGAACTGAACATGGAACAACAGACTGGTTCCAAATAGGAAAAGGAGTACGTCAAGGCTGTATATGTCATCCTTTGTTGGGGTCTTTAATGGACCGGGACCTGGTGGTCCAGAAGGGACGATAAGAAAGTGAAACAGAGAAAGAGGTGATATTCCCTGGTTTACGCAGAAAACCAATAAAGTCCTTGACATAGGACTTGTGTCTCTCATGAAGGCATCAGGGGCCCCCTTGAGGTGGGGGGTGAAGGCACAGGGCGCCTTCTCAAGAGAGTCTTAGAAGCCAGGGCAGAAGAGTAAGCAAGATGGGTCTCTGCGCTCCAAGGAATCAGCCAGAAATAGAGAGAGAGAGAGGGAGAGAGAGAGAGAAAGACAGACAGACACGGGGACCCAAGCTCTGATGGAGCAAAGGTGCTTTAATGAATTTTCTGTGAGTATATGTAAGCTGTGGTACAAGAAGGTACTTACGACTATGATAAAGATCAGAAAACCAAGCGTATAACAACTGTTACCAAGGGAACAAGGGATTAATAATTGCCACAAGGTCAGAAGACCATCCATATCTCAAGAAAGGGGATTGAGACTAAGCAGTTTTGTCATAAAGAGAATGTTTACTAAAGGAGACTCAAGCCTGTATCACACAATGACCCTGGTTCCTGGGAGCAGCATTCTGCTCCGCTTGAAAAGAAACAAAAGACTTGTGAGAAATAGCATGTAGGAATCCAACTGTTAAACATTCCCTGACAATCTGTCATATTTAACTTATATGCAAAGTACATCATGAGAAACACTGGGTGGATGAAGCACAAGCTGGAATCAAGATTGCTGGAAGAAATATCAATAACCTCAGATATACAGATGACACCACCCTTATGGCAGAAAGTGAAGAACTAAAGAGCCCCTTGATGAAAGTGAAAGAGGAGAGTGAAAAAGTTGGCTTAAAGCTCAACACTGAGAAAACTAAGATTGTGGCATCTGGTCCCATCACTTCATGGCAAACAGATGGGGAAACAGTAGAAACAATGGCTGACTATTTTTTAGGGCTCCAAAATCACTGCAGATGGTGACTGCAGCCATGAAATTAAAAGATGCTTGCTCCTTGGAAGGAAAGTTATGAACAACCTAGACAGCATATTAAAAAGCTGAGACATTACTTTGCCAACAAAGGTATACTAGTGAAGGCTATGGTTTTTCCAGTAGTCATGTATGGATGTGAGAGTTGGACTATAAAGAAAGCTGAGCATTGGAGAATTGATGCTTTTGAACTGTGGTGTTGGAGAAGACTCTTGAGAGTCCCTTGGACTACAAGGAGATCCAACCAGTCCATGCTAAAGGAGATCAGTCCTGAGTCTTCATTGGAAAGACTGATTTTGAAGCTGAAACTCCAATACTTTCACCACCTGATGCAAAGAGCTGACTCTGAAAAGACCCTGATGCTGATGCTGGGAAAGACTGAAGATGGGAGGAGAAGGGGACAACAGAGGATGAGATGGTTGGATCACATCAGACTCAATGGACATGAGTCTGGGTAAACTCCGGGAATTGGTGATGAACAGGGAGGCCTGGCGTACTGCAGTCCACGGGGTCTCAAAGAGTTAGACACGATTGAGCAACTGAACTGAACTGAAAAAGTGAAAACAACCCAAATATCCATTAACTGAGGAAAGAAAGAAAGAAAGAAAGAAGAGTCGCTCAGTCATGTTTGACTCTTTGTGACCCAGTGGACTGTAGCGCACCAGGCTCCTCCGTCCATGGGATTCTCCAGGCAAGAATACTGGAGTAGGTTGCCATTTCCTTCTCCAGGGGATCTTCCTGACCCAGGGATCAAACCCAGGTCTCCTGCATTGCAGGCAGACGC
This sequence comes from Aepyceros melampus, assembly GCA_006408695.1. Lineage (NCBI taxonomy): Eukaryota > Metazoa > Chordata > Mammalia > Artiodactyla > Bovidae > Aepyceros > Aepyceros melampus. The sequence continues at coordinate 352,914 of SJXQ01007669.1, forward strand.
TTTAACCTCTGAGCCATCAGGGAACTGAGAAAAGGAAAATCAAATTATGGTCTATCCATACAATGGAATATTATTTACCGATGAAAAAGAAAGAAGTTCTGTTACATGCTCCAACATCAATGAACCGTTAGAAATATTCTAAGTTAAAGCCAAATACAAAAGGCCATATAATGTATGATTTCATTTATATGAAATATTTATACACAGGCAACACACAATGGGCAAATACACAAAAACAAAAAATAAGTAAGTAATTGTCAGATGCTACAGGAGGAGAAAAGTGCCAATTAACTGGTAAAAGGTTACTTTTTGAAGTGATAAAAATATTCTGAAATTGATAGTGGTGATGCTGTTGCTGAATTATTAATATATACTTTATAGGAGTGACTTTTTGGCATTTTTGGTATGTGACTTTTATCTCGATAAAGCTATTACTACAGGACAGTTATTGAGATAGGCAGGACTCTAAAAGGCACTCTAAAATCCCTAAAGATTGTCTGCACTATTGCCCAGGACTAAATATGATGAAGACCGCCCTGTGATTACATTACCAAATATTGAAAAAAGATATTCTACTGATATAAATAAGATTATTTGAACTGCCTTGAGTTAATCAAAACAGAGATTATCCAGGTGAAACAAACCAAATTGAACAAGCCCTTTTAAAGTAGACCTTTTTTCTTCTCCTGATAAAAGATGGAGAAGTCAGACAGACTTGCTAGTTTCTGAAACCAAAGGGTTCAAGTGCAAGGACCAGAGACATAGGGAGCTGAAGGCTTTTTAGCTGATGGGCAGCATGAAAACAGAAACCTCAGTCCTAAAACCACAGGGAACTGAACTGGCCAGTGTCTTGAAAGTGCTCAGATGCAGATTCTTCCTCAGAGTCTTCAGATGAAAGACCAGCTAACACCTGGATTTAGGCCCTGTGAGAACCTAAGCTGGGAACCTAGACAAGACTTCCAGACTTTCATAGAACTGTGAGAAAACAAAAGGGTGTTGTTTTAAGCTGCTAAAATCCATGGTATCCTATTACAGAATAATATAAAACTATTACAGTGATGAAAGATACCAACTCACAGACTGAGGCTTAGTTATGCCTACATATAAAAAGCATAGAAAATAATATAGAAAGTAAAATATATGACAATAACACTAAAAGGGTAAGAGAAGGTAAATGCATTGTAAAGTTGGTTCCTGCATTATTTTGGAGGCATATTAACCTAAGCTCAACTGTAACAGAACAGGAATACATATTGGAATGTTGATGGTAGCCAGTAACAGAATACACATTTTAAGGCTGACAAAAAAGTGATCTGAAAATTGAAAAGACACAGATCAATCCAAAAGACAGCAGAGAGGAAAAAAAATGAATGAAAAAACAATTATCTACACTTTTAGAAATCAAACAGCAATATGATGGGCTTAAATCCAACTATGCCAATAATACATTACATGAAAATGAAATAAAGGTCCAATCGAAACACAAAAATTGTCCAACTGAATGTTAAAATTTAAAAAACCCTATATGCTATTTATAAGAAGCATACTGGAACTATAAGGTTGAAGTTAAAATTAGACTGGAAACAAAACTAGATTGAAAGTAAAAATTACAGACATGATTTCTTAAAATTATGAACTACAAAGGAAATCTTATCAAAATTCTTTCTTCATCTATTAAAGTGATAAATATGGTATTTTTCCTATAGCTGTGAATTAGTGAATTAAATTTATTAATTTTATTCCTGTACTCAACTCTGCCTGTTCTTGAAGTATTGTCTATTTTTAGATATACTGGATGTAACCTGCCAATCTTTTGTTCAGGACTTTTGCTCTTAAGTTCTTTTGAGGTACTAACCTGTAATTTTTCTTGTTTATAATGTTTTGGCATTAGTGCTATGATGTAAGTTAGTGCTAAGATGTAAGTAGTGCTATGATGTAACTCATAAAGTAAGTTATAAAGCATTCCTTCCTTTTCTATTCTCTGCATTAAAAGGCAGATCCTTAACACCTGGACTACCAGGGAAGTTCTTTTCTATTCTCTGAAGGAGTTTGTGTTGATATTACTTCCCCCTTAAAGGTTTAGAAGAATTAACCAATGACAGCAACAGGCTTGGAGGTTTCTTTGTGGAAATGCTTTGAAGTGAGGATTCAATTTCCCTAAAGATACAGGACTACTCAGGTTTTCTATATTTTATCAGCTTATTATGTTTGATTTTACAAGGAATTCATTCATTTCTTTCTAAATTGTCAAGTTTATTAGCATAAAGTCTATATAATTTTATTTCTAATGTCTTAAGATCTATGTGCAAGAGTATTCAGTCATTTCAGTCGTGTCCTACTCTTTCCGACCCTATCCACTGTAGCCCTACCAGGTTCCTCTTCCATGGGATTCTCTAGGCAAGAATACTGGAGTGGGTTGCCATTCCCTTCTCCAGGAGATCTTCCCAACCCAAGGATCAAACGTGTATCTCCAGTGATTTCTGCATTACAGGCTGTTTCTTTATCACTGAGACACCAGGGAAGCCCCTTGAGAACTATAGATATCCCTTTAACGGATGATATAATTTCTTTCTTTTTTCTTGCACAGTTTTGCTAAGTAGTATTGTAGATTTCCTTCTATTATATACATTTACTTTCTCTTTCATTGACTTCTCAGTTCAGTTGCTCAGTAGTGTCCATTTGCGACCCCATGGACCCCAGCATACCAGGCCTCCCTGTCCATCACTAACTCCCGAAGCTTGCTCAAACTCATTCCCATTGAGTTGGTGATGCCATCCAACCATCTCATCTTCTGTCATCCCCTTCTCCTCCTGCCTTCAGTCTTTCTCAGCATCAGGGTCTTTTCAAATGAGTCAGCTCTTTGCATGAGTTGGCAAAAGTATTGGAGTTTCATCTTCAACATTAGTCCTTCCACCCAGGACTGACTTCCTTTAAGATGGACTGGTTGGATCTCCCTGCAGTCCAAGGGACTCTCAAGAGTCTTCTCCGACACCACAGTTCAAAAGCATCAATTCTTCAGTGCTCAGCTTACTTTATAGTCCAACTCTAACATCCATACATGACCACTGGAAAAACCATAGCCTTGACTAGATGTACCTTTGTTGGCAAAGTAATGTCTGCTTTTTAATATACTGTCTAGGTTGTTCAGCTTCTTCAGCATTACTAGTTGGGGCATAGACTTGGATTACTGTGATACTGAATGGTTTGCCTTGGAGATGAACAGAGATCATTCTGTCATTTTTGAGATTGCATCCAAGTACTACATTTCAGACTCTTTTCTTGACCATGATGGCTACTCCATTTCTTCTGAGGGATTCGTGCCCGCAGTAGTAGATATAATGGTCATCTGAATTAAATTCACCCATTCCAGTCCATTTTAGTTCACTGATTCCTAGAATGTCATGTTTACTCTTGCCATCTCTTGTTTGACCACTTCCAATTTGCCTTGATTCATGGACCTGACATTCCAGGTTCCTATGCAATATTGCTCTTTATAGCATCAGACCTTGCTTCTATCACCAGTCACATCCACAACTGGGTATTGTTTTTGCTTTGGCTCCATCCCTTCATTCTTTCTGGAGTTATTTCTCTACTGATCTCCAGCAGGAAAAGGAGTATGTCAAGGCTGTATATTGTCACCCTGCTTATTTAACTTCTATGCAGAGTACATCATGAGAAAGGCTGGCCTGGATGAAGCACAAGCTGGAATCAAGATTGCCGGGAGAAATATCAATAACCTCAGATATGCAGATGACACCACCCTTATGGCAGAAAGTGAAGAGGAACTAAAAAGCCTCTTGATGAAAGTGAAAGTGGAGAGTGAAAAAGTTGGCTTAAAGCTCAACATTCAGAAAACGAAGATCATGGCATCTGGGCCCATCACATAACAGGGAATGGATGAGGAAACAGTGGAAACAGTGTCAGACTTTATTTTTTGGGGCTCCAAAATCACTGCAGATGGTGACTGGAGCCATCAAATTAAAAGACGCTTACTCCTTGGAAGAAAAGTTATGACCGACCTAGACAGCATATTCAAAAGCAGAGACATTACTTTGCCAAAAATGGTCCGTCTAGTCAAGGCTATGGTTTTCCAATGGTCATGTATGGATGTGAGAGTTGGACTGTGAAGAAAGCTGAGTGCTGAAGAATTGATGCTTTTGAACTGTGGTGTTGGAGAAGACTCTTGAGAGTCCCTTGGACTGCAAGGAGATCCAACCAGTCCATTCTGAAGGAGATCAACCCTGGGATTTCTTTGGAAGGAATGGTGCTAAAGCTGAAACTCCAGTACTTTGGCCAGGTCATGTGAAGAGTTGATTCATTGGAAAAGACTCTGATGCTGGGAGGGACTGGGGGCAGGAGGAGAAGGGGACGACAAAGGATGAGATGGCCGGATGGCATTACTGACTCATTGGACATGAGTCTGATGAACTCCGGGAGTTGGTGATGGACAGGGAGGCCTGGCGTGCTGCGATTCATGGGGTCACAGAGTCGGACACGACTGAGCGACTGAAATGAACTAGGTTGTTCATAACTTTCCTTCCAAAGAACAAGTGTCCTTTAATTTCATGGCTACAGTCACCATCTGCAGTGATTTTGGCGCCCCCCAAAATAAAGTCAGCCACTGTTTCTACTGTTTCCCCATCTATTTGCCATGAAGTGATGGGACCAGATGCCATGATCTTAGTTTTCTGAATGTTGAGCTTTAAGCCAACTTTTTCACTCTCCTCCTTCACTTATACTGACTTTTACTCTTATAATTTATCTTCCCACTATTTCTTTAGGTTTAATTTGCTGTCATATTCTAAACTTTTTGAAATGTAAGTTTAGGGCACTGAATTTTCAAACTTTCTTCTTTACCAAAAAATGCATTTAAAACTAAAATCTCCCCCTCTGCTTTAGTTATACCTCACCATTTTATATTATATGTTTATTAACATTCATTTAAAAATATTTTCTAATTCCCAATATGATTCCTTCTTTAACATGGAAAATAGGTTGCTTAATATCCAAAAACTGGCAGATTTTCTAGTTCTCTCTTATTTATTTCTAGTTTAATTCCACTGTGGTCAGAATATGTTCTGATTTCCATCTTTTGACTTTTTCTATTTTAAACACTTGCTTTGAGTCCCAGCAATTGATTGACTTTGATTAACTGTCCTTCTGCTCTGAAAAGAAAAATGAATTCTTCAGCTATTAAGTATTATAATGTATACATACATATATGTATAAACGTATATATATATATATCAATATATCTACATAAATTAGGTAAATTTTATTAATATCTGGTCAAATATATATCCTTACTGATTTTTTTGTCTGTTTATATTACCAATTACTAAAAGTGGCACGCAAAAATTCTCAACTATGATTATAAATTGTCTATTTCTTCTTCTAATCTGAATATTTTTGCTTTATATATTTTTATTTTATCTTAGTAAGAGCTACAAATTCAGGACTGTTATACCTTCCTAACAGATTTTCATAATAATGAAAATCTATTCATCATTATGAAGTATACCTTTTACTTTTAGTAATACCTTTTGACTAAAAGTTGACTATGTCTAAGGAATTTCTTTCATCTGATATAGAGTGTCTACAAAAACCTACCACAAATATCATACTTACTGGTAAAGTACTGAGTGAAAGAATGTCCCTTGTTGACATTTGTACTCAAAATTGTACCAGAAGTCCTAACCAATACAAATGTTAGAAAGTAATATATAAAACCATCACTATTCACACATGACATACTGTAGACATGGGCAATTCAAAGAATTTCCAATTAATTTTAATAAAATGCTAATTTAACCCCCAGATCACAGGAATCCTGGGTCAATACACTAAATCAACTCACATGTCTATGTGTGTGAGAAACAACAAAAGCAACACAATTCATAATAATATTTATAAACCCACAATGTTTACATAATGTTCAGCCACGACTAGTCAATGGTGACAGAAGTTAAGAACAGCAGTTAATTCTGAAGAGGCTACTGACCGAGAAAAGTACAAGAGATTCTTCGGGGATACTGGAAAAGTTACATATATTAACCTGGGCAGTTTATGTAGTGTGTGTGCCTGCGTGCTAAGTCACATCAGTCGTGTTCGACTCTTTGCGACCCCATGGACTGTAGCCCGCCAGGATCCTCTGTCCATGGGGTTTTCCAGGCAAGAATACTGGAGTGGGTTGCCACGCCCTATTCCAGGAGAGCTTTCCAACCCAGGGATTGAACCCACAACTCTTGGGTCTCCTGCACTGTAAGGCACTTTCTTTAGCACTATCGCCACCTGGGAAGCCCTTTATGCAGTGTACATATATTAAAAATTCATAGAGCTGTACAATAAGATATGCATACATTTATATGAGTTAAGTTTTAATAAAATTTTTTCAAAGGAAAAAACTAATAATCTATCACTATCCTCCCAAACTGTCTGCAATAAAAGGCAGGCCCATTTTAAAGATAAGCCACAGGTGGCTCAAAGCAAGCATGAATCCACTTGTGAAGGGCCACAAGCTCACAACTAGCAGACAGCAGAGACAGGGGCCCTGACTTCCAAGTCATGTTCTTTTCACTGCAACATGGTCAGCAACAACAGCAAAAAGGAAAAATTTCATTTTTTACTGGAAACCATAAGTTGGTTAATATTATCCAAATTGATTCAATAAAGCCAAGGAAAACTTCCTCTACATCGCTTTCCCCAAGAACATTTTATACAAACTGAAAAATTTGCACTTTATATGCTTTCTTCTAATTTATTGTACTAACACCCAAAAGATAGCAGTTATGATGAAAAAGCAGTTAAGTATGTAAAGTACAAAATGCAATCGGATGTTGAGTAACAGAATTGACTGTAATCATAAAGTTAAGTGAAAAGCAATCTCGATCATTACTTTAAGCGCTGTGGGTGTCACCTGCATCTTCAAGAAACCAGACATAAGCAGGATACAAAGAATTCTTTTTGGCAAACTAACAAATAGGTGCAACTAAAATAAAATTAAAGATATTTTAAAGTGCAAACACAGTGAAGAAGATAACAACCGATTTACAAACTGTCTCAAATATGTTGATCTACAAGTTAAAGGGAAAATATCAATGAATTACAAGTGTGTGAAACAGAAAACTTTTTCTTAACCTAATAAAAGAATTAAAGCAATAGAAGTTAGGCTCCAGAAGCAAATGATAAAAGCACAGAGTTTAAAGAAGGTAGAATAGCCAACATTAGCCTTACACACTTTGAAGAGAAGGAACCTGATGCTCAGAAAATTAAAGATTGGTTAAAATCACAGGGGTGGTAAAGTTAGTGAGGAACACAGTAAAGGTCGGAACCCAAGGCCACTGATAACACCACACGGGCTGAAACTTTTTACCAGCAGGAGGAAAAGCGGAATTTGATAGTTGTTCACTCACTATTATGGTATATTTATGTGTATGTACATCCGGTCCCATCACTTCATGGGAAATAGATGGGAAAACAATGGAAACAGTTCAGACTTCATTTATTGGGGGCTCCAAAATCACTGCAGATGGTGATTGCAGCCATGAAATTAAAAGATGCTTACTCCTTGGAAGAAAAGTTATGACCAACCTAGACAGTATATTCAAAAGCAGAGACGTTACTTTGCCCACTAAGGTCCATCTAGTCAAGGCTATGGTTTTTCCTGTGGTCATGTATGGATGTGAGAGTTGGACTGTGAAGAAGGCTGAGTGCCAAAGAATTGATGTTTTTGAACTGTGGTGCTGGAGAAGACTCTTGAGAATCCCTTGGACTGCAAGGAGTTCCAACCAGTCCATTCTGAAGGAGATCAGCCCTGGGATTTCTTTGGAAGGAATGATGCTAAAGCTAGTACTCTGGCCACCTCATGCGAAGAGCTGACTCATTGGAAAAGAGTCTGATGCTAGGAGGGATTGGGGGCAGGAGGAGAAGGGGACAACCGAGGATGAGATGGCTGGATGGCATCACGGACTCGATGGACGTGGTCTGAGTGAACTCCGGGAGTTAGTGATGGGCAGGGAGGCCTGGCATGCTGTGATTCATGGGGTCACAAAGAGTTGGACCCGACTGAGCAACTGAACTGAACATATATAAATAATTTATGTATCTGTGTATGTACATATATACATATGTGTATATATAATGTGTATGTACATATATATGGAAGAGAAACTAGTCTGATATAATAGGTATATATAATGAAGACACTATTCCTTTTGCTCTCATTTTAAGTTCAAAATTTAAGCCCTCTTATATAGTTTAGCATGGAAAATAGTCATATTTTACATAATTGAATATTTAGAATAATGTGTCATGTACTAAAAATAAACGAATTTATTGGTACCATTTTCACCAAAGTGAAAGTGAAAGTGAAGTCGCTCAATCGTGTCCGACTCTGCGACCCCGTGGACTGTAGCCCATCAGGCTCTTCCATACATGGGATTCTCCAGGCAAAAATACCCCCAAAAACTGGTTTCTGAAAACATTTTTCTCTGTTTTCCCAAGGAATACAGAACAGGGCTGCAACAGTATCTTCTATTCCACACACAGCTCTTCTACGACATGACCTAACCATTCCCCTGTCAACAGAAACAGTCTGATTTCCCTCCCCTTCAATCTGAACCAGCGTTATGAGAAGTCTGCATTCAATGGAATGTGGTAGAAGGACTGCATGCGTCCCGAGCGTGGGTCTGAAAAGGCCAAGCACCCTCCACGTGGTTCTCTTGGAATGCTAGTTCTACGGGAAGCCAGCTGCCACAGAAGAAGTCCAACCACGCAGAGAGCACCACCCCAGGGAAGCCACATGTGGGCACGCTGAAACCAATTCAGCTGTACAGCCTTCTAGCCACCTCCACCAAGGTGCAAGCGAAGCCATCCTGAACCCGCCACACAAAGCTGAGCGCTCCTGAGTCACCCCAGTCAATGCTATGAGGAGCAGAAGGATCTTGATCCCTGCTTAAATTATTCGTGACTCACAGAATACATGAAATAACGACAAGATGGTGGTTGTTTTAAGCCTGTAAGTTTCAGGATAGTTTGTTACAATGCAATAATAGGAAAACATATCCATGGACACTTACACTTCAGTGTATACATAACAAATAACTTCAATTGAAGTTATTATACTGGTTAACCTTTTACTTAAAAAAAAAAAACTCTCAGATATCTTATACAACAACCAGAATTACTGATAACTTATTTTCTACTCTCTCTGAAGCCTTAACCAAAATAGTTTATTTGGCAGAAGATATATGGGCAGGGGAAGGAGGAGCAGTGTGACATGAGCAGGCAGGTCAGTTCTAGAAGATATCAGGTCCAATATTCAAACCAGAAGACATGATTTAATCACTTGACCAAGACAGAAAGCAAAGATAAGTATATGGATAATAAAACTAACTCTAGAACCACACATTTTAAAGATGCTTTAAGGAATAAACCAAGCCTTTCTTACTCAGGCAAAGACTTTTCTCCCTATAAGGACAGGTGATCTTTCTCTTCTGACATCAGTCGATGCACCTTTAAGGTCACTGAAGACATTATAAACTTTGATTATTAAAGCAATTAAAAAAATGTACTTGTTAAATGTCTTGACAGCAGTACACGACTGCATAGTCTCTATGTCATTACTGTTTTAGATCATTTGTGCTTTGGGGAATTCTGCAACATCTGGCAGAAGACTGACAGCTTTCAGTGTATACAAACTTAGAGCCTGAACATCAAGAGACCTGGGGGAATAAAACACATCTTGAAAGATGTGAAGTTACATCGACAGATGACAGAGACTGTGCTTCCTTACATGCTCATCCAACTCTGCCCAAGAAAAAGATAATGGCAGGCAAACTTTAATACTTCCACAAAAAAACACCAGGACATTCTATAAACAGATGTTCTGCCAAAGAGTAAAATGCTTCTATGTTCACCCTGTTGTTATGTCTACATCTTGAAACCAACAGTCTAAATGGACTCAAAGTCAGGATAATTCAGTTCAGGAATTTCTTCATTCTCAAGAGCTCTATTTGGCAGAAGACCATGAAACAAACTGTAAGCATGTTTGAACACTTTAATAAAATCAAAACAGATGATCCTAGCTCAGCATGTTTCACGGTATTTTCTGGTATTTATGTAGTATTATTTGGTGAAGGAGGAATTAAATCAAAATTTAGTAGATTTAGATTCATCACTGGCTAATGTAATGACTTTCATCAACTCAATATTTGTACGCTGGTATCATTTCTAAACTGCCTGTCAAGTTTGTCTTGCTTTAGAGCACAGTGATGGTTGGCACCCACTTTGCCAAGTGATTTTCATTATAATTTCCCAAATGGCAGCTGTTAGAGAGAGAATGATTGCAGGCAGTATATAAACAAGACTGGTTTAAACACTGGGAAAAGGGAAGAATACTACAAAAAAAATTAAATCTTTATGTTTTAACCTATTTTTATAATATATAGAGCAGCATAAAAAAGGGAAAGATTTGCAGGTAATACTTAGGGAGACCATTTAGTCCAACCACCTCATTTTACAATTGATAGATAGAACCATATCCCAGAGGGTTAAGTATTTGGTCAATGTCAGAAAAATGGTGAGAGGCAAAAATGGGATAAGAACCCAATTTACTATTTCCCAGTCCTCCTCTCCTCCTAACAATACAATATAGCCTCCTCACTGTGAAACAAGTTTCACAAGTGTTTCTGAGGAAAGTCAATTAAAATGTTGGGTATTTTGAAAACAATAATTAATATCTGTGTTTTCTAAGCTCATCAAGGTGAACTTTTGTGAGGAATCTCCATTAGCATCTAGAAATGCCTATTATACCTGGTGGCAATAGATGACATCTTTTGATAATAAAGTGGAATGCAGAATGGAAACCATTAAATGAACCCACATTTCTGCATTGCATACATCTTACAGTCATAATGAACAAAAGACCCTCCAGTGGTATTGAAGGATATAAAGCAATCTTTGGGAAATGGACAAGCAGCATGCCTTCATTCTAATGGGTAAGTGAGGCTTCCCATTTCTTCATAGTTCTTGATTCTTTCCCATTTCCCATCTGTGATTTCAAGGCCACCCTCATTTCGGAAAGCAATGTGTACAGGTTGGGACTTCCACTTTAGTAGGGCTTAAGTTTTACCAGAAAAGGAAGTTGTAAACGAAGGTAGTGTTAGGGTTTTATGTTGTTCCCTTACCACTGTCTTCCTGTGCATGCATGCTAAGTCACTTCAGTCATTTCTGACTCTTTGTGACCCCATGGACTGTAGCCCAGCAGGCTCTTCTGTCCATGGAATTCTCCAGGCAAGAATACTGGAGTGGGTAGCTATTTTCTTCTCAAGGGGATCTTCCCAACTCAGGGATCAAATCCGGGTCTCCTGCACTGCAGGCAAATTCTTTTTGAGAATCTGAGCTACCATGGAAGCCCACTTTGGTAAAGAATCAATTTAAATATACTTTAAAAGTAAATATTTAATGACTGAGTGAAAGTTACTCAGTCCCGTCCGACTCTTTGTGACCCCAGGGACTACACAGTCCATGGAATTCTCTAGGCCAGAATACTAGAGTGGGTAGCCTTTCCATTCTCCAGGGATCTTCCAGATCCAGGAATTGAACCAGGGTCTCCTGCCTTGTAGGTGGATTCTTGACCAACTGAGCAATCAGGAAAGCCCATATTTAATTTTAATAGTTTACTATTAAGACAGAAAATGTGTACTTAAATATACTGAATAATAAATCAAATTAGTCAATGGTTTCACATGCAGTAATCTCTCTTCTGACTCAGCACACATCACCGTGACCAGGGGTTGACTCCAAACAAGGAGAAAAAGAACTTCAAATCCCAACTCTCCCTGGTACCAAATAACAAAATCAAATCATTTTAAAAAGCAAACTAACAAGTGAAATATACAATGATAATGATAAAATGATAAAATTTTATCAATGCAAATGATAAAATATATGTAAGAGATATAGTACAGGGTTCAGCTTACATGAAGAAAGGTCTAATTACTGTTCGCTCTCTCAGTTTAACGCTACTTTAAGTGTACCATCACACTGCTATGTAAGCATTCTTTCCCACCTTTCTCCATTCCCAAAACTATTCCACAGCACCCTTTTTAAAATTGGTAGTGACTGTTTGTCAAAGCAACATAGTACACAGTCTTGGCCTTATAGCTAGATTCTGAATATCATGCCCCCTTCTCTAAAAGCCTTTTTACTCCTAAAAGGTACATAGTTTCAAGCACATCCGCTTTGCTGAACGCTGCCTCTATTGATTTAACTTCCTTACTAAACTAACACCATATACGCAGGTAGAGAATAGTGGTCAGATGTTTCTAGGGATCCTCAATGTAAGAATCATCTTATACCCACAAAGAAGTCAGTTCAACATTTTAAACCCCTCAAGACAAAGTACATATTGAAATTTACAAAAAGTAATGAGAATAATTTATGCCATTTTTGGTAAAAAAGAAATAATAACCTAATCATCCTAAAAAGAGCTACAAAGAAGATAGTCTTTCAAATTCAAAAGTAATTCTTTTAAACCAATCAATGCTATAAGATTAATAAACATGAGAAAAAGCTATTCTTACTACCTAAATAAGTCTATCATGTTTTATTAGAGTTCTTACCTATGATAGTTCTTAAAATAATTGACACTTTGTTTTCTAATAGATTCTTGCAAAACTTCAGACTTGCTACCACAAAATTCTTCTCCAACTTGCATCAACCTAGGCGGACAGAAAGATTTATGACAATTTCAGCAACATGTTTTTTATCGGGAAATAAAAGAAGTCCAGGTCATCTTTATTCAAAGACAACAAATCATAAAAATTTGGATGCTTGAAGAAATTCTAAAGATTACAAATTCATTACAGTTTACCAACATCCAAAGGGCAGAAATATTTAAACGCATTCACACATAAACCAGCAGAAATTAGACTGTGAATGCTCAATTATCTTCACTTCCATGAAGTTATAGCTTGTAACTCACTGATTCAAGGTTTCATTAATTATCATGGTTCAATGAAACAAGATAAAGAATAAGACAAGATCTCAAACACTACCTGCTGATTATATCCAAGACAAAGATGAAATCATCATATTTGAATATAGACAAATCAGTTCCAAGCAAGTAGGTTTTAACTTTTAGCTGAACATCCTACAAAACAAAAGAAAAAATTTTTCAAGTAAATCCAAAATATAGAAAGTAAGTTCTCAGAACCATGTTTTTGTATAGCTGCACATTAAAATGAGACAGGAATAGATTAACTTGATAAAAAAATATATCTATTTAGGCCAATACCCAACAAGGGGTGATATCAGAAACAGTTCCATAATCAGATATAAAAATAGTATAGGCCACAGTATCACTATTAATATACACACATACATGCAAGATAAGAATTATATTCTTATACTGGATACATAGATAAAAATCACCACTATTTGTATATATCTAGAATAATCACCTTATACTGTATGCAGTAATCACTTAAATCTGCACACAGATTTAAGTAATCACTTTAAATCTATATGCAGGTGAAGAAGCAACAGTTAGAACTGGACATGGAACAACAGATTGGTTCCAAATCAGGAAAGGAGTACGTCAAGGCTGTATATTGTCACCCGCTTTTTTAACTTATATGCAGAGTACATCATGTGAAATGCCGGGCTGGATGAAGCGGGAATCAAGACTACTGGGAGAAATATCAATAACATCAGATTTGCAGATGACACCACCCTTATGGCAGAAAGCGAAGAACTAAGAGCCTCTTGATGAAAGTGAAAGAGGAGAGTGAAAAAGTTGGCTTAGAACTCAACATTCACAAAACTAAGATCATGGCATCTAGTCCCATCACTTCATGGCAAATAGATGGGGAAACAGTGACAGACTTTATTTTTTGGGCTCCAAAATCACTGCAGATGGTGACTGCAGCCATGAAATTAAAAGATGCTTGCTCCTTGGAAGGAAAGTTATGAACAACCTAGACAGCATATTAAAAAGCAGAGACACTACTTTGCCAACAAAGGTCTGTCTAGTCAAGGCTATGGTTTCTCCAATAGTCATGTACAGCTGTGAGACTTGAACTATAAAGAAAGCTGAGCGCCGAAGAATTGATGCTTTTGAACTGTGGTGTTGGAGAAGACTCGTGAGAGTCCCTTGGACTGCAAGGAGATCCAACCAGTCCATGCTAAAGGAGATCAGTCTTGAGTGTTCATTGGAAGGACTGATGTTGAAGATGAAACTCCAATACTTTGTCCACCTGATGCAAAGAGCTGACTCTGAAAAGACCCTGATGCTAGGAAAAGACTGAAGGCGGGAGGAAAAGGAGACATCAGAGGATAAGATGGTTGGATGACATCACCGACGCAATGGACATGAGTTTGAGTAAGTTCCAGGAGTTGGTGATGGACAGGGAAGCCTGGAGTGCTACAGTCCATGGGATCGCAAAGAGTTGGACATGACTGAGCAACTGAACTGAACTGAACTAGGTGTACAGGTAAAAATCACCAATCACTACTCGGTAGGCTAGAAACGCCAAAATAATTGATTCAAAAATAATAAGAATAAGATAATCATGTGAAGTCTTTAGGTACAATATATAAAAATTAATATGTATACCTGTTGGGGCACCTGAAAATGGAAAGATTCATTCAAAACAAATTATTAAAAATACAGTACACTTAGGAATAACTTTAGTAAGGGCTATCAGATCTATAAGAAAGAAAATATAGCAACTCAAAGGGGATACAAAAGAATGTCCATACATTGAGAGTTAAGGGACTGAATAGGTGACTAAATATTATAAATATGTCCATTTTTCCAAGTTAATGTAGAGATACAGTGAGATTCTAACCAAAATCACATACACACAAAAAATTTCTTCTGAACAATTATTCTAATATTCACCAGAAATAAACAGACAATACCTCTTTTTAAAAAATAGGGCTTTGAAAAGAGAGAGTAAACATCATTATGAGTGATGTTGGAGGACGTGTACCACCTACATTAAGATATTAAAAACTATCCAAAAAATGCTAGCAATATACAGAAAAATCAATGGAATAGGAAAAATAAATCAAATAGTGCTAATACACATGTATGAGCTTAATAAACAGCAATAAAAACTACTGTTTTCTGAGTATTTACTTTTCTCTAGCATTAATATTAAGAACTTTACAGATTATCTTTAATTCTAAAACAGAGTTGTTAAGCAAGTCTTCGTTATCCCCCAGGCAAAGAGAAATTGAAAGAGTTCAAAATGAAAGTGAAAGTCGCTCAGTTCAGTTCAGTCACTCAGTGGTGTCTGTCTCTTTGCGACCCCATGAACTGCAGCACGCTAGACCTCCCTGTCTATCACCAACTCCCGGAGTCCACCCAAACCCACGTCCATTGAGTCGGTGATGCCATCCAACCATCTCATCCTCTGTCATCCCCTTCGCCTTCTGCCCTCAATCTTTCCCAGCATCAGGGTCTTTTCAAATGAGTCAGCTCTTCACATCAGATGGCCAAAGTATTGGAGTTTCAGCTTCAACATCAGTCCTTCCAATGAACACCAAGGACTGATCTCCTTTAGGATGGACTGGTTGGATCTCCTTGCAGTCCAAGGGACTCTCAAGAGTATTCTTCAACACCACAGTTCTCAGTCATGTCCAACTCTTTGTAACCCCTGGACCATATAGTCCATGGAATTCTCCAGACCAGAATACTGGAGTGAGTGGGTATCCTTTCCTTCTCCAGGAGATCTTCCCAACCCAGGGACAGAACCCAGGTCTCCCTCATTGCAGGGGGATTCTTTGAAAGAGGTCAACCAATTCCCTAAATCCACATACCAGTGAAAGAGAAACCAAAGATTTAACCCAGGTCTATCTGCCTTCACAGTCTCCTCTTTTTACTGACTCTTGCTACAAAGAGGTATCCCCCCAAAAAAGAGGGAAGAACCAAGATTATCCAAGAAGTAGAGAAGGGGAACCTAAATAATTGGTGGGGTGGGGGAGGTTGTGTGTGGGAGAAGACATCCTCTCTTTACATCATGTATCAAAAGAAATATAAAACAGATTAAGTAAATGTTTTTGTAGGTTTTCAAAAGATTAAAAATTTAATAAAAAAGCAAAAATATTTTCTAACTACCTAAGCAGTATCCTAGGTATTATTGCTATTGCTATTGCTAAGTCACTTCAGTCGTGTCCGACTCTGTGTGACCCCAGAGACGGCAGCCCACCAGGCTCCCCCGTCCCTGGGATTCTCCAGGCAAGAACACTGGAGTGGGTTGCCATTTCCTTCTCCAATGCATGAAAGCGAAAGGTGAAAGTGAAGTTGCTCAGTCGTGTCCGACTTAGCGACCCCATGGACTGAAGCCTACCAGGCTCCTCCATCCATGGGATTTTCCAGGCAAGAGTACTGGAGTGGGGTGCCATTGCCTTCTCCGTCCTAGGTATTAGGGATATAGCAATTAATACAAACTTTCGATAAATATTTGTAATTACCAAATGAATACTGACCTGAGCTTTACATAAGAAAGCATACTTTAAGAATAAATGCAACATGTCATAAACGACAAACGTCAACAGTTTGACCTCATAAAAAACCATCTGCATATAAAAAATTTAAGTGAAAAT
This sequence comes from Aepyceros melampus, assembly GCA_006408695.1. Classification (NCBI taxonomy): domain Eukaryota; kingdom Metazoa; phylum Chordata; class Mammalia; order Artiodactyla; family Bovidae; genus Aepyceros; species Aepyceros melampus. The sequence goes on from SJXQ01007669.1 coordinate 369,528, forward strand.
ACACAAATGATATACAAAGGATTATCCTTTATCAGATAAATCATTTAAAACCTATGAGCAAAAAACATGAGAAATAATTCATAAATAACTAATAAATTTTTAAATGTTCAAGTTCTCAAATAATTAAAGAAGCATAAATTAAAACACTAATGAAAATATAAACATCTCTTGGAAAAAAATTTTTTTCTACATTAATAGGAGACAAAACCAAAACATGATACAAAAACATTTAAAATAAGGGTGTCAAGTACTTATTAGAAAAATATGAACAACATAAATACAGTAATGGTAACAACAGAGCAAACTAGAATTCATTGCAAAATGCCTAAGAGGAAAAGAGCTATTTCTTTAAAATTAATAAAGAGAATTATGTACAAAGAAGGTAAGTGGTTATTAGTATTGCAGCATCAATCAACATAGTATCCAAATGTAAAAAGCAAAAGTTGTTAGAAATTAAAGAAAAACCTGACAAAATTACAATCATGCCAGAAGGTTAAAACTGCTCCCTCAGAGCAGCACAGACCAAGAAAACCAAAACCAAATAAGGATATAGATGAGAATAATACATAACTAGCTGCCTTAATACACATACAAAACCTAATTCCCAACACAAGGAAGAAATACATGGTTATTTTTCAAATGCCCCAGGAAGAATTTAAAAGTAGGAAGTATATTAGATTGTAAAGATAATTTCCAATTCACAAAAAGTAGAAATATGCCAACTCTAATTTCCTACAGTAAAAAGAAATCAATAAGCATTTTAAAACTACCATTTCTCACATAGTTAAAGACTTTTAAAAAGAAAATTTTGGAAGACCAAGAATGTCATATGGTTAAATATGTAAGCTCCATGAGGTCAAGGACCATGCTTTCAATTACCATGTTTGTAAACCCACAAACAGTGTGATATACATATTATGACTAATACAATCTTTTTCCCTGAAAGGTTCTGAGTCAAAATGCAGGAAAAATTTGCCATAAAATTCTAAAAACTTTTCACATCAAAAATCAAGGTGATTATGATTCTGAATCTAGTTTTATGTCAGAAATGTTAACTATCTTATGATTCTCAATCATCGCTTGCTTATCATTATCTCATAATAAATTTATGATAAATGTCTATAAATTGTCACATGCTCATTTCTGCTTTGAAATTTAGCACTTCAGGTATCAGAAATATATTATAGCATGTACAGCATATATTATATATAACCCCCAGTGGGGTCAAGGGCAGCATCCCAAAATAATACACATGAATATCCCTGTAACATATGCATGTTCACTTTAATGGGAAAAATAAATACTATAAAAAGACAAATGATAACAGTGGTCTGGTTATGCTATCAAATGAATTCAATTCCTGTCAGGTTTTGTCTGCTAGATGTGTTATCAAAAAATATTTATTTTTCAGAGCTTTTGCCTTTTTCAATTGCATCAAGCTTTGTAATTTCAATTTAACAAAAACCAATGAGTTCCTAACATACACAAAGTCCTGTGTAGAAACTGGTTAAGAACTGGGATTGGACAGGCAAAAGGGACTTGGAGTGGTAGAGATGAAGATATTCTAAAACCTGAAATCTACAACTATCTATATTCAAAAGCATGATGACTTTCATTAAATTGACCAAATGTTTAAATGAGAATAGCTTCACTAAATCTTACATTTAACAGATATTCCTATAGCAGGAAAGACATCAGGTTGCCAGACTGAACAGTAACTAGCTATATAAAATACCAGGTTAGTATTTCAAAGTATGCTGAATTACCAAAAATTTTATCATAGATTCTGCAATTTCAGCAAAATATAATTAAGAGTCTATTAGAAGACCTAAGCAGAAACAATTCACATCTGACCCTAGATATAAGATTTTCCTTTCTGTACATAATATTCAGAAAAAAAAGTCAGCTTAAACCTCAGCCTAAACCTGTAATAAGTGGAAAGTTAAAAATTACCTTAATATGGTCGTAACAGAAATTATAAAAGATGAAGCTCTTTCAACTATCATATATTTAATATTAAAGTATAAGTTCAAATAGCATATCCAATAGCAAGTAATAAAAAGTTAGAAGAACTCTAAATTATAACTACTAAATGATTCTTAAAGAAATTTATGTTTGAGTATATATTTAGCTAGACAATTTTTTTCAAAAGAAATCCTGTAAAAGATTTTCAAACTAAATATCACCTTCATTAGAAAAATCAAAAATACATTTTAAAAGAACATAATAGAATCAAAGTTTCTACAGTCTTCTACATTTTGAGGAAGTCCAAAAAGAACAAAAGAGCTATCAAAGAAATTACATTTTATCTAGGAAATGAAAAATTCTAATAAATTATCTGATAACAACCACTGAGCTACTAAAATGCAAAAGAAAAGCCTAGGAATACACATTCAGTCGATAAACACACACGGTTCACTGAAGGCACAAAAATCACTGACTTGGAAAAAAGTTCTTCACTCTATTCTAGACTCCAACCCAAGTATGTCATCTATTACACAGTTATCCTTTTCCTAAAATTAACAGAAAAGGAAAAAAAACACACACATAAAATATACAGTATCTCAATAAGAAAATAACTTCTTTAGAAAAGCACAGATCTGCTACAATACTAAAAGTAAAATGTAATCAAGGAATATTTTAAATGGCGAATTTCAAATTAAAACACCTTTTCTACTGCCAGTTACAGTCAAATATAATTCACAACTATTATTACATTATAGAACTCAAATAACAGACTTATTCCAAAGAAAATAACATATGACTAGATCTGCAAGGAAAAACAAATACAGAAAACCTAAACATTGAATCTGTAAAACAATTTTAACATGAAGGTTTCTACTGTTTTCATAGAAAAAAAAAATAGTTTAAAAAAACCAAACCTGCCATATTCGTGTAAGTCCATGTTCTAATTTCTTTTTTATGTAGCCACGATCAAAATTTGTCTCTTCAGCACCCATCATATTACTCCCTTCTGAAAATAAAAGATGGTATACATTTTTAAACTTGCTTCACATTTTGTTTTCAATAAAAAAAATGTGAACTCTAATATACTGTAAACATATGTAAAATACATAAAATATTCTCAATACTTACATAATCAAAACAATGTCAAAAATAAGAACTGGGATTAAATACATTGATAAGGCAAACTCAAGACTCTGAAATGTTAAGTGTAATACTTTACACCTAAGACTACTCAGGTCATGTGTGATGGGAGCTGGGATTCCAACTTGGGCAGTGTAATCCCAGAAACCAGGTTCTTAATGACCCATATACTGCCTGCTGCCAGGGCATTACAGGACTGATTAACCAAATTATCGATTAATACACACGTTAACAAGAGTATGAAGTGCAAAACTGCTCATTCAGTGAGGCAATGATGCATACAATTTGTATTTTTCATGATCCAGAATACTTTTATCCATTCCAGGTAAGTAATCTAACAATGTCCACTTCAAGAGGTTAAGATCAACGACTGGCCTCAAAAATAATTCTCTCCCTAAAAGCAACTGTAAAATACATAAACACATTATATTTAAAAAATTATGCCTCTGTGCTAATAAACTGTGCAGAACATCAGGCTAGCAGGGTGTCCGTCCACTGGTAATCAGCAAAAGGCCCTTTCATATCCAGGCCCTGGATACATGCCTTTGTTGCTGTTTAGTTGCTCAGTCATGTCTGACTCTTTGCAATCCCCTGGACTGAAGACAGCCAGGCTCCTCTGTCCATGGAATTCTTCAGGCAAGAATACTGGAGTGGGTTGCCATTTCCTTCTCCAGAGGATCTTCCTGACCCAGGGATCGAACCCACGTCTCCTTCGTTGGCAGTGGGTTCTTTATCACTGAGCTGCCTGGGAAGCCCAGATACATGCCTAGTGTATGGCTCCTACAGTTTAAGCCATATCATCTGTGGTGGTGGTTTAGTGGTTTAGTTGCTAAGTTGTGTCCAACTCTTGTGACCCTATGGACTGTCACCTGCCAGACTCCTCTGTTCATGGAATTTCCCAGGCAAGAACACTAGAGTGGGTTGCCATTTCCTTCTCCAGGGGATCTTCCTGACTCAGGAATTGAACCCTGGTCTCCTGCACTGCAGGCAGATTCTTTAACGACTGAGCTACAAAGGAATCCTCGTACCATCTGTATGGTCTGGCTATTATGAACCGGCAGCTCAGAGCAATGCGCCTACACTATATCTTTAGAGTTTTATTTAAAATGGTAAAGTGTTAAGATACCAGTAGTATTACTAGAGGGCTTCCCCATGGCTCAGCAGCAAAGAATCTGCCTGCAATGAAGGAGAGAATGACAAGTGAACTCTAGAGGCCCTTTCAGGCTTATCAAGTTTGAGAAGAATAATTTTTAGGATCCTGGTCTAGGATCCTGACTGATTCCTACAATTGAAGCCTTAATGTGAATACAAAAGGAAGATTCTCAGTCCTCAATATTGTCAACTGATGATCAGATTAACCAGGGTCTACAACATTCTTAAATTATACAGATTAGGGTGAAAGAATTTTAGCAAAGAGGACTAAATATAGAAGGATCGAAGAGAGTGTTAAGTTTGAATCTATTTGTTGTTGTTGAGTTGCTCAACTGTGTCCGACTCTGAGATCTCATGGACTGTGGCACGATAGGCTTTTCTGTCCTCTACCATCTCCTGGAGTTTGCTCAAATTCATGTCTCTAGAGTGAGTGACACTTCAAACCATCTCATCCTCTGCCACCCTTTTCTCCTTTTGCCTTCAGTCTTTCCTATCATCATGGTCTTTTCCAATGAGTTAGCTCTTTGCATCAGGGGGCCAAAATATTGGAGCTTCAACAACAGCCCTTCTGGTGAAAATTCAGGGTTGATTTCCTTTAGGATTGACTGGTTTGATCTTGAAGTCCAAGGGATTCTCAGGAGTCTTCTCCATCACCACAATTTGAAAGCATCATGAAAATGTGTATGCATAAATATATACATCCATACACAATACATGAAACTATTTGCCTGGAGCAGAAAGCAAGTTTCACCATGATGAGAATATATTATCTTCTATACTCTTATCTTATATCTAAACTATGTGTTAATTTTGTTCCAAACTTTTGCTTTGATTTCTTCTTATATAATGGACTAGAAAAGGGAAAAAAGGTGCTGAGATGTCTAAAGAGTTAACACATCTAGAAAAAAATTAAGGTTGCCAAAAAGCATAAACTTTGTAGGGTAAAAAAAAATCCCCTAAGCTCACAACTCCCTAAATAAAACGAAATTCAAAAAAAAAAAAAAGGCCTATAGATATTTCATTATTAATATAATTACCTCTCTTGATTCATTTCTTTGGATGATAATAACAACAACTAGTGTTAGCACTTTTTACTCTGTCTCTAAACTTTATAGAGATCCTACAGGTAAATGTGCTACTACCTGATGAAACTTTCTGTTTGTTTTGTTTATTCTTAACCTACCATTTTAAGGAGCAGACTGGAGACTGGAGAGGATAAAAGGGACTTCTTTTAATTCTCATCTTTGTTAAATGGCAATCAAAACTTACAGCCAGGTGTGCCCACACCCGTGGACGCAGTAGAGGAGGTGGGGGAACGTCTGGTCTAGGACCATGACTCAATGCTCTCCTCTTTTTCCTACCTTCTCCTTTCTCTTTCTTTCTTTGAACCTCTTCCTCCCCAACAATACTTCTAAAAGAAGGGAAATCCTTCCATAGAATTTATCTTTCTTATATTTTTCTATGTATATTTATGAGCTTCTTACAAGTCAAGATTAATATTAAACATACGTCTTCTATACTACCAAAATCCTACATTTTATCAAATGGTAAAATTTGAGCATTCCTTCACAATCACAAAAACCAAATGCTTCAGAAATTAGAGGTTACTAAAATAACTTGATTAACTAACTATACTAAACTGCATGTAATACAGAAAAATATGTACTGTATAATTTATTTTGCCCATACTAAATACAGATACATTCTTTTAAAAGTACTCTGAATACTTACTCTTAGCTATTGTTCAAGGATAATCACTTAAGATATATAATTATATTATGAAGTAATGCCTAGTTAATATAATTTCTCAAAGATTTTCTCTTTATGAGTATACCATAGACATTTAAAGTGTATTTCACTTTCAAAGACAGTATTTAAAACATCTTTTTAAAAATTTAATGTCCCACTATTTTCAAGGAGAAAATCATCAGTAGAATTATTAATTCTAGAACCTAGCTTTATTAGTACAATCTGAAAATAAGCAAAAAAAGACAATATTGAATTACTGCTAATATTTAAAAAATAGCATTAATATTATAGTAAATTTGGACAGACCAATGTCTTACTTAGTTTTCAATTTTTCTTTTTTTTTTTTTTATACTGCTCTTTATTTAGTGCTAAGACCATCACCACATTTTCCTGGAAATTGGTAATACCTATCAGATAGGAAGTTCTTCAGCCTGGTAAATCCCCAAAGGTAATGGAGTTTTCATAGTAGCTGAATTGCTTTCTCTGCTGAACATTTAAGCCATTTAACCCATTCAGGTCATCACGGTCCCTGAAATTCTGAAAGTACAGCTACCTCTTTTCTTTCTCCTTACTCCAGAGATATGGCATATTTATAATTCAGTTTTTATAATAAAATCAGAATTATTTCCTACCAGAGGCAGAAGCAGTATCCTCATTGTCATGCTTTTCATGCCATTCCATAGTCCTGTAATAGCTGAGCATAACTTCCCACAGTGCTTTGCAAAGGTCAGCAAGGCATGGAATATAGCTGTCCGGTGTAACATGCTGAAGGAAACGACAAGAGCCAACTTTCAAACTGTCGTGCTTACTTCAACACAAAGTTAACTGAAATAAATGGTATGGTGCCAATCAAATGCAATACAGAATTAGATAGGAAAATTTCTTCCACTGATACGACTAAAAACAAAGCCCAATGGCAAGAAAAGTGTGTTCTTATTTCAACATGGAACAAACAGCAATTTGTCCAACATGGTCCATGTTTCAACATGCAACAAATGGTAATTTCTCTCCATAATGATTTCCTCCCTCCTCTAAATTCCCCAGTTGGTAAAACATTTATCAAGCCATTAATAAAAATATTAACTTCTATGAGTCAGTAAGCACACTTTTAGTAATTAACAGTAACAATTACAACTAGTAATTCTTATTTCAACATGGTTTTTTAGTATTCATGAGTAGTATCAATTCTCATACTATGAATCCATACAATACTGAATTGTAAGTGTTACGAATAAGAGTGCAAACTTCCCCAAATATGTTCTCAAAGCCATGTTCTTAGCATACAAACGCAGCTTTATTCTCATTCTTAGATCCAAGTTACAACTTGCAAAAAGGTAGTCATATTTCACAAGATATTTATAAAAGTTCGCACCTTTGACAATCTGTAAATTCTTTAAATTACAGGGATCTAGCTATTTTATATTTGACAATACTATTTTAAAATGTGTTGTATATGGCTATGAAAAAGTATGTGGTCCCAAATCTTCTCCCTAATGAAAATGCGTGGATTTTTCTCCCTCTATCCTTAGTAAAAGACTATCAGTTTGTCATTCTGCTTTTTTTATTTCATAGGTAGGGTAATGCCTCGATTCTAGTTAGCAGGTTTTCTGTCTGTCACAATGGAGCATTTGCTCCATCATTTGTATTTCCCCTTGACCCAGCAATTCCACTTCTAGGGATTTATACAGAAGGTGTACTTCAAACAATGTGAAAATACATATATATGCAAAAGGTTGTTTGCTGAAGGATAATCTCTAACTGCTAAATACTGGAATCTATCTAAATGTCCAAACACAGGAGATCTGTTGAATAAACTATCTTTACACACATACAAGAGTACTATGCAACTATGAAAAATAATAAGCATATACTTAAAAAAAAAGTTTCATAAAAAGTATTCCCTTTCATATGATATATATATATGTGAGGTAGGGAAACATTTTTATTATATATATGTATGGAACAACAGACTGGTTCCAAATAGGAAATGGAGTACGTCAAAGCTGTATACTGTCACCCTGCTTACTTAACTTCTATGCAGAGTACATCATGAGAAATGCTGGGCTGGAAGAAACACAAGCTGGAATCAAGATTGCCAGGAAAAATATCAATAAACTCAGATATGCAGATAACACCACCCTTATGGCAGAAAGTGAAGAGGAACTAAAAAGCTTCTTGATGAAAGTGAAAGAGGAGAATGAAAAAGTTGGCTTAAAGCTCAACATTCAGAAAACAAAGATCTGGCATCTGGTCCCATCACTTCATGGGGAATAAATGGGGAAACCATGGAAACAGTGTCAGATTTTATTTTGGGAGGCTCAAAAGTCACTGAAGATGCTGACTGCAACTATGAAATTAAAAGACACTTATTCCTTGGAAGAAAAGTTATGACCAACCTAGACAGCATATTCAAAAGCAGAGACATTACTTTGCCGACTAAGGTCCGTCTAGTCAAGGCTATGGTTTTTCCTGTGGTCATGTATGGATGTGAGAGTTGGACTGTGAAGAAAGTTGAGCACTGAAGAATTGATGCTTTTGAACTGTGGTGCTGGAGAAGACTCTTGAGAGTCCCTTGGACTGCAAGGAGATCCAACCAGTACATTCTGAAGGAGATCAGCCCTGGGTGTTCTTTGGAAGGAATGATGCTAAAGCTGAAGCTACAGTACTTTGGCCACCTCATGAGAAGAGTTGACTCATTGGAAAAGACTCTAATGCTGGGAGGAATTGGGAGCAGGAGGAGAAGGGGACGACAGAGGATGAGATGGCTGGATGGCATCACTGACTCGATGGATGTGAGTCTGAGTGAACTCCGGGAGTTGGTGATGGACAGGAAGGCCTGGTGTGCTGCGATTCACAAGGTCTCAGAGAGTCGGACACGACTGAGCGACTGAACTGAACTGATGTCATAATAAATAGAAAAAAATTAATGCATATTTCTGCCTATCATCACAAGAATAAACATAGTGAATATAAAGAAGAAAACACTGAAATTAGCTACCTGTAAGAGATGGCATGGGGGATGAGACAGAAGGAACACAGGAGGGAATGAAATTAGGATGGCTATCCAGATTTACACATGGCTTGCAGAGATCAACAAAAATATTTTTGCATACTTATGTATGCTATAATTTGTGGTGATTTTTTATGTTGACTTTCCCTGTTTACTTTTATGATTACTACTTTTACAATGAACCAGTCTTGCATTTTTCATTGGTTTATTTTTACCACATCACTACAATTGACATATCTCTCATACCACAAACTGTAACTAAAATTAATACTGATGTATGAGTTCAAGAAAGAGCTAAAAGCAGAGGACAAAGAAAAGGCAAAAATCACAAAAAGGTTCTGAACTGCAGCTTATCATTTATTCACTGGAATAAAGGTACTCTTCTACAAATTTGCATAAACTCAACTTTGCATAAGTTTATGTTTATACTATGCAAATAAATTTAATCTAATTATATCCTAACATATCTTTCTGATAGATAAAAGGAAAGCAGTGTTAGTCTTATTTTTCCCAAAGCAAAAGTATGACTATACAAATAATTGTGCTATAGTCCACCAATTAACTTTTATTATAATTGTCACAGTTCAACAAATCAGAAAATTGCAACTTGGAGCTACTACCTTCTGTTCTCCACTAGATCACTGTCTAGATACATTAGTTGCCTATTTGTTCAAGAAAAAGGAGGTTTTTACTATGTTACCTCTTGACTATTTGCTAATACTTAATGGGTTTGGATGAGATTATACACATGTTTTTCAGAAAAAGTTGAAATTATTTAGTGAAACTATAGAAGCTTTTTCTCACCTAACTTATTCAAGTTCAAAGAATTCACAGATCTAGCCAAAGCCCACACCTGAAAGTTGCCCAAAGTTATCTTCAAAAATGTCATATGTACAAACATAAGACTGTGATGTACTGAGCAAGATGCTTCTTACCTAAATTTATATTCTAAAATAGAAACAAATGTATAGATTCATCATACTAAATAGATAGTAAACAGTTTAAGAAAAAAAGACAAGGTGCAACAGATACATATTGTTTTTAATAGACTTAAGCTGAAACGTGTTCATCTCTGTACTTGGAAGCCCACGCTGGCGAGAAGTCATTTCATTTTAAAATTGGACTCCAGAAACCACTTTCCACTATACTGTGCAATCAACCAGGGTCAACTCTCATAGCAACAAATGCTTTTGATGCTTTTAACACCTTACTGCTAAAATCATTCACAACCGATGCTCCCCAACAGATTTACAAAATCACCACCAAAATTTCAAAAGAAAATCTTATTTCAGACATGTGTGAACCATGACTATAATGAGAGAATCAAAAAAAACAACAAATATGCAAATAATTGTACAAGTAATCAGTAAATAAAAGGCAGGCCAAGAAGAGAATCTGGGTTTCTGAATTACTATGTCCGCTCAGACATCAATTCTTCTTCACACAAGCAAAGCGTAACAGAAAGAGAGACAAGGAATAGGAAGCCCTGGGTCCCAACCAGCACCAGTTTCACAACTTACCCGTCACAGGCCCTCAGACAGTAAACCACTCTGAATATCTCACATTCACATTCCACAAATCAATGTTAGAGATTCTTAGATCTGCTACTTCATCAATGGTTTAATCCATTCATTGATTACTAAATACTCAACACTGCAACTCAGTTCAACTTCCAACTAATGGGTGATTCGTTCAGTATAAAATCAGGTGCAGCAGGTGAGAGAAGCACCATGTAACAGCTTCAGTCCAATACTCTGATCACACATCAATAATAGCAACAAAAGCCTTGAATTAATCAATCTAGAAAACATTTACACAGTGAGACACCCCCAAAGAACAGCATGTCTTAAAATCTTGTAAGTATGGGAAATAGAAATTTACTTATCAAACATTTTTTCTGTGTTCCAGAGTGACTTTCCACTGCCATTCTAAAGCTATGAGTACTAATCTATTCAGAGAAGGTTGACAGGTGAGAAGAGAAAAAGGTATAGTATTTTAGAACCATCTCAAAAATCATGCAGAAAAGGAGGAACATTTAAAGTAACCTAAATTTTGTTTGCAATTCATAAACTCCATACAGATAACATACATGTCTAGTAACCAGTGATCACAAGAAACAAATATCCTATGGGCAGGATTTGGAGAAGACTCACAAATCCAGACGGAGAAGGCAACGGCAACCCACTCCAGTACTCTTGCCTGGAAAATCCCATGGATGAAGGAGCCTGGTGGGCTGCAGTCCATGGGGTTGTTAAGAGTCAGGCACGACTGAGCAACTTCACTTTCACTTTTCACTTCATGCATTGGAGAAGGAAATGGCAACCCACTCCAGTGTTCTTGCCTGGAGAATCCCAGGGACGGCGGAGCCTGGTGGGCTGCCGTCTATGGGGTCGCACAGAGTCGGACACGACTGAAGCAACTTAGCAGCAGAAATACAGATGTTATAATGCAAAAATGCTCAACATAGCATTATTACCAAGCTTCACTACTCAAATGTCAAAATTCATTTTTTTTTCAGCCAAATTCCCACTGGCTGTCTATTTTGCATATGGTAATGTAAGTTTCCATGTTACTCTCTGCATACATCTCACTCTCTCCTCCCCTCTCCCCATGCCTGTATGTCTGTTCTCTATGTCTGTTTCTCCACTGTTGTCCTATAAACAAATTCTTCAGTACTGTTTTTCTAGATTCCACATATTTGCATTAGAATGTCATATTTATCTTTCTCTCTGACTCGCTTCACTCTGTATAATAGGTTCTAGGTTCATCCACTTCATTAGAACTGACTCAAAGGCATTCCTTCTTATGGCTGAGTCATATTCCATTGTGTATATCTATCACAGCTTCTTTATCCATTCATCTGTCAGTGGACATCTAGGTTGCTTTCATGTTCTAGCTATTGTAAGTAGTGCTGCAATGAACAATGGGATACATGTGTCTCTTTCAATTTTGGCTTTCTCAGCATATATGCCCAGAAGTGGGATTGCTGGGTCATATGGTGGTTTTATTACTAGTTTTTTAAGGAGTCTCCATACCATCTCCCATACTGGCTGTATCAACTTACATCCCCACCAACAGTGCAAGAGTGTTCCCTTGTCTCCACACCTTCTCCAGCATTTATTGTAGACTTTTTGATGAGGGCCATTCTGACTGATGTGAGGTGATATCTCATTGTAGTTTTGATTTGCATTTCTCTAATAATGAGCAAAGCTGGGCATCTTTTAATGTGTTTGTTAGATATCTGTATGTCTTCTTTGGAGCAATGTCTGTTTAGGTCTTTTTCCCACTTTTGATTGGGTTGTTTGTTTTCTTCGTATTGGTTGTATGAGCTGCTTGTATATTCTGGAAATTAATCCTTTATCAGTTGTTTCATTTGCTATTATTTTCTCCCATTTTGAGGGTTGTCTTTTCACCTTGCTTACAGCTTCTTTTGCTATAAGCAAAAGCTTACAACTGCAAGGGCTTTTAAGTTTAATCAGGCCCCACTTTTTTTTTTTCCATTACTCTAGGAGGTGGGTCATAGAGGATCTCGCTTTGATTTATGTCGTTGAGTGTTCTATGTTTTCCTCTAAGAGTTTTGTAGTTTCTGGTCTTACATTTAGTTCTTTAATCCATTTTGAGTTTATCTTTGTGAAAATTCATTATGAATCAAGTCTTGATGAACACTTTCACAGAATCCACAGATCTCTGATTTCTGATCTTATCACTACCAGTTAAGAGTAAAACTTTTTACCTTCCAGCTCTACTATTAACCATCCGAACCAATCCACCTGGTCAAAGTTAAAATGATGAAATTAGCTTGTTAAAAGCAGCAACGTCTCAGCCTTACCTATAAGCAATAACTTAGTAAGAATCTAGACATCATTTTCATAGAACAGAGAAAAGCCAGAAATGAAGGTATGAGCCTTTCATACCTGAACCACACACAATGAAAAAAAATTCACCTTTGAAACTTGCTTCAGTGCCAAGTGGTAAATATGAAAAAAAAAAAAATGAGGCCACTAAATTTAGTCTTGATTTTTATTAATTTACTTTTTACCCATCAGAAATCTCTATTACAAGTTGCCAACAAAAATTTCAGCAAGATGATCTTTTATGTTAAAACATCACAACAAAAATTCTTAGGAGCATCCCTGAAGTATTATCATCTTGTTTCACTCTGATTTAGCACTCTAATCACATCCCACCAAACAGAAAGTGAGCAGATGTTTTGGCATCTGCACAGAGATTTAAAACTCCTAGCACTGCCATCCCTACCCTCATCCAAACACACAAACACACTCACAGATGATTTCAAAGGGCAGCAGAAGCTTATCAACATCTCTAGGTGAATCCTGTTAGACAGGAACTCCCATCACCAGAAGCTGCTGGAGAAGACTGACTACCTAGCTGAGAGGTTTCTGGAAACACATTGGAGATCAAAACAGCATTAAGCTCTAGGGAACTAAAAACATTTCTGGGGAGGCTGAACTAAATAAGTGGCTGGGCCAAGCAATTTTAAAGATTTTCTCAACCATTGATTACTTCTGTTAGGACCAACCTGTACAAAACATGAATATTCTAAGTCCTTTCTAATCACTGGACACCAGAGCGGTGCTCTGAATAATGGACTAGATGGCACGTGTTTGGGCCTGGGGCCCAAATTTGTGACTTACTCGGCCATGCATAACTCCAACATATCACTTCATGTATCCAAACCCCAAAGGATAAAGCAAATAACCTAGAGTTTCTCTGAAGCTTTAAAGACTATGATTCTCCATAGGTAAAACATGCATATGCTGTAGCAAGACTTTCCTTACACTAAACTAGATTCATTCATGATTTCAACACACAAACATATCATGGTGAAAAATCAGTCATTCTCATCTTCTAGGCATTTTATCATTAATACTAAATATATATGTACACATGAAGACATATGTAACACATATGGTATAAACGATACCAACTTGGAACTAAGTAACCAGCACCCTCTAAACAGTGAAATACACAGAAGGAATTCCTTTTCTACAATCCTCAGGTTTGCCTGATGTGATGTTATGTGCTCAGTTGTGTCTGACTCTTTGCAACCCCATGGACTGTAGCCCACCAGGTTCCTCTGTTCATGGGATTTCCCAGGCAAGAATACCAGAGTGGGCTGCCATTTCCTACTCCAGGGGATCTTCTGGAACCAGGGATCGAAACCGTGTCTCTTATGTCTCCTGCACTAACAGGAGGGTTCTTTACCACCTGCACCCCCTGGGAAGCTCCAGGTATGGCTGATTGCTGCTAAGTGGCCTTCATCAAATGCGAAGCTTAATACTGCAAAACAAGCAAAACTTGAAGAAGAATCAGAATATACAATTTACCCTTCAAAATTTCAATGATGAAGTGCTATGAACTCCCATGCTAAGATCATCACCCTAAATGGGCAGTATTTAAAAATAAGAACTTGGCAGGTTTCAAGAATGGCTTTTACCAGTAAATGACTGTTTTGGCTGGCAGCTGTGTACCACACCTTGAAAACAGGTTGACTTGGGGACTTTCCTGGTGGTCCAGAGACTAAGAATTTTCTTTGCAATGCAGGGGACCTGGGTTCGATCCCTGGTCAGGGAACTAATATACCGTATGCCATGGGGCAACTGAGTCCACACACCACAACTAAGATCTCATGCAGCCAAATAAATAAAAATAAATATTGGAAAAAATAGGTTGGCTCTTTAATATTTACCCCCATCCTTCCCCCCACCCACCCAGCAAAAATCACCCAGCATTCTAAACTACATTGATAGTTTTAAGTGTCTTGGGCAGCTAAGAGAGGCCTCAGTACACCTGCGTCCATTTCAAGTAACCAGAAAACACCTTCATTTCCAGGCAAGGGGGAGAAAGGTGGCTACCCAAATAACATCATGCTCTCCACAGGCACTCATTAGTCCCAGGGTATCGTAGAAATCAAATCACTGTATCTGGTGTAATCCTGTTAAACCAAGCCAGACATCCCACTGCTCCTTTCCTCTGCCCATGCTCTCCTTTCAGGTCACTGCACAGAATATTGCCTCTGTATCTCTGGACCCAGCTGCATACATTGTGCTTGCTGAAATCCAAATCCACTCAGAAGTCATAGCCTGCTTCTTGGTCTCCTTCAACCCTTAAAGAATTGTGTTGATCCCATCTGACACACGTGTATGTTGTTGGAACTTTTCTTATCTACTTTTGATCATAATGAATACAATCATCCTAGGTAACAAACTACTTACAAGCTTATTGCCCCTTGCTGAGCTGAACTGATGACTTGATGAACAAGAGCTGGGTAATGACAAGGGAGGAGTTCCCTGGTGGCTCAGCAGTAAAGAATGTGCTTGCCAACGCAGGAGACATGGGTTCAGTCCCTGGGCTGGGAAGATCCCTGGAGAAGGAAATGGCAACCCACTCCAGTATTCTTGCCTGGGAAATCCCATGGACAGAGGGGCCTGGTGGGCTATGGTTCATGGGGTTGCAATGTGTCAGACATGACTAAGTGACTAAACCACCACCAATGAATGACAAGGGAACCGGTTTATACTAAGTCAGAGGGCTAAGAGAGCGGAATCTTTTATCTTCTACTAGCACCCATGAAACAATGAACAGACT
The DNA here is from genome assembly GCA_006408695.1 of Aepyceros melampus. Lineage (NCBI taxonomy): Eukaryota > Metazoa > Chordata > Mammalia > Artiodactyla > Bovidae > Aepyceros > Aepyceros melampus. The sequence continues at coordinate 385,156 of SJXQ01007669.1, forward strand.
ACCTTGTTAGTCTGCACATGGGATAAAATTTCAATCTTTCACAGTTCCTGACAGTCCAAGAGGAAATGGCAGGGAAAAAAGAGATGGATAAACTTCCCTTGCTTCTCTTTTGGCCATTAAGTTTTAAATATTTAAAATTACCAAAATTTATTTTTTATTTTACCTTAAATATTTAGAAACCAATATATAACTCATATAAAAAATTGACTGGCTGCTACATACACTTGATATGAATAAATCTGACAGCTGAATTCTTGGAGTATTTTAAAGCTAATCTGATAAAGCACTCGAGTAAATAGTATTATTCTTCTAACTGGAAAGGTTTCTCTAGTAAGAAAGGAAAGGTTCACTCATTTATCCAACCAAATCAACCAAATTAACTTCAACAATCAATGAAATGCCCCCGTTTAATTTCCTTCACATCCTAAATATGCCTGAGTGAAAAACAACATAAACTGTTATTGATATGCTATCTTCTGGTATTTGACAATTAAGTTATTAAATATAAAATAATCAGCATTCATATGCACAGGGAAAAGGATAAGAGCAGACACTACTGATGAGAAGCCTAAGTTGAAAAATGCTTTCTGCAAGGCAATTTTGGAAATATAAACCAAAGTTTTAAAAATGCAAAGCCTTTGACAATGCAATTTTATTCTTCATCCTCTATCCTAAAGAAATAATGATCTATGCAAAGATTTAGCTTTAAAAATATTTACTACAGTGCTGTTCATCATGATAAAAGCTGGAAATAACATAAATATTGACGAATAAGAAACTGGTTAATTAATCCACAGGTCTCTTACACTGAAGTATTGTCAAGCCCTAAAAGGTATGTGAGTAGTATACTTACTGAAACAGAAAATTGCTTATAACATAGCAAGTGGGAAAAAAATGTTATAAATCTGCATGTACAGCATAATCCTACATTAAAAAGCTATTTGCTTGTATAGTATACATTAAAAGAACCAGCTTTGCACGCAGAAATACTAACTTTTACTTTCTTTTTTCACTTTTCTGTACTTGCCTACGGTCAATATAATGATAATTCCTAGCAGCTTATCATCATTACAATTCAGTACCAAGAAGTATTACTTATGAGAATGAAAATTTTAAAACCTAGAAGAACGGAACATTGGACAAGCCTTTCGTTGGTCTTTCTATAAAGTACGCACCTGAAGGAACTTGTGAAAGTCCACAAGTATCCCTACACAGGGAACTCTCAGTACTACGCGGCAGCTTGGATGGGAGGGGAGTCTGGGAGGAATGGATACATGTATCTGTGTGGCTGAGTCCCTTTGCTCTTCACTTGAAACCGTCACAACACTGTTAACTGGCTACACCCCAATATAAAATAAAGTGTTTTTAAAAGTACATGGCACTGAAAAAGCACTCAGTGTCGGTTTTCTTTCCCCTCAATCAAATCTGAAGACTGATTAAGTCAGCACTACACAAGTTAGAGACAAAGAGTTCAATCCAAATACTAAATAAACATTTACTGAACACCTCCAATGTGCCAGATAGCGAAAATAAATACCGAAATTATTTCAGAAAGCTTTTTCTAAAAGAAACACTACATTCCCCCCCAAAGTATTATTACATTGCCAAGTTCATTTCAAAAACAGAACTCAAAACTCAATAAAATCATTTGGAAATGAACAACTGAAAAATGGCTGAGAAAATGCAGCCAGCTTAGCCAGCTCTATTTATAAAATTAATCAATAACATCCTAATTAATATCTTGAAATAAGCTCCCCATGGAAACTCATGAGCCTGCCACCCCCAAAAAAATGTTTTAAAAACACTTAAAAACAAAAAAATGATGGATACTTCATAAACTTTCAAAAAAAACCTACACAGGGTTTCCCTACAAAGTCACGAAATAAAGAGCTTCTTCCACTTGATGTTTTTAAATCTCTCCACAAACTGGTGTAAACATGCACGATACATCAATGCATTGATAAATGCAATCACAAAAAGGCTTTTTAATCAAATAAAATGACTACTATCCCTTTCCATCGGCCCTTGCCAGAAATGAATGTGATGCAATTCTCATTTCAAACTTTTCCTTGTAAGTGGTACTCCATCATTTGTGCTGCAAGATAATGTATGTATTTTTTAAAAGAGCCAAAACTACTGATTTAAAACTCGTAAGTCGAGACATTCAAGATAAATAGCAAAACAAGACTGAAAGATAAACTACACGAAGAAAAACTGTACTTTTAGTCATTTAGAAAACACAGCTTAGTAAAGAAAGTACATTCAATTGCAAAATGACTTCAAAAAGTTCTAAGTCAACTCAACTTTTAAACAGAGCAATGGTAACAGGAAACAGGGCAGGCACTCCATAAAGGAACAGTATGCTGCTGCCCTGAAGAATGCGGACGCTCTCTTTACCAAAGAAAATAAAAGAACATGAATTTTGCCCCAGGTTTCTTTGTAAAGGAACATCCAAAAAGAAAAAAAAAAAAAAAAACACAGAGAGAGAGATAATTTCATTCTAGCCCATTTTAGTAACAGAAAGACATCTGTAAGCGGATTAAAACAATACTGTGAGTGAGCACAAGCAAATGATTCTCTCTGGGCCTCTAATCTCTTTCCATTTAAAGGAAACAAAATGGTTCCCAGTTTACAGGAACTCATCTCTCTCTCTCAACTCGATCAGTGTACCATTTTTTATTTTTTTACTCTTATATTTAAATGTTTATCTACTAGGTAAAGCCTTCCTTGAAAATACTGCTGCTCTACAGAGAAAACCAACGGCTGCCCAAATGCCTGGGATCTTCCTTCTCATTTCCAAAATCTGCCAGTCAACACCCTGCATATATGCCCTGAGGGCTCGTTGCTGCTTTCTTAGCTGGGCACTCACTGCCACATATGCTCCTGAACTGGTATATCCTCAATAATTATGATCAGCTCATTTTATCAGGGCAAAAACGATGCCCAAGTGCCATATGTTGAAAAATTAAGAACGATACATTCTAATATAAGGCTCCTTCACAAATCCCCTCCCCTGCCTAAGTTACGCCACTCGAGATCACTGATATGTGTTCTCACCAGGAAAACATATTTCAGTTTCATCAGCTTATTGAACTTCTAAGAGTTCCTTCTATTTTTCCTCTCCCAAGTAAATCACTTTTATTTATATAACTAAAAGTACACATCTTTCCATCAAACTAAATAACTAACTCTGATAGGAGATAATTTCTTCCTAACTTACCTGGTTTAAAAAGGTCAAATATCACTCAATATTATAAAAAAAATTAAAACTTAGGCTTATAAGAGATGTTCACATTCCTGTCTCCCTGCAACAACACTGACTTACATACTTCCAAGAGGCCTTAGGTAATTTCTAAACTTCCTTAATGTTTTTATCAAGATAGTGCCAAAGAAAGTGGGCCACCTTACAATCATATTCTTCATCTCATTATTCAGTTCTTCTATGTCTGTTCTTTCAACATTGAAGACCCTATCATACCTAATTCTGTTAACTCCGTTCCTCAAAAGAAATGCCTCCATGAATGCACTGTTAACATTCAATACTATTCTCACCACTTTACACCAAAAACTACTTCAACTAACGTTTTTAGAACAGTTTGAATATGAACCAGAAATGTACAACTATGTTAGATGAATAATAATGTACATGCCAGCTGTTCTCTGTATGTATGTGGGTGCAGGGGGGCTGTTTTCTATGACTAAGCACTAACGTACCAATAAATCAGATGTTTCCTTAATTTAGTTGTTTCCCTAATTTAATTATAGATATCTCACCTACTATCACACAAATATGGATAACTTTATAAAGAAGTACCAAATGTTTCTGGAGTAATTTTAATAAGTACTTACTCAAGAAAGAAAGATAGCTCTTTGTTATCTGATAATTTAAATATACCTCAATAGGTTATTTTATAGCCTTTTAGGAAAATGCAAATTATTTTTTAAAAAGCTACGGTAAACATCTTAAGAACAAATTTTTTGTTCATAAAAATGTATAAGCTAAATACAACTTTCATCTTTGTGTTATATAAAAGCATAGAGGACATTCTCAAGAAGCATAAGCACAAATATGTCCTTGACTTTTAATAGCATATAAAAATTTAATAGTAACAAAATATACTACAGGCATACAGACATACCAGATTTAACCAAAGTAAAAAAGACTGAAGAACAAAAGCCTAATTTGTTTAAAAATATTCATTTTAAATTATTAAAAGTTATTTTCTGCTTTAACAGAAAAATCACTAACTTGCAATAAGTTGCTTTACCATTTAAGCCATCTATTAGTGATAGCAACACTAACAGAATCAAAAAGTAAATTTGACTTTTTGGATATTTAATTTAAAAATGTATATTTTCAACCGAAGAAAATAAATGATGTATTTCAAAATCATTGAAAGTTATCAAACAATGGCTGTTCTTAAAACTGGGTATTTAAAATACAATTATGCAACTATATTGCACAATTGATCATAAAATTTGTGAAATAGTGCCTGTGATTTATGAAGTGATTTTAAAAAGACATTTTAACCTATATTAACAAACATCCACTGTCCTTATTAACTTAATCCTTAAGCTATCATTATAATCACAACCTTCTGGAATATTTGTTGGAGCTTAAGTAAGAGTATTTCCCCAGTTCCCAATGGACATATAACCTGTACTTTTGACAAACTCATCATGAACATTAACTTCACATTAATTCCCAGGCATAATTACTGTACAGAATAGATAGCTACTTCCTAAGAACTGTTATTTTCTAGGGGACATTAGGGAAAAAACTCTAGAAATATTCTCCAGTCAGAGACATAAGATATTCTCAGGCTAGATTTAAAGAGACCAAGGTCAACAATGACTTCCATACTGTCAAGTCAAGGAATCAGTTCGTGATCACTTATTCAGACTCTTCAGAAGCATCTGACATAGGTTTACAGCTGATTGTTCCGTAAACACTTCCTTCTGTAAGCTACTGTGACAATACAATTTCCTAGATTTCCTCCTCCCCAGGCAACTGCTCCTTCTCTAGCTTTTCTACTGGGCCCTCCTCCCCAACCCAATCTCTGAACATCACAGACCCAAGGTCCTTGTGTCTTCTTTCCCTCCACCCTTTTCCCCAATCTTCTTATCCAGAACCATGGCTTAAAATACAGTTAAACGCTGATGGTCCCCAGCCTATAACTTCAGTTCTGATCTTTTTACATTCAACTGCCTCAATAAGTCTGCTTGAATGTTGAAGGTGAAGGTGAAGGTGAAGTCTCTCAGTCGTGTCCAACTCTTTGCAACCCCATGGACTGTAGCCCACCAGGCTCCTCAGTCCATGGAATTTTGCAGGCAAGAGTACTGGAGTGGGTTGCCATTTCCTTCTCCAGAGGATCTTCCCAACCCAGGGATCGAACCTGGGTCTCCCGCACTGTAGGCAGATGCTTTAACCTCTGAGCCACCAGGGAAGCCATCTGTATCAAATAGAAATCATGATTTTCCACTGCAAGCCAGGTTTCTTTGTAAAAGCAAGTAACACCACCATTCTCCTAGACGCTCATCATCCTCTTTTCCTCCCATACATACATCAATCCATTGGAAGGAACAATTTGAAAATGGAACCCAATTCGGTTCACTTCCCACCTGTGGATTATATTACCTACAGATTTATGCTTCTTTAAGAGTGAAAAAGAAAAACTGGTTACAGGTGCTGACAGAAACAGCATTTATATACATGAAAAGACTGATCGAACATATGTAAGAAAAATCAGCAAAGATGACGGCTTAAAAGTACCCTACATGCCACTGTAGAATACAATTCACAGTCTGAGGCAGAATGGTAAAAAGAGCTTTGCTGCTGCTACTGCTAAGTTGCTTCAGCTGTGTCCGACTCTGTGCGACCCCATAGACGGTAGCCCACCAGGCTCCCTGTCCCTGGGATTCTCCAGGCAAGAACACTGGAGTGGGTTGCCATTTCCTTCTCCAATGCATGAAAGTGAAAAGTAAAACTGAAGTCGCTCAGTCGTGTCCGACTCTTAGCGACCCCATGGACTGCAGCCCACCAGGCTCCTCCACTCATGGGATTTTCCAGGCAAGAGTACTGGAGTGGGTTGCCATTGCCTTCTCCAAAAAAGAGTTTTAAATGGGTAGAAAGTCAATTTAGAAGCAACTGTACTTCACAAATAGGTACCATTTCATCCACCTTTACTATTTATGTGACTGAATCTTCCAGTTTCTCTATGAGGAAAGGAATTAAAAAAAAAAAAAAAACTTTTGGCAAATATATTTGTTTTTATTTTAGTGGCATCTTCTGATAGTAGGCTCTGGGGAAAATGGAATATGAGTTTAAAAACTAAAAGAGATTCATATGAACAGTAATTAAGTTATAACATACCGTACAGAGATCCTTATACTGCAGCTTTTGGAACTTTGTATCTGTGTTTCCTGCACACAGTTCCACATAGCCGAGAACAACTTGAAACACGGTGTTATGAATGGCTTGGGTGAAGTGCATATGAAGTTGATCCATTGCTGTCTATGGAAATAAAGCACATAATCGCCTATTACTAAAATAAAATACCAAGATAAAAAAACAGATTTGAAAAACATAGGAAACAATCTTTACCAATTTTACCTGCAGCACAAATAACTATTATTCACAGAATTATAAATGTCGATTATTTGCAGCTAACCCTTCAAACAATTACATCATCATACCCCTACAGATAAACCTGAATCATAAACACTGCTCTGTTGCTCCATATTTAAGACTGGTACCCAGTCTGCCAAACATGTCCTGTCTAATCACACCTTTGAATTCCTTCTGCCATCCTTTCATTTTTAGGATTCTCAGTGGTCACCTTCTCAGAGAAGCCTTTCCTGACTATCCCATACAAACCACTTCTTTGCATCACTCTGTACCCTTACACCGATTTTCTTTCTTTAATTTCTTCCTCTGAACTAGAAGGTAAGATACACGAGGGCTTATATCCAGATGCTTGGAGCAATGCACATAGTTGGCAACAATAAATATTTAACGAGAGAGAATTCATCTAATGGGGGAAATTAGTTACAGTTGCTTCAAGACCTTTGAAAATACATATCCCTCAAAATTACCAAATGTTTTCCTTCTTGTATTTTCCCTAGGTATATCTTAAGATATAAAAATTAATGAAGTACAATAAATAACCATATTTCTTTATTCACATTACACAATGTAAATAGCCTGGTAAAGTCTTAAAATTTCCTTCTAATAAAAGAGACTTATATTTCAGGTAAAAAACAAAATTTACATCAATGTTTTGATGTTCTCAAGAAAAATGTATACTCCCATATGTAGAAGATGTAATTAACTTTCAAACTATGGCCTCCACTTCAGGCTCTTCAAGGAAGCCCCTGAGTAGTGAGAACAGGTGAAGACATGCATCATGGGAATAGTGAGGACATTCTGGGGATAACAAAATCCTTTGAAAACTCTGATAAAAGAAACGGACCTGTTTTACAACAAATGTACACAATACACAAAAGTTTACAGACCACTGTGAGGGACTCACACTGGCCCATCCAGGAACCATGAGGTTCCAACCTTAAAAGTTCTTATTCAGGACCAAGAACTGAGGTACAAGAGACTGCATATCCTCACCCACTGAATTATAGTATACTTCTTTAAAAACCTACAGGAAATGATGAAAATATTAAACCTGAGACACACTTCATAGTTTAAAACAGACCTCTGCAGCTAAGTCACTTCAGTCGTGTCCAACTCTGTGTGACCCCACAGACGGCAGCCCACCAGGCTCCCCTGTCCCTGGGATTCTCCAGGCAAGAACACTGGAGTGGGTTGCCATTTCCTTCTCCAATGGAGGAAAGTGAAAAATGAAAGTGAAGTCGCTCAGTCGTGTCCGACCCTCAGCAACGCCATGGACTGCAGCCTTCCAGGCTCCTCCATCCATGGGATTTTCTAGGCAAGAGTACGGAGTGGGGGTGCCACTGCCTTCTCCAAACAGACCTCAGTACAGTAATGTGTTAATCACACCACCCACACTCTGAGCTTATGTGATCCTGCTACCATTGCTAACACATCATAAAAATTTACTTTCTTCAATGAAACATTTTAAGCACACTACATTAATAATATTCAAACTTAAGCAATCAGGAAGAGCAACAGATTACTGATTAAGAAACAAAAAAAAATCCTTTCAAAACTTACCTGTGTTTTTCCAAGAAGTCGATAAGCTTGTTGAACTTTGGTGTAGTGGTTAATGTCAAAATTCTTGCATATTTTGGACAATGCAACATCCAACTGTTCCTATGTAAACAAAAGAGAAGGTGAGAGGTGATTAAGGAATCACGTTTTCAAGGTAATAAGAAAATATTAAGACTAATTCCTCACTTTTAATTAATATCTAACACATTACTATCACACTGGATTTAATAGTCAAAAACAAATTTAATTAAAAATGTAAGTTATAATTTTTTTTTTGGCTGCACCACACTGCTTGCAGGCTCTTAAGTTCCCCAAGCAGGGATCAAACCCAGGACATGGCAATGAAGGCACCAAGTCCTAACCACCAGGGAATAAATTATAATTCTTATTATCAACTATACTCAAGTTTATTGAGATGTTATTAATATGTGAATTTTTTAAAAAAATTGTTGCCAACTGGTTCAAGGGACACAAAATAATTATAATAGCCGCTAAAGGAATTCTAGTTTTTATTTTTACTTTATGTTTCATCAAGCATCAGCTAAAATCATGTAATTATATGAAATGAGTTTGTAGGACTACTGAAAAATAAAACAACCCTTCTTAATCACTGAAAAGTAATTCTCAACAAAACTACATTGACTTAAAAGTATACACCTCAAGGTATTGCCTTTTTATATCTAAGTGTATCCACTTTGTTTATAGGTTTCTATCTCAATGATTTCATTTAAATTATAAGAATGAAGAAAACTGAGTTTTCAAAAGAAAGTCTTCATTAAAATAATTCAATGATCAAAAAAAAAAAGAAAAAAGAAATAAATAAAAGAAAAAAGTCAGGTGATTATTTACTTAAGGGATTTTCAAAATAATTCTATTTATGCTTACCAAATAAATTATCATTCTTACTATGGAAATAATTGCATTTATGATCAAAAACTACTTTCACAAAGGTCATTTGAAAGTCTAGCCTCAACTGTTCTAAGAGCTCTCATTAGGAAAACAATAAAATAAAATCTCAGAAGAAACTAAATAATTCTTATTAAATGTATTTAAATGAACCCTCTGCTTTACAAAGATTGCTGAGGAAGACTTCATGCTCACAATGACATAGCTTTTCATTTCCAGTTTCTACACATTTGAGGAACTGTATGAGATGTTATTATGAGGTTTAGGAATTCAGGAGGGTTATCATCAATCAATAATCATTCTTAAAATCAGTAAGCTAAAAAGGAGAAATAATTGATAAACAAAAAATAATTAATATATGGTAAATATTCTGCCAGTAGTTTATGTGAGAACACACCTATAACTAAGAGTTTAGGAATCTTTGTAGATATGGTTATATTTCCAAATACTCTTTTTCAGACCCTACAATTCCAAAAGTATCTTTGAGAGAATGAGTAAATTTACATTAACTTGACTAAGTCTGTTAACATTAACAGATATTCCAAATGAAAAACACAGAGTAGTGATCTAGAAACAATGGTAAGAATATGGAAGTCAAAATGTTAAGATACATCTATGCTATTCAAAAACCTCTGAAAAGAAAGTCATTTAACTTAAGACACAATCCTTCTTACCTCAATTTGTTCCAAAGTATCTTGCAACTTTGAATTCAGTTCACTATTAAATAAAACAGAATTAGGTGTGTCAATCTTTAAAAGAGACAAACTAGATGAATAAAGACTCAAATTGACAAGTCAATAGCATGAGCAGTTAAGCTGTGCTGATTCTACAGACAGTACGATAAGGCAAGAAAAATAAACAAAAGGAAAAAAATCAGGAAGGAAGAAATAAGAGTCATCACAGAAATCCTGAAGAATTTATAGATAAAACTAAGAATTTAAGTGTCCCATGGATGGAGGAGTCTGGTGGGCTGCAGTCCATGGGGTCGCTGGGAGTCGGACACGACTGAGCGACTTCACTTTCACTTTTCACTTTCATGCATTGGAGAAGGAAATGACAACCCACTCCAGTGTTCTTGTCTGGAGAATCCCAGGGACGGGGGAGCCTGGTGGGCTGCCGTGTATGGGGTCGCACAGAGTTGGAAACGACTGAAGCGACTTAGCAGCAGCAGCAACAGCAAGTTTTAAAGATAATATGTGTAATATAGATGAAAAGTAAAGCAAAGATAAAACTAATCTCTATATAATCAGAAACAAGGAATTAGACAATCAAATTTTTAAAGATACGTTTCAAAAAACCAAATACCTGGGAATAAACCAAATAAAGAATATACAATACAAAACAGAGCCAAAATAAAGAAGACCACTACACAGAGGTATATACCATATAAACAGACTAAAATCTTTAATACAACTGATACCAATTCTCACAAAAATGATATCCTAAAATAACTGATATCGTATTAATATTAAGCCAGTGGGCTTTTTAATGGAGGAATTGACAAGCTGCTTCTAAAATTTATGTGGAAACTCAAAGGGCCAAGACTAGTCAAGCAAACCCCAAAGAACAATGCCGTAAGACACACTAAAAACAGGCTGACTTACTATAAAGTCACAGCAGTAAGGCAGTGTGGCACTTATTATAAGAACACATTAACAGGTCAACAGAACAGAATAAGAACAAAGGGTAAAAGCCTTAAATACTTGACAAAGAAGACATTCAACTGGCCAATGAATATATAAATATGCACTCTCTCGGGCATTCAGGAAATGCAAATTAAAACTACAAAAAGACTATAACAAGTGACTAGAATGGCTAAAAATATTTTAAAAAAATTAAAAACAATGTCAACAAATGTTGGTAAGAATGTAGAATAAAACACTCAACTCAATGCTGGAGAAGGGAAAAGTGATACCACCTCTCTGGACCATTAATACCTCCTGAAACTCAACATGCACTTACTCCAGGTGTATCTATCAGAAGTGCATACACAATCCTCACAACATTATTTGTAACAGGCAAAAACATGAAGCAGCTCTGTCTATGAAAAATTAAAGGGATATATTTATTTATATGATAAAATATTATAGCAATGAAAATGTGTCACCTGAATCTCAAAAACACAATAGAAAAGATGTCAGTTTAAAAAATACATACTGCATGATTCCATTTACATAAAGTTCAAAACAGGCAAAAATAACGTTAGTTACAGAAATCAGAACAGAGATTACCTTGGTAATATAATGACTGGAATGAGGCATGAAGGGTGTTTCTAGGGTCCCAGAAATGTTCTAGTTCTGTTTTTATTTCTGGGAAGTAATTACACAACTATGTTCCCTTTGTAAAAATGTATTGAGTTATACATTTAGGGTATGTGATTGAATCTGATTTTTTTCCCCTTTAATCCTCTAGCGTTAGTGTTAGTTGCTCAGTCGTGCTCAATTCTCTGCAATCCTATGGGCTGTAGCCTGCCATGCTCCTCTGTCCATGGGATTTTAAAGGAAATACTGAAGTGGGTTGCCACTTCCTTCTCTAAGGGATCTTCGGACCCCAGGGATTGAACAGAATCTCTCGCATTGCAGGCAGACTCTACAGTCTGAGCCATCAGGGAGGCCCTAATTCTCAAGAGGTCAGTTTAAAAACAACTGATATTATTTGAATTGTAACACCTCACTACTAAAAAATACCTGCTGTTAACTAAAAAAGTAAATACAATTTTAGAGAAAACATTTTGACAAAAGAGATTAAGGTAAAAGTAAAATAAAATAGTAAGAACAAGAGAAAGATGCAGTTTCACAGCAAAATTATACAAGGGTTTTTTTGTTTGTTTTTTTCCTACAACTGTCATCTGATTATCAATGTGATTCTCAAAGTTGTAGCAGCCAAACAAATAGGGAAGGCCACAGTACACAATTCGGTGTCCAGAATACAAAAACAAACCAGTAGTTTAGAGAAAGAGCAAAAACAAAGAGACAAAACTCACTTTCACTGGCATTAAATTCAGAGAGAAAATTTTGCCAGTCTTGATAAAGAGAACAGCAATATTTTATCTCCTAAGGCACAACACCCTCAGCAACAGCCTTATAGAATATACAATATGATTCACGGCTTCCCTTAGAGAGCCTTTTAATGCAAACTGAGAAGATAACAACAAAGTGGTTTGATAGAGAGAAAGATATAGACATATACAAATGCAAAGCAATCTGTCAGGAAACTGAAACCAATAATAATACAAGTACCCAGTTTTGAAGGTCTCAAAGATAAACACTCAAACCCGTGGGGGAATTAGACCATTTTCAACAAATACTATGTACCATAAGCATGCTTTTAATTAAGGTTGAGAATGGAAGATTATACTCTCAAGTAAAAACTGAAATGAACAAGCCTTCATCATTTGACAATCAACAGTGTAGGAATCTGGAGAAGCGAATGGCTACCCCCTCCAGTGTTCTTGCCTGGAGAGCCCCATGGACAGAGGAGCCTGGCGGGCTACCGTCCACAGGGTTACAAAGAGTCGGACACAACTGAGCACCTCAACAAAAAAGACAACCGTCCTGTGCGCCTGACCATTTCCTACCTTCATCTGGCAGCTTCATATGTATGTTGCCCTGCCTGGTCCCTAAGGAAGCTGAGTTTGCAGTTCCTAAGAGAAGCAGAAATAAAAGTCCTATCAATCCACTGCTTTAACACCTTTGGCGATTCCCCAGGAAACCAAGGATAAAGCCCTAAACTAGCATGGCACATAAGACTCTTCATAATTGACAAAAAATTAAATTCCCATTCACTTTTCAGTGCCTCTACAGTTGACCCTTGAACAACAGGGATTTGAATTGCACTGGTCGAGTTACAAGCGCACGGTTTTCAACAGTAAATCCTACAGTACTTCCTAATCCTCAGTTGTTGAATCTGTAGATGCAGAATCACCTATTCAGAGGTCCAAGCAGGTAAGTTACATGTGGATTTTCGACTGACCAAGGGTGAGCACCACTAACCCCTAGGTTGTTCAAGGGTCAACTATATTGTAGTCAGATGGACGAGGTGCAGTTCCCCAAACAAACCCCAGGCTTTTCCACTCTCTGCTCTTGCATGTAATGTTCACAACAGCTAGAAAGTACATTCCCCTTTTCTCATTCCCAAATGTCTTTTTTTCTGGGAAGTCTCTCTCTCCTAACTGTTTCCTTAAGTTACACAATGCTGTGTTTACAGCACCCTGAATTAAAGAAATATCTGTGACTATCAGAGCAGACTGTAGCTTATTCCCCAGGGATTCCCCAGGACAAACTAAATTCACTGCCTGACTCAGAGCAGGAAATAAACATCTGCTGAGTTAAATTTGCAATTCAAACAAAAAACAGCAAACTTTAATCATCGTTCCTTGAGCCCCCCATATTCTACTTCAATTTAAAAAAAAGAAAGGAGAACATTTTAGAAGAATAAGAGTCAGACAGGACTCTGGGTCTACAAGAGTCTTAATAAAGGAAAAATAAATAAATAAATAAGAGCGAGAGAGAGAAGCAGAGAAGTTGTTTCTACTCCTCTATCACACAGCGCTCAGAAGTTCACTAAGGCTGAAGACACAGACATGGAGAGGCAAGAGCACCCAGAATAATAAGTATCAGAATTCGTAAACATATTCTTTCAGGGAATGTTGAGTTTGGAGAAAAAAGGAATATATCTAAACTAATTCAGAGGTGACAGTAACAACTTCTTCAGCTTCTCAACTGAAAAAAATGGGCTTTAGAGTTTATTCACAATATTATCATAAATCTAGGTGCTTTTATTCCTTCTATTATTTATGGTTAAGGTGATTTTGTAGGCTATATATTAAGAGTTAATGCAAGCATGGTAATGTATATGGTAGGCAGAAATTTTTAATATAAAATCTATAAATCAACCATTTTGGTTTTATTAAAAATGCTTTCAAGAGGGAAGGGATGTATGTATAGGTATGGCTGATTCTTGTTGCTGTATGGCAGAAACCAATACAACATTGAAAGCAATTATCCTCCAATTAAAAATAAATTTTAAAAATGCTTTCAAAATCTACAACTGTAGTTTGATAACAGTTGGTTACTAATTAAAGATATACACATAAAAATATGATTAAGGAGTGGACATATTAAATGTGGTCTTTAAAGAAATCCTCAGCCATCATTTAGAAACATGATTTCAGTTATTTGGGTCAGTTAATCAGAGTATGTAAAAAGGACCTAGTCATGAACATTTGGATAAATAAAAGCTATATTATGGTCAAAAAAATTACTAGTTTTAAGATGAAAGACTAAAAGCTATTAAAAGCTATTTGCAAGTGAGTGGAATGACTCAAACAATTTGGAGGGCATTTTTATAATCACTACAGAAAATATTAAAAATAACATTCATAAATAATTAACTTTCCTTTTAAATAGCTGCTCTGGGACACAAATTCACAAAATGTGTCCTAGAAAACTGCAATTTGTACTGAAAGACAAGATGGTATGGAGGTAATCAGCCTCTTAATGATCTTTCCCTGGTTTGTTATTAAGCCAGGTGATTTACGACAAGCCTCTTAATAACTCTGGGCACCAGTTTCCTATACAAAAGTGGGCTGGATCTAAAGGGCTGCTTCAAACTCTAAAGTTTCTAGATTTTATTATATGCTGAACACCAGCTAACCAATTAGCACATCTTTGTATATGATTCAGCAGAATGCTAAAACCTCTGGAACACACGTAAGTAAAATTTATCCTTCCAAATTTATACTCTGTGCCCATGGCCCGCAGAAACTCCAGTCTGTTTAGATCAGACTGGATTCCAAGGATTTCAATCTACTCACTGCTGCCGAGTTTTATCAACAGACCTGAGAGAAAACATGATTTTCAAACACATTGAAGCTAAACAAACAACCTTGAGGTACCATCAAGTGTCACAGGATCCTTCAAACCACAAAAAAACTGTAAAAGAACTCCCAAGATCACTTTGAATCAACTGAGATCTCTGTCCACACTGTTCAGAAATCCCAGACCTAACTCACAAACAACCATTCACCACATAGAAAGTTCAGAGTTCATTATTAAGGACACTAAAAGTGTACAAAACATTTCCAAACTCTATGAATTATAATTCCAGAGCAGAAGCTAGGCTCAGGAGTCAAATCTAGCCAAGAGGCTATGTTTCTAAATAAAGTTTTATTGAAACACAGCCACATGCATTTGTTTACATATCATCTAATGCCACTCTTGGTCTTCAAGGGCAGAGCTGAATAACTGCAACCAAGACCTTATAGTCTACAAAATTTAAAATATTTATTATCTGGCCCTTTAAACACAAAGGCCCTCTGGCATCCCTGTGCTACAGTTCGGCAGAAGACCTTTTAGTTGGTCAACTGATCAAAATTAAAACAGGAATATTTATGTGCACTGAGTATTTTAGGGCTTCGCTGGTGGCTCAGATAGTAAAGAATCTGCCTGGAGTGTGGGAGGACCCAGGTTCGATCCCTGGGTCAGGAAGATCCCCTGGAGAAGGGAATGGCTACCCACTGCAGTATTCTTGCCTGGAGAATCCCACAGACAGAGGAGCCTGGTGGGCTACAGTCCATGGGGTCACAAAGAGTCGGACACAACAGAAGTGCCATGGGCTCGTAATATTTCAACCAAAATTGTATAGGTGTACTTCATGCGTCCACTTCTGACTCAGAGCCAAGGGCTTTGCATTTGACAGCAGTTTTAACTTCTTAGTCTCATATGAACCAGATCACAAATAAACTGACTGTAATTTCAAGTTTCAGATTCTCAAAATTGAAGCAGGAACCTAAAAACAAATGCAAAAACAACCTGAATGCCAAATCACAGTGATCTTATATCCCCCAGTTTTTTATGAGTTGTCTCACCTACAAAAGATTCAAACGGAAATTTATATTTAACAATAAGTTGTATTTTTCCAGTGCATCCAACTTACTTTCAGAAAGTTGTTTCATCTCATTAGTTTTTTTACTCAAGCAACATGCTGCTGCTGCTGCTGCTAAGTCGCTTCAGTCGTGACCGACTCTGTGCGACCCCTAGACGGCAGCCCACCAGGCTCTGCCGTCCCTGGGATTCTCCAGGCAAGAACACTGGAGTGGGCTGCCATTTCCTTCTCCAGTGCATGAAAGGGAAAAGGGAAAGTGAAGTCGCTCAGTCGTATCCGACTCTTCGCGACCCCATGGACCACAGCCCACCAGGCTCCTCTGTCCATGGGATTCTCCAGGCAAAAGTATTGGAGTGGGGTGCCATTGCCTTCTCCCACTCAAGCAACATAGAGAGTAACAAACACAACAGGCAGAAATAGGTTTAGGAAAAACACAGTTAACTCTAGTCGGAATATACTTCAGAGATTGGAACAAAATAATATAAATTGGCCTACTGGCCATGAGCTTCCACTGCATATAACAGCTATTCCATTGGTAGATGGCCTACCATAGTTGTGATAAGAACAAGATGTGTGTCCCAACAGATATGAACTTAAATCTTGCCTTTGCCACTCATTTTACAGAGCATCAATGTCCTCATCTACAAAAGAGAAACCACCACCACCTGAGGAATATTTTGTTAATGCTAAGTAGGAAAAAATAAGGAACATTATTTTTAAATAAAAGATGTTTAAATATCTTTAACAGATAAAAAAAATAAGTACAGTGCTTAATATATATTAAAGTCCAAAATTTTTCAAAAATTATATCATCATTATCACTATTATCACGATTCAGTTTTTAAAAACTGAAGACTAAAGCTTTAGTGAAGAGGCCTTATTAAATCTAATTTAGAATTACTGTATTGTCAGTGCTGCCTTGGATATTGGTGCCAAGCTCCCACTCGCACTCCTATAAATGTCAGTATTTCCCATTCCCATGGGGGTATGGGAAGAGAGCCATTCACAGCCTGAGCATCTCTGATGGCTTTTGTTTATGTATCCTGTGGTCTTAACTGGCATATTACCCCACAGTCCTGCCTGTTAACTGCCTGTTTTATCAACTCCTACAAAATAAATACATTTCACAACCTCTTGGTACAACAAGTAAACATAGCATCTCATGTAGTTAAGCCTAAATAAATACTTCATTCTTGTCTCATCATCTAAGAGTAAAGAATCTAAGACAGGACTTTTCTAGACTGGTGAAATTTATAGATTAAGTGAAAAAAAAGAAAAATCCTTAAAATTTCTAAAAGAAAGACACTATTTCTTTGGTAAAAGGAGAAGGAGAGTAGTATCTGACTCTGTCCTTCGAAACAGGAGGCTGGAATAGACAGCTAAGCAATGCCTTCCATTTTTTAAGGAAAAAAAGTAATTTTTCTTTCAATCATTTGTCGTTCAGTTGCTAAGTTGTGTCTGCCTCTTTGTGACCGCATGGACTGCAGCACACCAGCCTTCCTTGTCCATCACCAACTCCTGGAGTTTGCTCAAGCTCATGTCCATTGAGTCGGTGATGCCATCCAACCATCTCATCCTCTGATGCCCCCTTCTCCTCCTGCATGAATGGGCTAAATTAAGGTCATTTCAAAATCTGAAAATTTACCCCCTAAGTATCCTGTATTTAAAAAATTTTTCAAGAGGTAACTAACAACACACAACAAAGAAATGCACAAAAGGGAATATTACAAAGATGACAGAAGCAGAGTAGGACCTACAAAAGTGAAAAATGTTCAATAGAAACAGAAAAACACTATGGATTTGAATTTTCATTTAGAGACAAAGGATTATTTTTCCTTTTTCATATATCCAACCACTCAGTTCTGCAGATAATAATATTTAAATATCCATAATATAGTAAAATGACTTCTATTAATTTTTTAGAAGTAACCTATTAGAAAAAAGAGATTTAATTATAGTTGTAAAAAGAATATAAATGTTATAAACTTGACCAAGTAAAACTAAGTTTCACTAACAAAACCTGGAAGATGGAGAAGTGAAAAGAAGTATAAGGAAGTACACCATATGCCTGTCTCTTATTGCTTTTTATTACGGGGAGTAAACAGAGTTATCAAGAACTACCCACATCGATAAATCAGGAAAAGGTTATTATAATGTAATCTTTTAAATTACAATGAAATCTGGTAGGATGAAAATAAGCTGTAAAAATGGTTTACTCTAGGAATAGGAAAGGGAAGGATGGGGTGGGCAGAAAGAAAAACTTTCACCTTTTAAGACCATTTTGTTCAAGTGTCATGTTTTATGTAGATTTCACTTTACATTAATTTTAAATGTCACTGCCTGGAGGAGGAAGGCAGAGGAGAACAAGATAAAAGATAAGAAAGGAGGTGGTGTCAGAAGAGCATGGTGTCAATAACGCAGCCCAAGCAAATCAAGCAACAGGGACTCCAGACCCACATGTGAGTCTAGCTGAGCAGGCCGGGTGATCCTGCAGAAACACTCACTGTTCGTCTCTCCAGGTGAGGCTCCTGGGTTCCCCTCGCCCGAGGGTAAAGAAAGAGAGAGCAGACACTGCTTGCTAGGATGGAATCAAGGGCCACAGGAGAACAGTGCCTGGCACTGCTGCTGCTTGTGTAGTCAGTACGACGTGTCTGACTCTACGTGACCCCATGGACTACAGCCCGCCAGGCTCCTCTCTCCATGGCATTTCTCAGGCACAATACTGGAGTGGGTTGCCAACATTTCTTTCTCCAGGGGATCCTCCCGATCCAATGACTCAAACTCAAGTCTCCTGCTTGGCAGGTGGATTCTTTACCACTGAGACACCTGGGGAGCCCAAGCACTGCTGTACTTGTACCTAAAGGCTATACTCATTATTTGATGATTTAAGGGTCTACGACCTACAATTTTCTTTCAACTGCCAAGATCATCATCTGAGGGGGGAAAAAGGATCTTTGAAGATTATCAGAAATGAAACACAGCTGTCTACGTTAAAGTGCAGTACTCAAAACTCGTTCAGGTGGTGCATGAACTTCTTGGTGCAAAATCTAGCATGCGCTAAGATTCATTCAGGTAGTTTCTTTCAAAGGGAATTTTAAAAAGCAATAAAGAAGTTTTGACTTTTAATAACTTTTCATGAAACTAATTTAGATAAATTTCAAGTGATAAAGAAATTAAATGCTTTATTCGGGCATACTTCAAGATAAAGACACTCTGATCTTATTCCTGATAAATCCCAACCATATAACTCTGTGATGCTGAAACACAGCACATTAGGCAAGATACCGAATTACTTGGTACTTCATCTATTAAACTACAGTCATGTAACCTGAATTTATTAGGTATACAGTCAGTGCCTTTTTATGCAGAAGCAAAGTTGTAAATTCTTTTTCTACTTTCAGAAACATAAGAATTCACCCTCACTTGTTCCATGTAATCTACTCCTAAGGCCACAGAGTCTCTGCCTTCTGTCAAATATTTTATTTCCAATAAATGAGCAATGTGACTAGGAAAGAAGAGAGGAACATATAATCTACTAAGGAAAAATTAAGAAGTGTATGAATAGACCCACTGTACAGATGACTTTGCCTGCAACATAAAAACAAAAACACCAAATATTACCTGGTAATTCCAAAACACTTGGAATCGTGGAATGGTTCTCTTAAAGGACACTGCTAAGAAAAATATTTCTTGACTCTCTAATCATCAATAGGAATACAAAATAAATTTAAATGTTAAAGAACATGAATGTGAATTCAGTTGGAAATTAATTACTATTCTATGATTACCAGAGTGTCAAATGATTTTTCACTTTTGAATCATGCAGACCTAAGCAAAAGATTAAATTTTGCCTTTGGCTAAATTCACAGCTCCAGGTAAATGGAAAGAACATTTAAAGTGCTGGTGAATTACATCTGAACCAATGAGAGAGCTCAAGAACAGGTTCAACATTGACTGCATTCATAAGGCCAGAGGAAAAAGAGGGAAATGAAGAAAATGCATAGAATAAAAAAAGGCCCATCTAATTAATAAACACAAAATTAAAAGGAAATTATTAATAGAATAAAATTCCTTTCATTTTTGTGGACTCAATCTCTCCTATATATCAATTAACTCTATAGCTATATCCTAAATCATATGATCTACAAGAAGTGAAGCAGCTTAGGTTCTCCCGCTAGGAGCAAATGGGTGACCTAAGAGGTGAAGATTCGAGAAGGGGACTGGGTTAGGCAGGACAAGGAACACCGCTGTGTGTGTTGCTGGAGGGTCTGTCGTCACCACCAAGCAATTCATTGTCACTAAATTGCCAAGTTAAAAACACAATTCTAACAAATTTCCAGGAAACCTAAGGTAAAAATCCCACTACAATGAATTCCTTAGACACTTCACTGTGTCTGTGCATCTATTTTTATCTCTTTCCAGAATACGTCAACCTTTTCTTATTACTGCCTGCGTGAGTCATACACATAAACACAGCATGCCTCTTGCATTCTGTACATCTAAAATAAAACGATGATCAACTTAAATCATCATTACAGATTTTTCAACTTCAAAACTTTTCACCAGGTGAGATAATTGTGGTCACACCTCCTCCACACATCACTATATATCTAAAAGTGAAAAAGGGCTTAGAGGCTACCTCATGCCATCCTGAAAAAAAAAAAAAAAAAACAAATAAGGGTTTCTTTCAAAAACATTTTTTATAGCTAACTCTCATCAAGTAAGATACTTCCTTTAACAAAGCTAAAGTAAACATTGCAATTGATGGAAAAAATAAAGTATCAATATGTCATTTCAGTTTCTTGCCACCATATTTCCACATTCATTCTTTCCTATTATAAAAGAACAGTTGCTGCTGCTGCTGCTGCTAAGTCGCTTCAGTCATGTCCAACTCTGTGTGACCCCATAGACGGCAGCCCACTAGGCTCCTCTGTCCCTGGGATTCTCCAGGCAAGAATACTGGAGTGGGTTGCCATTTCCTTCTCCAACACATGAAAGTGAAAAGTGAAAGTGAAGTCACTCAGTCGTGCCCGACTCTTAACGACCCCATGGACTACAGCCCACCGGGCTCCTCCGTCCCCGGGATTTTCCAGGCAAAAGTACTGGAGTGGGGTGCCACTGCCTTCTCAAAGTCAATCTCTTCCATAATCCCTACAAAGCCTTATTAGGATGGTCTCTCTTCTTTTCCATCTCTCACTCTTTCCCACTGATTTTCAAACACTCAGGTTTCTCCCTCTCAATTTCACATCTTTCCTCTTTATAAATTTCCTCATCCTGTACTGACTCAGACGGTAAAGCGTCTGCCTACAATGCGGGAGACCCGGGTTTGATCCCTGGGTTGGGAAGATCCCTTGGAGAAGGAAATGCCAACCCACTCCAGTTCTATTGCCTGGAATATCCCACAGACGGAGGATCTTGGTAGGCACAGTCCATGGGGTCACAGAGTCAGACACGACTGAGCGACTTCACTTTCACTTTCATACTTACACTTCAACCAAATCTGTCCCCAACAAGGTCAACTCTGATTTCTTTGTTGCTATAAATAGATAATTTCAGTCCTCATTTTGCCTGACATATCTGCAACAAAGAACTTCATCACAATACCCATAATCTCATATCCACAACCCCGCATCCTCTCGTTTAGCTAAACCCTCCTGCACCTCCTTCAGATCCTCCTTAGTCTTGACTCCTAAGGAGAATTAGATCTCAGTGCTTCCAGCATATGCTCAACTTCCTTTTCTCTAAGCCCCGCCTTACTTGTGCCTACCTCAATCCAAGTCCATCTTGAAGACCAAGGATTATACTGATTATATTTTATGTGATTCATCACTATACAACCAATTCCAAAACAAAGCACCTGGCATATAATAAGCACTCAATAGATATATAGCTGCCTGAATTATTTTAAGCCAACCAGAAATAGAATGAGAAATTCTAGCAGACGTATTATCACAAAATGAAGCAAATGGTTGCTATGCTTCTTCAGGAGCCAGAAGGCCCTGCTAGAAATGGTTCAAGTATATTCACATACTAGAGCTAATACTCTATTCATCCAACCTAATAAATATAAATTACATAACCGAGTTTATAGTTAATCACTGTCAAAATGGATAAAATCCAAATATCACTGGTACTACTCAACTATGTGTTTCCTAATCAAAGAAAAAGTATGTTGCTTCAAAATGCATAATCCTAGAGAAACAAAAACCATGAAAAATATCATCTCTAGGGGGAAATATCCAGTTACTCCATACTCAGTAGAGACCTACGTGCGAGTATATTAAAAAAAAAATTAATCCAAAGCTGTTCAGTTCAGTCGCGCAGTCGTGTCCGACTCTTTGCGACCCCATGAATCGCAGCACGCCAGGCCTCCCTGTCCATCACCAACTCCCGGAGTTCACTCAGACTCACGTCCATTGAGTCCATGATGCCATCCAGCCATCTCATCCTCGGTCGTCCCTTTCTCCTCCTGTACTCTATCACAAAGTATCCAAAGCTGTACTCTATCACAATCCTTTCATCTTTTCAGATACAAGGAATCAACACCTAGAACATCAGGGCATCCTGCTCACTGACAGCTGGAATCTCCATACATGAGAGACTAACAGGCTACATTCTAAGGTTAGCATGAAGTTAATTTGAAACTGGGTTTGCCTGGAAACCTTGCTGTTTTCCTTAGACTGTATGTTTATTTTCGATGGTTTCAGAGGAATGACAGAAATTACACATGGGGATTAGAGCCCACCCCCACCCCTGCAAGGTACTGTCACAGCTAATGTAAAAGCTTCATTTTAAACAGATCAAAATCCATTAAAAAAAGTGAGCACTCAGAGCAGAAGATGCAGCAGCTATTTTCAGACAGCACATTTCACGAACAAACAGAAGATATAATACATTAACAAACAGGAGATATAAAACATTAATTACATAATCACTTAGATATTACAAAGATGACAATTACATAAACAATTACATCACTTTTAAATTTTCCAAAAGAATTCTTATCATGATGAGCCAACAGTTGAACCATCTGGATCTGAAAAACAAACTATGACAACACTCTCAATATTTATAAGCTGGGCAAAGTTAAGGAGGAAGAATTTCCAAGAGGTGCAATGAAGACAGGAACAAATGAATTTATTCTCTACTACTGCATAAAACTGAAATCAGTAAGACTGGAAAAAATATGAAAAGAAGAGTTACAATGATGTCACAGGAAACAGGATTCAAAAGTATCTATCTGATCTTTCAAACCTTAAGAATTGTTATTTTACTGTGAAAGTGAAAAGTGAAAGGGAAGTCGCTCGTCATGTCTGACTCTTTTCGACCCCATGAACTGTAGCCTACCAGGCTCCTCTGTCCATGGGATTCTCCAGGCAAGAGTACTGGAGTGGGTTACCATTTCCTTCTCCAGGATATCTTCCCGACCCAGGGACTGAATCCAGGTCTCCCGCATTGCAGGCAGACCCTTTACCATCTGCACCACCAAGGAAGTCCTATTTTACTGTACTGTCCATTTATAAACAAGAAAGCTAAACTAGGATACAGCACTTAGCAATTCTAAATGTTTATTAACATTGTATATTACACAACTCCTATATTAAAACTGATGGCAGAGTCAGCTTTAAAAATTTTTTTGTTAGCTTACCTTATGCAACTGTAATGTTTAAAAGTGCTGGCAGCTTTCTGACATTCCAGGCACAGCTGAATAGCTCCTGGATAGTCTTCCTCCTGGAGAGAGCAACAACAAAAGTCATTAGGACGGAAACATTTTTCTTAAAAGACTCTGAAATGGGGCTTCCCTGGTGGTCCAGTGGTTAAGACTCCACCTTGCAATGCAGGGGACACGGGTTACATCCTTGGTCCGGGAAGATCCACATATGCTGGGCAACTAAGCCCACGCACCACAGCTACTGAACCTGTTCTCTACGGTCCCCGAGCCACAACTACTGGGCCCACAGTACTAAAGCCAGTGCCTAGAACCTGTGCTCCGCACCAGGAGAAGCCAAGGCAGTGGGAAGCCTGTGCGCCCCAACCAGAAAGTAGCCCCACCTGTCACAACTAGAGAAAGCCCACACACAACAGTAAAGACCCAGTGCAGGCAAAAATAACAATCATTTTCAAAAGCCTCTGAAAAGGATAAACCTCTATCTAAAGGTATCTATTCACACTCTATCTAAAAGTTACACTACCAGAAGTTTTAATTCTTCTCAAAGATTATAATACCAACAACAGATAAATAGTAAAATACAGCAAAGCAACTAGCTCCAGAACTAAAATGTAGCATGGAAAAAATATGTTGTGCCCATGAATACACAGTAATAGCCCCTGAGACCATGACATGCAGGTAAAGCCTACACAGAAGCATAAGCTGCTTCAGAGTGGTGTTCTTTAACTGTTAACATATCTTCTTTCAGTCGTGTTTATATAAAAAATGTTCCAATTTTATTCTACTTGCAATCAACATTCAACAGCTTTACCATCAATGAATCCATAAATATTCTTAAATACATTTGGACAATAAAGTGAAATATTCATTAATGGCCTCAGGATATTTTTAAGATATGTTTACCTGAACAGAGTAATTTACTGCCAAATTAATTTTTCATATGGATTTCTTAAACCATAGTTTAGTGGTAACAGTTTAGAATACAGTGATTAAACAGGAAACCATTAAAAAAAAAAAGTTCCTTAAGTTCATATTTAAATTCAACAAAGGCAATTCAAACCATAGGGGACGCTGAGATCATGACAACCTACCTACCTACCTAAAGGTGCTTGAGAATGATGGGGAGACACACGTAACACATGAGGCCTTGGTGAGCCTTATAACAGAAGTATATAAAACATGCTAAGAAAGCCGCTGAAGAGAAAATAGACGGCTCACTCAGAAAATCTATATATATATGAGGGCTTCCCTAACGGTCCAGTGGATAGGAATCTGTCTGCCAATGCAGGGGACACAGGTTCAGCCCCTGGTCTGGGACAGGCAGGGCAGCAAAGCCTGCGCACTTGGATGCCACAACTGCCAAAGCCCATGCATCTAGAGACCGTGCCCTGCAACAAGAGAAGCCACCACAACGAAGAGGAGCTCCCGTCTGCCGTAGCTAGGGAAAGCCCTCGTGCAGCAACAAAGACCCAGCACAGCCAAAAATTTTAAAAATTAGTAATTAAAAAAATATATGTATGTTATGAGACACCAAAACAACGAATACATGCCATCTTCCTCAAATTACTACTTTATGTTACATGCAAAAGGTAATTTCATTGCTATCTGGGCCCAGATATAATGGAAACATACTGAAACTAACATTCCTACATTGCTACACACTGAACATTCCCCCCAGTAATTTTTCTGAATGAAGTTTATCATGACAATAGAAAAAGATGCACAAAAGTAGAAACAGTAAGGTCCTTTACTGTCTAAAAATGCTCTTTACACCCTACACCAACTTGAGAAAAATGCACATCTGAGTTTTTTTCACAATAATTCTCTAATATTATGAGGAGCACCAAACTTCCAAGCCTTGTAAGCTTACCTCCAGCATTTCACTTAAGCGGACATCTGTTCTTTGCTGAAAAATAACAGAAATGCAAAGGTAAAACCTGTTTCGACCATAAAATTAAGTTTCAATTTTTAAAAAGGAACTGGTATATACCAATGTTTTTATCGTTCTCAGAGATTTCAGAAGTCCAATCAGCAACTGACGTTTCCGCTGATTTGCAAGGAGGCCTAAACTAGCTTGAGTAAAACCTTCCTTTGCAATATTCAAGTGTCTGTAAAAGTGAACAATAAATAGTTCAGTTTTTCTAGTAGAAGAACACTCTACACACAGAACAATTAGGCAGTTAATGAGACAGTATCCTGGACTGCTCTTAAAAACGGGGATTGTGAGTCCTCTGACCGATTGAACAGCCTGACTGATCTGTTCAATAGCTCAAAATAAACCAGCATTACCAGAGTAGTAGGTGGTCTGCTACCAAACTTCAAACTGTTACTAGTTCATCACAGGAAAAGTACAGAAATTGAGAGCAAGCATTTAGAAACATGTAGAGCAAAAGTTGACAAAACAATTTTATGCTTGATGACTCTAACCAAAAAAATTTTAAACATAGAGCAAAAGTTGACATGGTAATTTTATGCTTAATGAATTTGATAATAGAAAAAATTAAACTGTATTTTATATGTGTTTGTCTTTTTTTTAAATTTATTCTAGCAATTTGTTTTCACTGCATTTTATAAAAACAATCTGTAACATGTTGGAAATTGAAGAAAAAAAAAAGGCTCATCCTTCACCAAAGACAGTTTGAGAAGCACTGATTTAAGCAATACAAAAATACTAATATTTGGGGACTTTCCTGGCAGTCCAGTGTTAAAGACTTCACCTTCCAAAGCAGAGGTGTAGGTTTGATCCCTGTCTGGGAACTAAAATCCCATATACCTCAGGGCCAAAAAACCAGAACATAAACAACAGAAGCAACAGTGTAACAAATTTGATAAAGACTTTTAAAATGGCCCACATTTAAAAAAAAAAAAAACACAAAACTAATATTTTTAATCCCTAACTAGATTTTAAAACATTTCCCACACACCTTCTTAGGGCAGTTTATAGATCATTATGTATGCTCAGTTAATGGATGGCACTCTAGAAACCACAATCATAATTTAAAAACTCAATTTTCCAAGACAGTTTCTCTTAAATGTTACTTAGCTTCAAGAACAAAGCATCATCAAACACAATACCTCCTCCCATTGGTGCAAATAACAGCAGCTAACTGAAGACCTGTTTGTAATGAGGTAACTCTTTCAAGTTCCTATGGAAAGACAAGGTGTAGGTTACTGTGCAAGGCATTTTATTTTTCTTTCTTATTGATAAAGTTTTCTAACAAAAAAGTGGGTTTCAAAAGAACCCTGCTTGATAAACAAAGTAACAACAAAGATACCTGAACTTGTACACTGCTGGTATATTTTCCATAAAATCATTTTAGATAACTACTTTGAATTGATTTTCATCATGGCATGTCACAAAATATTTAGGCAGGATTGCTTGTAAGGAAATCTAGACCCATCCTCTTTTAGATGGGTGTGAATCAATACTAATAATATATTCGTTTAAATGTTTCTATCCAAGAGAACTTCATAAGATAATGACAAATACGACAAACATGATTTGTTTGCTAAGATGCTTTTACAGTGAATGGCTTCGTTTGAACACAGTTAGATATTTCAGTGCATTCTGAAGTCTCTGCTTTTCTGATGAAAAGGCAGATTCAAAGAGACAGTTCCAATTTTATCATATTTTAAAGGCAGACTGAGCAATCACTGTTAATGATCTGAGTTACAAAATACACAGAAGCAATTTTCATTGGCTGTTCTCAAGTTAGGAAAACCAACAGACTAGAGTCAGATATAAAAACTCTTTCACTTCTCATAGTTGGTGAATTCCCCACATGAGAGAAAAAACCATATACAAACACAACCCAAATAAAGTTACTGTGTTGCTATAAACTACAGACAAAAGAATAAATATTTCAAATTCCAAGCATAAGTCACTCAAACATTTTTAATATTTTACTTTGAAAATAACAAATATTATCCTACCTTGACATAAGCAGGCTGTTTTTCAAGGATTAAATCTGCTACTTTTTTAGAGACCTAGAAGAACATGCAATCAAACAAAGCAAATAAAAGAAAAAGCCTCATGCTTTCTATTATATTTTACATTTAAAGTTTTAGCAAGAACATTCAACAGGGCTTCCCAATCACTCCTACAGCAGATTCTGGCATGCTATGGCCACACACGTCTCCGGGCATGAATTTAGTAAAAGAGGTATAGCACAATACTTGGTCCTTAATAGAAACTCAATAAATGGTCATTATTACTGTTAATAACATGAGTATCATTATTTGATTTCACTAACATGTGCAAAAGTCTATCCACCTTTAAGGGTACTAGATTTGCTTTCAAAAGACAGACTTCTTAAAATAAAAAAAATTTTTAATCTACTAAATTTATGGAAATACTATCTGGGAAACAGAAAATATCCTTGTCCCTTTTAAACTGTTTGTAGTGCATAAGAAGACAAACAGCAATTTGGTCCACTACTTTTGAAAAACTGAAAATGTGCAAGGCACCGAAGGTTTCCTGGTCAGTTTCATGGATGACGCTAGTGTATGTGACGTAGAACTCTAATGAGCTGGAACGTAAGTCTCTTATCTCACAATCGCAGGGGCCTCTGCAGCACTGCACTGCAGGGGTCCCCTGCCCAGCAAGGACCATGACCACGTGGAGGGGCACCGAAGGCAGTCAGCGACCATCTGCTCAAGAAACACAGTCGTGTCCCCTGCCCCAGCGCGGCTGAGGACAAACCACTACACACACACTCAACTACTGCGTTAGTTCTTTCATGTTTTCTAATCTGCTCTGAATTTGTGTAGATCTGTATAGACAGGAACTTGTAGAGATGTATACAGGCAGAACCCCATTCAATCTTAACCAAACTTTTCTGAGCCATTCGTTCATGCATCTGTGTGCGTTCACTGCTTTTCGTTTTCTGTTATGAGTTTTTCCATTTTTCTTGTTTTAAATAGACTGTGTGGCTATTGTTAGCTTCCACAGCGCCAGGCAGTGTGCTGAGTACTTTTCTTGCGTTACCTCAATTAGTAATTAGGACAATCCACTGAAATGGGTGACACGTTTCCTTATTTTCCAGGGGGTATAATCTTAGACACAGTAATAATTCACCTGCAGTAAGTTGCAAGGTCACGGTTCAAGGCCAGGTTGATCAAATTCCAAAGGCCACTGTGCTATATGGCCCTTGTGGTGGGACTCATTCCCAAAATACTACCACATGAGTTACAAAGAGGGAGGGAGTACATATTAAAACACGCTTGAAACCAAAAGGCAAAAGGTGCCACCATCCACTGAACACAAAGTCTCCAGAACAGCAACATGCTTTTACTACACAACCCTCTCGTGCTGAGGGCCCTTCCCCGCGCTACTGCTACTAGCCTCTAGGAGATCCCAGCACCCACTGAGGCCTCTGGGTATAACACAAAAGATACAGAAGTATATCTTCCTTTATTTGTCTCATGTATTATTAAAGATCATATCTTAAATTAAAATGGCTGAACGTATTAGTACTGCTTTTAGTATTAAAAAATTAACAAGACTACTTACTACCATTATTTAATCTCCTACAGTACAGTCTCAGTTTTATAAAAGGAATTCAGCCTAATGCAAAGAAAACAGAAAATCACAGAATTTTACATCCTTAGGTAAAATGCAGGCCCAGCCCACTACTTCACAAATGACACAAGAGATTTAGCAAGGCAAAGTGACTTGCCCAGTGTCACACGATTAATAGTGACAGCAGTTCAGACTTTCTGAATCTTAACCCTGTATTCTCTTTGGACCTTTCAACTAGAAGTGGGAACTCTACTCTGATATAAGAACATTCTATCTATCATAAAACTGTGGGTTAAAAAAAAAAACAACTATGGATAGGAAAGTCACACACCATGCGACAAGGAGCAATCTAAGCAGGTACTCAGTAATTTGAAAAAAAATAAATCCAAAATTCTTTCATCATGTTTAGGAGTCCAGAGAAAGAACACCAAGTTCTAGAAGCACATCTATCAAAGTAATATGAAGGGAACTGAATAGTAAATTTGAATACATATAAATGTATCATTTGAGTCAAAGACCTGGCAAACAATAAGATCTGTTTAAAGCGTTAGTGTGTTAGTGAAACCATAAACCCTGTAAACATTACGCCTCTCTGTTGGTTTCCTTTACAGTTTTGTCAGAAATGTGTTTTTCACTTACTGCAGCTTGCTGTTGTTTCAATTTGTCTCTGTACTCTTCTAATTCTTGCAAATTGAGAACAGGAGGGAGCTTCTAAAAGGAAAAATCCATAAATAGAGAGTGAAAAAAAATCAATTGTTTAGTTTCACTTCCCTGCACACCTAAGTGAGGAATTACAATCTACACATACAAAACAGTGTCACAGCCCACTCCTCCCATCCTCCTAACCTCCACACTATAGATCCCAGACACCAGCCTATATCTGTGGTACTAACCCTTTGGGGTTCAAGCTCCACCCTCCCTCTGCTATCTCTACTGCCGCCATCTCCAACCTCCTGGAAATCCCACTCCTGTGGGGACTCCTGGCCCCCAAGCTGGGAAACTCTGCTTCCAATACCTGTAACAGGAGAATGTGAGAAAGTTCCTAACCCTAATTCCCCACTCTAACAACCACTGGTATCTCCCTATCATCCACGACAGAACTCAAAACCTACTTCCCCTCTGAAATGCTATGAATGGAAATTAACGCCTACATGTGTAGTGTGATAGTGATGGTTATATGAAGACACAGATTGTACACACTCCAGAGGATAGTATGAAAATGTAGTCGCTCAGCTGTGTCTGACTCTTTGCACCTCCACAGACTGCAGCCGCCAGGCTCCTCTGTCCATGGGATTCTCCAGGCCAGAATACTGGAGTGGGTTGCCATTCCCTTCTCCAGGGGATCTTTCTGATCCAGTGATCAAACTCAGGTCTCCCGCATTGCAGGCAGATTCTTTACCATCTGAGCACCAGGGAAGCCCAGAGGACAGTGTGGTAACTAACAAAAATGCATGCCACAGTGAAGGTGGGAAATACCAAGTCAGACCTCCAGTCTCAGGCAACTGGTGGTGAAACTTCCGAATAAGCTGGGTACTAACTCTAGGTACTACATATGAAGCATGCATGCATACAGCATTTGGTTTCATCCAAAACCCTAATTTTACTAATTTTTTTTAATTCTTATAAATTTAAAATGCCAAAGTTATAAACATATGGCACAGGGGTATTTATCACAACTGAATAATGATGTAAATATACTTTCATGATTAAAAGTCTCAGAGCTTTCCTAAACATACTTAGCCAACGTAAAATAAGATAGAGGCAGTACACTAACATAATTGTGTGCTGAGAGTTAAAAACGAAAAATACGAAAATGTTTCTTGGACCAATATCCTATAGCTTCACTTAACCTTACATTTTAAAAAATAATCTCATCTTTAAACAATGCTGAAAGTTCATTTAATCACAATGTGGTTATCACAGATCGGTCCTCGTATCAAAAATAAATACAATGACCCTAAAAATCATTCATATTTCACTCACATTTAAATCACTGAACAAAATTTGCTTTAGATAGGTTTTAATGAATTTTTTTTTACCTCCAGTTCATATTTAACAATATCAAATGAATCTGTAGAAAAATACACTTGTTCAATGCTATTAATTAGTTCTTGTTCAGCTTGAGGGTCACTAGGTTGTTCTCGAAGTTCTCGGAATTCTTCCTTTAAGGGAAAACAAAACAAAACAAAAATTATAGCACTTGTAGTTGCTATAATTCTATCTGCACAGAAACAAATAATCATCTGTCTTAAGCCTGAGAAATCTCCTGGGAAACACTGACCAAGGAGACAACTGACAGGAAACAAGAAGAAAGTTTGTGGAAAGTTAGGAAAAAGTCAAACACTGAAAACTAGCCACCTATTGGAGGAAAATACTAGCCAGTTTGAAGATTCGGATTTTATTTTCAATTCCTGGTGTATCAACTAGTAGTTGAGAAAATTCAGATGTTAAACAAAAAGAAAAAAAGTGACTACCTAATATCTATCACATATATACACAGTTTCCTCATCTCAAGTGTGTTAGTTGCTCAGTCGTGTCCGACTCTTTGTGACCCCATGGACTGTAGGGGTCCATGGGGCTCCCCATGGACTCAGGTTCAACCCCTGGTTGGAGAACTAAGATCCCATATACCAAGGGTGGGGCAACTGAGCCCAGGAGCTGTGAGTAGAGAGCCTGCAGGTCGCAATGAAAGATCCCAAGTGTCACAAATAAGACCCAATACAGTCAAAAACAAATAAACACTTAAAAAAAGAAGGTTCACAAGGTTACTTCTGTACTCCCACGAGGCTTCCTTCAAAGTGTACTGATAATATAATTAATGAACTAATTATGAACCTAAAGCTCTGACAAACTGCTTGCTTTCTAAAGATGCATTATGGGGCTTCTATGGATATGCAACCATAAAGAGCTTAACAGACAAGTCCTTATCCTTGCATCCTTATCCTATGCAAGTTCACTGCATAAGCAGATAAAACTCCAGTCAACTAGGAAATTTCAATAATACAGATACCCACTCTCTGCCACACTAATTAATCAAAACATTATTACAGACATATCATTTAATTATTTGGCTTTATTCAAATTAATCTCAAACATTTAAGTACACAAAAAGAAATCAGTATTTAAAATCATTTTACAGTCAAAATAATATTTAACAAGAATACTTAATGAATCACTACTAATCAAATATACAAAAATTATATAGTTAATTTGAGGACCAAACTTTCCAAGTAGAGACACTCTATTTTATTGCAGGGCACAGTTTTCATTTGTAGAAAAGAAAAAAAGGAAGAGCATAGCTTATATATCTTTAGATTTTAGTTTACATCTTCAATTTATACAATTACTATAAAATTATTTCCTCTCAGTAGATCCAAGCTAAAAGAAAATATTAGAGCAATAAACCTGAAACTTAAGATAATAGTTAACTGTTTACATTTAAAATTCTGATAAATTGAAAAGAGAAGGTAAAATCATAAAAAATAAACCTGCAGAATTAAAAATGCATGAAAAAGAAAACGCTTCTTTAGTACCAAAACTTAACTTATAAAAATACACTAATCAAAAAACTAAAAAGGTTAAAGATACTGCCATCACTGATTTTGCTGCGATTAGGTACAATGAGTGCAGTAAGAAATCCGGCATGGCAACAGTGGGAGCTGGTTCCGGTAAGGGGGTTACCTACAGCACACGCAGTCGTGCAGCACCCTGGACAACGGCACAGAAGAGCTTCAGCAGACTTGTGTTAAACCCACACTATTTGCGGAAGGGTTCCAACTAGTTAGCGTATCCACAGGCCACCTCCCTGAGTACAGTGGAAATCTGAATTGACAGTGAGACATGAAATAGAAAAAGAGATCAGAAATTCCTGGCACTCTCCCTCCCTAAAGGTGCACAGGCATTTGAAATAACCAGCTTCAGATACCACAAGCTGAGGGAAGGAATAAAGCCCGAGCGAGGGTATGCCTCCCTAGTAATTCCACAGCACCACTGGCAAATAAACGTACTTGGGACTATTCACACACCCAAAAAACTGAAGATTACAAAAATTTCTAAGAATGAAAATGATCAGATGTGAAACAAGTTGGAAATTCAAATAGACTGCAGTGAATGAGCACTGTCATCTCAAATGTGTATATGGCATTAACTCCATGCTCAGGTTCTCCCTATATATACCACCTATTGACTAATCTAAAGGGAAAGATTAGGTTTTAGCTGCAACTCAGCTATTAACCTTCGTTAACATCAACATAGTCTCCTCATGCCTATTTTTTTTCCACCTGTAAAGGACACACACACATACTCCAAATGACAGTGAAACAAATATCCAAAGTTACAAGAATGTCAGAGGGAAAACATGATTTATAAATATCTCACAAATGCTCATTTCACGAAGGTGACATATCTGTTAAAAAAAAAAAAAGGCACAGTCTATATATGTATATAAAAGGTCAAATACCATTCCTTCGTAGAACACTAAGCAATTATATCACTGAGAGCAGACAGACTCAAAATAATTTCAAGGAAGTGACATGCAACACTTAAACACTGGACTAAGTAACCTGGAAGGGAGGGAGAGAGAAAAATCAAGAAAGGCAGAAAAAGAAACAGCACACAAAGCAGAATTCAACCAAAACAAAGGCCTGACGCCATGTCTCTATAAAACACCCTCTCCTTTCAGGGGCTCCTGTTTGAACACGCACGTCTGAACTCAGTCAGAACACCCTCCGTGCTGCCTGGAATCACGATCACCGTGTTCCCTTTAATCTCGCTGCACTGCTGTCTGTAAGACTCAGCCACTACCCAATCACTCTCTAAACGTCTCATTGCTATCAGTGCCAGCGGCCCCATCAGATTACACACTTCTTGAGGACGGAGGCTTTTCTTTATTCTCCATCATTTGCTCCCAAGTGCCAAGGTACACTGTAGATAAAAATCATGGATCAAACTAAAACTAATTTACACAGTGAACTGTATTAAAAAAAAAAAAAAAAGGAATATAAGAACAAAGGGAAAGGAAGAGACTGTATCTTCTTGTTTTGATAGTCAAAATTATCCACAAACTCCTAAGGAAAGGCTTCTTTCTTCTAAATAGAATAAATGTTAAATGACTGTAGGAATATTTTATGCATATAAAGTAGAAAAATAAAAGAAACAGATAGACGGTATATTCTTAAAACAATCACTCCATAATTTTACCATTATGTAAAATGGTTTCCTAGGATTGGAAAGTACAAAAGTATTAATTCTTCACCTAAAACAGAACCAGTTGGGCAAGCCAATATATATGTATGCGGCAAAACTTTACATAAACAAAATAAACAAAAGATTCCGTACAAAACAAGTTTAAAGGTATAACAGGGGAGTAGAATAACAAACAAAACTCCTCAAGCCAAAATTAAAATATGTAATGTTCTTAAAAGTTACAATTAGATTAGATGCCTTAACTATAAAATATTTTAGTCTTGTGGACTGCTATTATGAGTACAGTTTTTTAAAGAGTTTTTATAGTAAAGTTTATGACATACAGTAACTAATAAACATGTATTATTATTAATAATAGTGGTAGGAATGTTCTGCAAACTTTGAAAATCCAAAAATCAGCAACTACAAACCATCCATCAAACATGTCACAACTTGCCTACTAAGGGTGGGTAATCATCTATACCTCAAATAAGTATACGAATGTCACCCCAGAATTAAAGCCGGAGAAAAACTACAATTAATGAGCTTAATTGTAAAGGACATAGAAACAAAAATACAATGTCAAAAAAGATCAAATCAAACTTCTCTCCCACATTATCATTAGGAAATAACTTGCCTACTAGCAAAGCTCCATTATCTCTTATTTCCTAGTCAAGTCACAAATTCCAATTTTAGAACTTTTAAAATTAAAGTCCCACTATGTAAAAATCCTCTGTGCTAGGTCATAAAGAAACAAAGATGAGGAAAAGACAGCTCTTTGCTCAAATAGCTGCTAAAGTAATAGATGAATAAATGATGACGCAAGGCAGAACAAAAAGGAAATACAAACAAAATGAAGGGCATTAAAGGATTGTGAGCCACCATCTCAAGAAGTGGTGGCATTACAGAACATGAGAAGAGGTAAAATTTCAAATATTAGAGATTGGGGGAATAAGGGTAAAACAATAAAGCCAAGCAGAAGTAAAAGCAGTGGAGTGGAAAAGCATACAACAGGTTAAGTAACAGCAGATGACTTCCCGCAGGGCAGAAAAATGTCATGGGGGAGAGACTACGTGGACACCAAAAGCCAAGAAAATGGAACAGCTGTGATGCTGTTAACATTCAACACGCTTTTATATAAACTAGGACCATATTCTTCCTTTACTAAAAATATCTTAACACATTACCACGGTGCCGATGCTCTATCCAAAAACAAGCATAAACATTCAACATTTTCTTAACATAATACACCAAGCAGGAATATTTTGGGAAACTGGTAGATAATGAAGAAGTCATTCAGTGTGTTACAGGCTGTCTTTTACAGCAGTCTTAGTACAACCATAAGGTTGTATATAATATATACTACCTAGCCTATTCTATTCTGATCATCTCTGGGATAAAGCTACATGAACATATTAATACATATAAAAATGCATATTGCAAATGTAACTTTTCAAAAAAGAAAGAAAATCAGAATAAAAATTTAAGTCAACATCTTTGATTTTAGCCAAGCCATGTTTCCTCTCAACATTACAACAAAAGGTTATATGAGAACTGGGGATTCAAGTCTATAAAACAATTGGAGCCCTCAAGTGTAAAGGTGTTATAAAACATTTCCAATATATCTATGGTTTCCAAAGAAACCAGGCTATAACTTTACAAAACTATTTCCCACTTAAAAGTTCACCTCTTAAGGGGATGTATTCAAGTCCAAGAGGGAAAAAAAAAAACTACAAATTTTATATTGAATCACTACTTTCAAATTATCCAAAATACCGCACTGATTAAAAATATCAACCCAGGCTCAAGCTTTCAATCCTATGCACTTTCACAAGTGTAAAAAGTTAGTTATGACAGCTTAACAGTTCTCCTTAACATTATTCGGTTCAATATTCTCTTTGAAAAGTAATTTAATTTTTAAACCCACAGAACAGCCTGGAAACTTATCATCTTTGGTAGTAGGTTTTTATTCAAATAAAAAGGTGAATGCAAAAATCTTCATTTCACAGGTCAGCTTTCAAAATCCTGCAGAAAAATGTAAAGTAGAATAAAAAAAGAAATGCAAACCAACTTCCATTTCTGTACCTAGTTTATCAGACCATAGTTCACATTATATACCAAAATAAATACAGAATGCATTGTAAGGGCACAAGTGAGGGAGTAAAGAAAGTCTGCTCTTACACAGCATGAATTCAGGTCTGCCAGGACAAAAGGTTTATTGTCTGCTTGCATTTTTCAGGAGTCAACAACAACAACAAAAAGCTATTCTGTTATAATAAATACTAAAAACAGAAATCATCTTACTAAAGTTAACATCACATTAGAGTTCTAAATGAGAACAAAACATGATTATCAAAAACTATACAGAGCCTAAAGGAAGAACAAAAACAGAGTTTTCAATATGCAATCAGTATTATAAAAATCATAAATCACTGAAAATTTCTGTTTCCAAATGAAATAGGATTCACAATCACAAATACCCTAAAACTATACATCTACCGATGTAAGTTTATAATGAATTGACAGATGTCTGATTACGTTGGGGAAATGGCATATTTTCTTAAAATTATTATTAGAACAACAATAATCTATCAAAGCAGCCAGTTCATCATCATCTGTGTGTTTTAAATAAAACAGCTTTTCAAGCCAACTGTTTTTCTTCAGGCTGCCAGTGCCATCTAGTGGAATATTATCAGCGCTACAATTTGACAGGTTTTAGCTACGTGATTTATAGATTTTTATAAAAAGGTTATTATTAAAGTGGCATTATTTTAATTCTTTCCTCAAAATAACCCAAATATATACATATTTGTCTTTAAAGAAAGATATATTGAAGAAAAACTGATTTTATTCATAGAAATGCATGGAATTATTAACATGTAATAAAAATCACAAAACAATCAAGCAAAACTTTCACATTTGATACTCTGCCAAATATTTTTGCTTGCTTCTCTTATTCAATAGCTTTGCTATTTTATCCCAAATTTATTCCTATGATAAAGAAAACATTAAAGGTAACTGCTTTGGAGGGAGGCATCAAATATACATCTATTTTTAAAAGCTTAAATTTCTCAACTTCAGTGAAAACTATCAAGCTATTTGCCACATGCCTGCCGAGCTAAAGCTGACGACAAGACACACAAACTGAAGCACACAGAGAAAAGTCCAGTGTCTAAGCCTTAAGTTAGGGCTTCTGGTTTTAGTTTTCAAACACCTGATCAGACACTCTCTTTAGAAGAATTCTTTTAAATTGAGATTTCTATCTATTCTGAGAAAAGATATCATAGCACCTTCAATCCCAGTGACTTAATGACCTCAGTCTTTCCAATTCCTTCACCTTCGACAGCCAAAAAAAATCCTCAGTCCTTTATCCTGTTTCTTAAATGTCTCTCAAATTTTAACTTTTCTTCATTTCCTAAACCTCATATTATCTTTTTA
Source organism: Aepyceros melampus (assembly GCA_006408695.1). Classification (NCBI taxonomy): domain Eukaryota; kingdom Metazoa; phylum Chordata; class Mammalia; order Artiodactyla; family Bovidae; genus Aepyceros; species Aepyceros melampus. Next base: position 422,944 of record SJXQ01007669.1, read on the forward strand.
ATCAGTATCCTGGCGCAGGGCTGCCACTCAAAACTCTATCTGTACACTAGTTATCCTTCAAAAATAAATTCATTGCCAACTCTAGAAGACCCAGCACCCACGTCTACCTACCCCCATCGTCTCCTAGCTGTGCTTATGCACACCTTACTATAGACCTCTACTATATCCTTCCACGTTGTCTATTTTTGCTTGTCTCTTTTACTCAGGTTGAGGTAGGAACAGAGTCTTTTACCTCTTTGCATCTTCATAACTTAGTAACTGCCTGGGTCAATGAATCATTGCCAAAAGCACCATAAATCATTGCCAGATCTTTTATGATCTGCTAGAAAGAGTGGTTAAGAATCCCAAAGCATCTAAAGCCAAGAGAAGCAGAATTTCATTAATGGTTAAAAAGAACACAGATAAACATTTTTATCCATGAGTGCCTAAGAAAAATTCTAAATAATTTTGCAGATCCACAGTTATAGTCCCTCTCGGAACCACCTGCAGAAGACACCTGTCTTAAATGAAACATAATCCTGAATTGAAAGCTTTTATCCCAATCACTAAAGCTAAAAAAGTCTCCTAGTCAAAAGTGTTAATACTAATTCTGTCTATATCAGACAGTCATATACTCATCTGTAAAAAAAGCTGCTCAGTTTATTCTTTTGATTGTATTTTTATGTCATATCTCTCCTACAAATATTACAATAGAGATACTAAAAAACATCAGTGCTAAGAGGGCTCTAGTTTAATCACATTTTCACAGATGAGGAAGCTGAGGTATAAAGCTATTAAAATGACTTCCCTTTAATAATAAGCTAAACGTTTAAGTCAATACTTGACCACCTCTCCTCTTCTTCTCCCTTTCCTCATGTCTTGGTAAAGTTCTGAAAATAAAGCTCTGTAATTAGGGTCGTTTTAGGAGTCTTTTCATGGATACTAAGCAGTCAGTCAATCCATTTCTCTTACTTCACAGAGGTGTTCTAAAAGCTAGCACACACTCTACCCCAATTCCCAGAATGTTATAAAGCAGAAATGCCACAGAGTAGGTAGGTACTCAATAAATATTTGTGGAATAAATTAGGCAAACAAACAAAACTATTTTCTTATATTTAGACAAACATATTTTCAGGTTTTCACAGAAACAGATTTCTTTTGGCTCCACACCCTATATTTTTCTTTAATGAAAAAAATCAAAGGCACAGCTAAACCAATCGTGCAAGAGTAAACGCAACAGAATCCTATTTGTATTAATGAGTCAGTAAGATCAAGGCCTGAAAAAAAATGAAACTAACCCCACCCCCAAAAAATCCTTATTGTTGAGGCAGTATTTCAGTAAAAATTCATAAATAGTATTAGTTCTCTTTTTTCAGGTTTATGACCTGTAACTATTATGAAGGCACTATAGGAAGTTTACCTAAAGCCTAGATGCAGATTTATAAAGTTCAGCTATTTTTAAACCATGATTCAGCAAATCCTTTCAAACAGTCCTAATAAGTTCTGTAACTGCTAAACACGTGGCTATTACAATTATTACATACTATAATAAATTTTGGTCTTAATTCTTCAGAATTCTTATAACCAATTAAATTATCTAAAAATCTTTCACGTGATTCAAACAGTATACATTTCCTTAAATGAATATTCAGTCAATAAATACAGTATAGATTAATTTCTTGTAGCCTTATCTCTGCACCAAAAAAAAAACCCATTCATTTGAAAAAAACAGTATCCATTTCCCAAAAATAAAATTTTAGATCATTACTAACTCTTTATTCTACTTTTTTCCCCACAAAAAGTATCAGGAAAACTACCAAATTTTTATCTGCACAGTTTCTGTGGTCCCCCTTTCTTTCTCCGCACTCACGCGCAGCTCAGCCAGGGGTTCCCAAACATGACTCCTCACCGCAATCAGCTGCTGTTGCTGCTGCAAAGTCGCTTCAGTCGTGTCCGACTCTATGCGACCCCATACACGGCAGCCCACGAGGCTCCCCCGTCCCTGGGATTCTCCAGGCAAAAACACTGGAGTGGGTTGCCATTTCCTTCTCCAATGCATGAAAGTGAAAAGTGAAAGGGAAGTCACTGAGTCTTGTCCAACTCTTAGCGACCCCATGGACTGAAGCCCACCAGGCTCCTTCATCCATGGGATTTTCCAGGCAAGAGTGCTGGAGTGGGGTGCCACTGCAATTGGCTGGGGATCTTTAAACACTAGGGACGCCTACCTCAGTGGTAAAAAATCTGCCAGCAACGCAGGAGAGGTTTGATCCCTGGGTTGGGAAGATCCCCTGGAGGAGGGCATGGCAACCCACTCCAGTATTCTTGCCTGGAGAATCCCATGGACAGAGGAGGCTGGCAGGCTACAGTCCATGGAGTCACAAAAAGTCAGACATGACTGAGCAACTGAACAACAATGGCCTGGGTACTAGCAATTCTAATGTGCAAAATTTGGGCGCCACTGACCTTGGCTCTGAAGTACTTACACTATGATTTTTTTAATCTGCCTCAAAGTTTTCCTTTCCTATGGCAAGTTCTGAAAAGAATCCTTTTTTTCTTTTTTACCTTCCATACTATTTTCTCCACCCCAATCCCAAATTTCCAGTATGTGGATTATTACTGTCTTGCATCTCCTCTAAAGATTGGATACAGTGTCATCTTGTCTATAAAATACAGAAACTGTACCAGATGATTTCTAAGGGTTCTTCCACTAGGAATTTATATAGTACTCAAAAGAAAAAAAAAAATCAACAGTACTTTCTAGATTATCAAGCTCACCTGGCGCCCTTCTTCAGTTCTCCTTAACTATCCTCCTTTTTCTGCGTTGAACCATATGAAATCAGCCAATATTAAACCATTTCTAACCTAAAACACAGCCATTTCATATGCTCCTCTTAATAACCCCTCCTGCTTTCTCTTTATACATAACATACCCAAGCTAAACTTTCTTTCTTGAAAACCCCAATGAAATCTCAATTCCCTGTTATAATTTAGACACGATGACAAGAACAGGCAAAAGAAACGGGTCCAGTCCTGAAGATAAAAGGTGCTTTCTTCGTTTTAATGTTCTACCCATACTTGAATAAGGGAGAGCTATTAAATGAATTAATGTTTAAAAGTTTCTCTAGGCTAAAGGCTAGATTAAAGCAGAGATACTACAGTTTACCTAAACTGTCTTCTTAGTGTGTGTCTATCAGACTGTTGTGCCAGGCTTAAATCATCACTTGAACCATTTACACCTGTTGACCTGTGATTTCAGAGTTCCCCCAGAGCCCACCATCTCAAAAGTATACACTGCCAAACATATATATGTATCTATTCTGTTTCAAATTCTTTTTCCATTTAGGTTATTACAGAATATTGAGGAAAGTTCCTTGTGCATTAATCAACTATACTCCAATGTAAAACTTTTAAAAATTCTTAAAATAAAATTTTAATAAAAAAGTATACACTGCTGATCACCGATCAGGAAAGAGTTGGGAGTTAGTAAGAAGACTGTATAATAAGATTATTATAAATTCACTACCTACCACTACTGGAAAGACATCATGAGCTCATGGTTTAAAGACAACAGAAACTTCTATGCAATACATTACTGTATTTTTTTTTAAAGGGGCTCACTCATCAGTTTCACTGTGGTTCTGAAACATCTAGTGCCATCTAATTCAAGGCATGTTCACAATGCCTGACACTTTTTTTAAGTCAAAGAAATAAAAAATGATCTGTCAATTAGGATTTAATGGTTATCTCTCAATTCCCAATTTTATCACATCCAATAGTCTTTTATAACACTATGTATAACGATTCAAAATGCCTCTATAAGGCTTCTGTCTGAGCCATTTCACGCAAAAGGGTTGGTTAGAATTTTATCGTATTTGGATCTGACCTAATATAAAAAAGCTAAGCAGTAAATAAAAATTCACTTTAGGGGGTAAGGTGCCTCAAAGAGGTGGGAAATCCTCCTCCTAAGCAGCTGACACAGAGGTGTGATCAGGGGCCCTGTGACGCCAATCAAGAGAAACAAGCCCTTGTACTAAGCTGCCAGGCACAGACAATAAACAGAAGTTTCAGATATGATCCCCAAATTGAAAATCACAAGAGCAGACATTTAAAACTGGCTTTGATCTGTGACAGAGCTACTACAGACGGAGGCAGCTCTGAGCAGTAGGGGCCCAGAGTGAGGCACAGCGGGGACTGACTTATTTAACAATGGCTAATATTTCTCCTAGGGGGGAGCCAGTTAGCTTTCAAATAACACCTATTAAATTTGTAGATGGCCAAGTCCACATGAATATCAGGGGATTAAAATCCAAGATATCTACAATTTAGTATAAGCTATGCTTTAGCTACTTATTCAAATATCTCTGCTTCATCACAAAAACATAATTTACTGATTTGGAGCTCAGTGTTACAGCATAAAAAGTAAATCATTTCATTTTATTTATCTGAATTACAGCAGATGAATCAATATGTTTCAATTAAATATATTTATATATATATATATATATCACTGCTTTCGGGCAAAGAATTTGATGCAGTAATCAACTCTAAATTTATCAATTTCGCATTTTCCGCTTCACAATAATGAATCATACTGCATCCCAATGAGGATGAGCGCAAAAACAAGCCCCAAGCCTACTGCATTATAAAACTTTACCCAGCTCATCACAACAACCATATGCCTGTAGGAGGCAAAAGCTTCTGTGAATCAATTAGTATCCTAAGGCAATAATATTTTCTTCAAGAAGCAAAAAGTCACGCTCATTCATGTAGATCAATACCTTTCCAGGGACCCGGAGACTCTCAATGGCACCAAGATCACTGAGGCTCTCTGGAGGACTTTTCAGACCCTTCAAAAAAAAAAAGATAAAAAAAGAGAAGAATTTCAACTGTGCTGTAGAATTGTAACATGAGAGAAAATACTTACTTGCTTGTTGTCTTGTTATATTACCACCAAGTTTATTGATTTTGATGTGCAGATATGTGTGATTTATCTCCTTGAACATTTTATTGTATACAGAGAACTTCAGGAGGAGTCAAAAATAAGCTGCAAAGCCTTCCTCTTCTTTCACTGAGACCATCAGCTATAGCAAAAGACTTTCCATTCATATTTCTCAACCCTAAGTTAGACTATACTTACTGAAATAAAAATCACCATTTTAAAAAGACATGTTCCTGTTGTACAATATATAGAATATGTTTCTAAAAACAGCTACCACAATACATACAGTACTATTATTAAATCAAGGAAAGATGGACTTTGGAAATTCAAAATAAAGTCACTATATTGGCAATTTAATACCTAATGGCTGAAGTCCAAGTTAACCATTATTCAAAAACAACCAAAAGAGAAGAAACGTGGGTGACAAAAAGCATTCCATGAAAGCACTCATCTATGAATCAGGACCAAATTCAATTGCCTAATTGGACCTTGGCAAAAAGGTTCAAGCATTATGACTGAGCTAACCAAAGATGTTTAAATAATGATAAATTTTTAAATGATAAAGGCTTAATTAATACATAAGTAATCCCTTAGGATTTACCTTATTGTTCTCATCAATGTATCTAATTCATACCACAACTGAGAGTTAAATCTCGTATCTCGCTGCTTTAGCTCTTTGGTGCTTTGTCTATTCCAGGTTCCCTCAGGGCTCAGTGGTCAATCATCTGCCTGCCAAGCTGGAGACCCAGGCTCAATCCCTGGGCCAGGAAGATCCTCTGGAGAAGGAAATGGCAACCCACTCCAGGATTCTTACCTGGAGGATCCCGTGGACAGAGGAGCCTGGTGGGCTACGGTTCATGGAAGATGTAGCAAAGAGTCGGACACGACTGAGTGACTACACAGCAACTTTCTGTATTCAGGGATTCTATTCAAGAATTCAGGGATCCTGAAAGCCTCATATGGACACCAGGGAAAGTTATCAAGACAGAAAGAAGTGCGTAATTTAAATTTTCTTTAAAGCCTCTTTTTAACATAGGCTATTCAAAGCAGACCCCTAAAATCCCTGTAATAATAGTCTGGAAGCAAAATCAGCCAGTACATGAACTTAAGGAGAGATTTATGCTGTTGAGTTTTTGTCCTTTAGCTATCCTATACTGGCCTTCTGGTGTCCATAGTAACCAAAATATGGGGCACATTTATTTGAGACTTAGAGTGGAACTTACTCACCTTTAAATTATAGAGGTGTATATTTTATCTTCCCTAATATAAAATACTGCCAATCATAGCTATAATTTTTTTATGACAAGGTGGTCTGCTTCATCCCCAACCTTCCATTTTCCCCAGAAAATGCCACCCTCCACCAGCCTTCTCTTTCTCTTCTCTCTCTCTCCATCCATACTCTCTCCCTCTCTTGTCTTCTCTCATTCTCCCCGTCTTCCTCTCCCCACACCCTTCTCGCTCTCTCATTCCACCCCACCAAACCAACACCTCACTTTCAGACCTCCTCTATGAAATTTTCCTAAATCCTATGTTTCAAAGAAACACTATTTCTCAGCATTGCCTACGAACCAGCTCCATCACCTAGGAAGTTTTTTCCTAAGTCTCACCACAGATCTAATAAATAGGTATTTCTGGATCAAGACAAGGAATTGCATTTTAACAAGCAACCCAGGTGACTGCTATCATTTCTAATGTTTTGGAAACCCTGCTAAACATTTCCCAACACCTCTGCCAAAGTAGCAAAGTTTTAAATAGTAAACATACCTCTCTCTCTGGACCCAAGAGAAGGGAAAGACCAAGTTCTGTTTGCCTCTCTAGCCTAGGGCTAGCACAATTCCAGGAACAGAGTAAACACCAAAGAAATTAGTAACTTATTTGGAGCCTTGGTTCGGCTCCAACCTCCAGCTAATTAAAACCCCGTTCCCATGAGAACATGAAACTGACTTTAAAATGAAGTTTCTAGGGAAATCTGCAGGAATAAGAAAAGCATATGGAAGCTTAAGGGCTTCCCAGGTGGCACAGTAGTAAAGAATCTGCCGCCAATAAAGGAGACGCAAGAGACATGGGTTCGATCCCTGGGATGGGAAGATTCCCTTGGAGTAGGAAATGACAATCCACTCCAGTATTCTTGCTTGGAAAATTTCAGGGACAGAGGACCCTGGTGGGCTACAGTCCATAGGGTCACAAAGAGTCAGCCACGACTGAGCATGCATGCACGCACTGAGGCTTAAAGTCCTACAGTGAGTGAGAAAATTAAAGTGTGAAACTACTGGTGTGTGTGTGTGTGTGTTTTTCCTTGTCCCAGTTTCTCACCAACAGTCATCATAAGGTTATAGCACCAAAAGTGGTAGAGAGGGCAAGGCTGGATTACAGAATTACCCCTTGGACTGCAAGCAGATCAATCCAGTCCATCCTAAAGGAAGTCAACTCTGAATATCCACTGGAAGGACTGATGCTGACGGTGAAGCTCCAATACTTTGGCCACGTGATGTGAACATCTGACTCACTGGAAAAAACCCTGATGCTGGAAAAGATGAAAAAACCCTGATGCAAAAGGAAAAGGGGGTGACGGAGGAAGAGATGGTTAGAAAGCATCACTGACTCAATGGATACGAATTTGAGCAAACTCAGGGAGAGAGTGGCGGGAAGAGGAGCCCCACATGCTACAGTGCATGGGATTTCTAAGAGTCAGACCTGACTTAGCAACTGAACAACAACAAAATACATTTTATATACACACACTTCTATGCATTCATATACACATACATGAGTAAAACTTCATAATTTGATTCAAAACCACAACCAACCGTAAAATATCTTTTTAAAATATAATGTTCATGCCTTTTAAACAAACCATTTGTTTAACCAACCTAACAGAAATTCTTGGAAGAATAGATCAGGTGTCATTTTCTCTTTCCCCAGAGTTATGAGGAAAGAATCCAATGTCTAAAACAAGCAAACAAGTGGTATATACCAGTATCTAGAAAAACACTTTGCCTCCAAGTTAGTTATCACACAATAATTTGCTACTAATATTAATACATGGCAACTTTCCACCAATGTGCAAAATAAAAGTAATAAAAACTGGAAACCCTATATCCATGTTAGGAAGCAAGGGATTCAAAGAATGGCTTCTGCCATCTAGAACAATGTGCCTATCATCACAGTCTAATGATAGTAACAATAACTCAGAGGCTCTTATGAGGAATAAAAGAGATAACATATATAAGAGGCCACAGTGTCTGGTACATGGTAAACCATTATACCAGCGTTCACCATTATTCTGAACATCACAGAGAAATGCTTTTATCTCATCAAGACAGAAACCAAGAGTTAGGTAAATGCCTCAAAGCACAATATCTGACACTCATCTGCATTTTAGGACTATAGATCTGATTAGCAATTTTATAAATGTCTATTAACAAATATGAAGTCATCATTTTTATTTTATCTCCACCTCTTTAAAGCAGGAAGTCATGGTTATAACTACGCTCCTGCTGTTGCTCAGTCGCTAAGTCACGTCCGATTTTTTGTGACCCCATGGACTGCAGCATGCCAGGCTCCTCTGTCCTCCACTATCTCCCGGAGTTTACTCAGGATCATGTCCATTGAGTTGGTGATGCTGTCTAACCATCTCATCCTCTGCCGCCCTCTTCTCCTTTTTGCATTTCCCAGCATCAGGGTCTTTTCCAATGAGTTGGCTCTTCACATCAGGTGGGCAAAGTATTGGAGCTTCAGGTTCTATAACTATAGTGTTCTGCCTTTATTAAATTGAAACTTTCACTCTAATCATTAGCCATTGTTGGATTTTCTTTTGTACCTGGTTTTTGTTTTCATAATTTCTCTATACAAAATCCATCATACGTAATACCTGCCTCCGCAACTTTCTTTGCCGAATCAGATTACACTTCAGATTTACTTCTGTTTCGTCTACGTGAATCTTCAGCTTCCATCGATGAGACCAGCAACGTAGGTCCCAATGATCAAAAGGAGCATGTAATACGGTTTGTGATTCCTTCTCTTTTCAAGCAGAAGTTTCGGCAAAATCTAGAGTGTTTACACTCCGCCCTTGGTGTCTCTCAGCCCACCCACATCGGGCATTCCTCCTCACCACCCTGCCGCAGTGCTGCTGTGGAGTCACCGATGACCTTACAGCTGCTCAGTGCAGAGGCACACTCCCATTCTCACCCTCCACGGCCCGTGCACAGCATTTACCACAGCTGAGCACTCCCTCTTCTTTTCGGTTCTTTACTTGGACCCAACTGCTTGGGATGGTCTCTTCATCCAACAGATATGTACTGAGCATCTGCTACAGGAGGGGCGTTCTTTGGAATGCTCCTTGGGATGCAGGAGAACGCTTCCAGGGGGATGCTGCTCACCTCACTGCTCCTTCTCAACTTGCCTTCCTAAATCCTCGAGCTCAGAACACGGAGTCTTCAAAAGCTCCAACTGTGGACTCTTGTTTTATTTCTACACTTACGCCATTGGTGATCTTAGCCAGCATACACACCCTCCTTCTGCTCGTGACTCCTGAATGTTTACCTATACCCTGGATTTCGCCTCAAAAATTCAAGCTCTTTCAGCCAACTGCCTACTTTCTTCCTCCAAACAGCCCAGAGGCCTTCAAATGAACAAGTCTAAAAACTTGCTTCCTTCCTTCAGTCTGTTCCTCCCTTGGTCTTCCCCAGGTCAATTCAATTCTTCCAGTTGCTGGGGCCAAACCATTTGGAGTCAACCTTGAAGTTTCTCTTTCTCTCACAGCCAAATCCAATCTATTAAGAAATTCTGTCAACTCCATATTCACAATATACCCAGGATCTGACCTTTTCTCAGCACCTCCACTGCTAGCATCCTGAGGAAGGCCCACATCCCGTCTCACTTGGATTACTGTATTAGCGTCCTTACTGGTCGCCCTGGCCTTACCATGAGTGGGAAGAGAAGTAGAGAAGATGAGATGGGGATGAGACTCTGTGTGATCCAGCTTCCTGCCCTTGCCCTCTGGCCTCATCTCCAACCATTTCCCTCATCACTCGCTTCACTCCTCCCACACTGGCCTCTTGCTGCCCTTCAAGATGCTCCTGCCTCAAGGCCTCTGCATCTCCTTTCCTTCCACCCAGAAGGCGCCTTCCCAGACATCCTCAGAGCTCACTCCCTCACCCCTTCAGGTTTCACCTCAAATGTCACCTAGAGAGGCCTTCTCTGGCCACCATATCTAAAACGTACGTGTTGTGTGCGCTCAGCTGCTCAGTCGTGCCCGACTCTTTGCGACCCCATGGACTGTAGCCCACAAGGCTCCTCTGTCCATGGAATTTCCCAGGCAAGAATACTGGAGTAAGTTGCCATTTCCTCCTCCAGGGGATCCTCCAGACTCAGGGATCAAACCTACATCCCTCACCTCCTGCATTGGCAGGAGGATTCTTTACCACTGAGCCACCTGGAAAGCCCCATCTGAAAGTTACAAATGACCCTAAATCGCCAACAACTCCCAGAACTCTCTATCCTCTATTCCTCTGAAACGTGTATCACCATGACTGCCTTCACACGTCTGTTCTGTTACTGCTGCATTCCCCAGACTTAGAATGGTGCCTGGTACAGAGAGTTCGGTAAGCACTTGTTGAACAAACTGAAAGAACAGAGGCCAGCATCATGGAGAAAGCAGAACAAAGGAACTCATGTAAACAGAGAGAGCTAACAAAGGCTACTCTACACTCTCCTCCAAACCAAGATCCTTGGAGAGCTGAAATGCCAAAAAGTGTCAGAGACCTTAATTTCCTACCTCTTCACATTAACAGCAATATATTATCAGCATATTCTTTAGCCCCTCCCCAAAGAAACATCTTTATTTGTATTTATTTGTAATACTGCTATATTTAACCTAACAATAAACAGTACAAATAAAATTCCCAATGCTAGGCAGCACCCTACTTTCATACCTTGTAGATTCATAAAAAGTGTATGAATGATGATTAAATATGAGGCTTCTCTGATGGTTCAGACAGTAAAGAATCTGCCTGCAATGCAGGAGATCCAAGTTCAATCCCTGGGTCTGGAAGATCCCCTACTGAAAGGAATGGCAAACCACTCCAGCATTCTTGCCTGGAGAATCCCACGGATAAAGCAGCCTGGGGGCTACAGTCCATGGAGTTGCAAAGCATCAGACATGACTGAGCAACTTACACACACAAATATGTGGAAGTCAAGCCATAAACAAATTAGGATGACCTTAAAAATCTGTGTGAAGCTAATTTTACCTCACCTTCTATACAGTACAGGTCCAGCTTTTTGTGTGTGTTCTTTAGCTATTCTTTTTCTATCCCAACTAAACACAGATTTTACCTGCTCAATCCAATAAACAAATGACTGGGGCTGAAGAGTTACCATTTTCAGAACAATTTCACTACATTCAGGAGACATAAACTTATTATCACTGGTTATCTGGACTTTTGTATTTTTTCTCTCTCACTCACTCTTACAAAGTAGCATTAGAAAACAAACCAACTAAAGTACAATGATAGCAATGTTGACTACGCTGAACCACCAGCAAGCAACAGGAGACAGCACCAAATTTAGCTGCTGCACCAAAGTCCAAATTCAGCATGCCAGAGGCAGTTTAGGGGCCTTAGTGGTATAAGGGGAGAAGGCAATGGCACCCCACTCCAGTACTCTTGCCTGGAAAATCCCATGGGCGGAGGAGCCTGCTAGGCTGCAGTCCATGGGGTCGCTAAGAGTCGGACACAACTGAGCGACTTCACTTTTACTTCTCACTTTCATGCATTGGAGAAGGAAATGGCAACCCACTCCAGTGTTCTTGCCTGGAGAATCTCAGGGACAGGGGAGCCTGGTGGGCTACCGTCTATGGGGTCGCACAGAGTCGGACACGACTGAAGCGACTTAGCAGCAGCAGCAGCAGCAGTGGTATAAGGTACAGAAGTGTATATTGTTTCAAAAGTCAAATGGCTACCAAAGTCAGCCTGAAATCAACGATTGCTTGAATTTCTGCAACAGCCAGCTTCCAGTTTTCCCACTTTTCCACCATCAATGCAGCCACTGAGATAATCCCTGCGGTTATGCACTTCTTTGTTAGCCCCAGGAACTGTTAACTCCTTGATCTCTTTACTTTGATCGTATCACATAAACACTGCTAGGAAGCCCCATATGATACATGCTATCATTCCTGTTAGAAAGATGTGAAAACAGATGTTCAAAAAAGGTAACAATGGGGCAAGGATAACCTCTTCATTAAATGGAGCTGGGAAAACTGGACAGCTATGTGTAAAAGAATGAAATTAGAACAGTTCCTAACACCATACACAAAGATAAACACAAAATGGATTAAAGACCTAAATGTAAGACCAGAAACTATAGAAATAACTCTTAGAGGAAAACATAGGCAGAACACTTAAAGCAAGATCCTCCATGACCCTCCTCCTGAAGTAATGAAAATAAAAACAAAAATAAACAAGGCGGACCCAGTTAAATTCAAAGGCTTTTGCACAGCAAAAGAAACTATAAACAAGGTGAAAAGGCAACCCTCAGAATGGGACAAAATAATACCAAATGAAACAACTGATAAGGGATTAACTTCCAAAATATACAAGCAGCTCGTACAACTCAATACCAGAAAAACAAAACCGCAATCAAAAAGTGGGGGAAAGACCTAAACAGACATTTCTCCAAAGGAGACATACAGATGGCTAACAAACACATGAAAAGATGCTCAACATCGCTCATTATTAGGGAAATGCAAATCAGAACAACAATGAGGTATCACCTCATACCAGTCAGAATGGCCATCATCAAAAAGTCTATAACTAATAAATGCTGGAGAGGGTGTGAAGAAAAGAGAACCCTCTCACACTGCTGGTGGGGATGTAAATTGATACAGCCACTAGAGAAGAGAGTATGGAGATTCCTTTAAAAAAACTAGGAATAAAACAACCATATGACCCAGCAATTCCACCACTAAGCATTTATGCTAAGAAAACCAAAATTGAAAAAGACACATGTATCCCAATGTTCATCGCAGCACTGTTTACAATAGCTAGAACATGGAAGCAACCTAGATGTCCACTGAGAGATGAATGGATAAAGAAGCTGTGGTACCTACATACCATGGAATATGACTCAGCCATAAAAAGGAATGCATTTGAGTCAGTTCTAATGAGGTGGGGAACCTAGAGCCTATTATACAGGGAAGTCAGTCAGAAAGAGAAAGATAAATATCGTATACTAACACATATATGTGGAATCTAGAAAGATGGTACTGATTAAATTATCTGCAGGGCAGCAGTGGAGACGCAGTCAGAGAACAGGCCTGCGGACACAGCGGGGGCAGGGGCAGGGTGAGATACGTGCAGAGAGTAAGGGGGACACTTACATCACCATATGTAAAATAGACAGCCAAGAGGAATTTGCTGTATGACTCAGGGAACTCAAACAGGGGCTCTGTATCAACCTAGAGGGTGGGATGGGGCGGGAGATGGGAGGGAGGTTTAAGGGGGAGGAGACATGTATACTATGGCTGATTCATGCTGATGTTTGGCAGAAACCAACAAAATTCTGTAAATCAATTATCCTTCAATTAAAAATTAATTTTTTTAAGTAAAGTTGCTCAAGGTCACACAGCTACAGGATGGACCAAGATTCAAACCCATCCTCAAGAAAGAAGTGCTATGAAGCATAAGACCAGGACTCAACAAATGTAAGGAACTGCCAAATTTTACTATCCACTTAATTAAATATTTTATAATTCACAGAACTTTAAAGCTTTATCTTCATGACAATAACAACACAATTTGACAGAGGAAAATAATCACATAGAATTTGTGTATTCTTCACCAGAGACCAACAATGTGTAATCTACTCAGATGTCTCTCAAATTCTAAACTATCAAATAAGAATTTAATTTGGAATTTATAGTCTTTTTTACATGAACAACAAAAATATTCACAAATGAATCTTTCGCTAAGTGCTTTGCCTCAACAGTCTCCAGAGTTCTCAAGATGACACTGATTTAAAATTCTAATCTAAATTACCCTAATATAAAAATAATAAAGAATGATCAGTTCTAGTAAAATATTAGAGCTGAAACAAATAAAGGTATCTAAAACCAAACCATAATCAATAAGTACATAAAAGTAGATTTTTGCTATTTCTGATTTGAAAGAAGTTGACACGTTTTTAGGATATCCCCTAATTTATGACAGAAAACAGCCAAAGTTTTTATTCAAGATTTAACATTCTGGCAAAAATAAAAGATCATTATTTTGCCATGACAATGACTTTTTAAAAGTATCATTTCATAGACACTAACTTACTGATGACTTTCATAACAAAACTGTGAAACAGGATGAACAAAAATAATTATTATTCTCACTTTCACATAAGGAAACTTATGCTACTAGATTTAGGGACTTGCCCAAAGTCATAAAGCTATCAATATCAATTCTGCCTTCAAATTACTGCTTTCCCCACCCCGCCACCCCACTCTTTCTAGTCATCTCTATTGCACAAACCTCACTTTCACCCAGGCCACCCTCAGGCAATCAGGCAGCTTGGGGATAAAGGGAGCCCGGCAGTATAGCTAGGGCGAGCACTGGAAAACTGGCAAAAGGGGGGAGGGGGAGACAAAGATAGCCTCCGGCTCCCTCACTGGCCTTATCTAAAGGAATGTTCTTGGGTCACCGGGTCCCACCTGAGCAAGGCTCCGAACCCCGCGGGTGAGGTGAGTTTTCCAGGGTGTGCCCGGAATTCATAGTGCCCCTGCCACCTGCCACCACCCATAACTTGGGTATCTGCTTGCCTGAGGCCCAGCGACAGAACATCTCGGCTCCTCTCCCAGCAGAGATGGAGACCTTTGCTTCAGCCTCTGCAACTTACCTGCCGGGTCATAAGAGATTTGATTTTTTGCATGTCGAATTCGTGAGGCGGTACCCTGCAGCAGAGAACTAACAAATCACTGACAACCACCAAACTGCTGCCCGACACAGGGAAGCCATAGTGAGTGGTCACGTGGAGCTGCCGGCCTGGGTTTCCCTTCCTTTCCCCTAGCATGCTGGGAATTGTAGTCCTCCGGCTGCCGTCGCCCCTGCAATGGAAGCGAGAGAACGGTCCAGGTACTACATTTCCCGGCAAGCAAAACAGCGGACGCTTCGGCTAAGTGCACAAAACTTGTTGCCCTGAGAGACCGCAGCAGTCGCCGGTCTTTAAAGAGGACTAGGTATCGGTAGCTCTGCTTCGGGGAGGCGGCAAAAACTTAATTCTTCGGTGACTAGGAACAAATACTGAGGAGACAGTATATAAACCTGACTGACATGAGGCCCCCTAGGGACGTAGTGGAGGAAACCCCACCTGGTCTCCGGGGCGAAGTGAAAGGACGACAGGCTGACGCGAAGGGGCTGGACGCTCCAAGAGAACTTGGCATTCCCCAGGTGGCGCGGGGCTTCGCCTGAGGAGAAGTGTGGTCCAGGTTGTCCAGTGCCGGCTCTCCAGGTTAGCGCTCTTCTCCTTCAGTCTTGGTGTTCACCGCAGAAAACGGAAACCAAAGGATTTAACTCCCCACTTACCGTTTAGCACCTTTTTGCTGCTGCTGCTGCTAAGTCGCTTCAGTTGTGTCCGACTCTGTGCGACCCCATAGATGGCCTCCTACCAGGCTCCTCTGTCCCTGGGATTCTCCAGGCAAGAACACTGGAGTGGGTTGCCATTTCCTTCTCCAATGCAGGAAAGTGAAAAGTGCAAGTGAAGTCGCTCAGTCGTGTCCGACTCTTCGGGACCCCATGGACCGCAGCCTACCAGGCTCCTCCATCCGTGGGATTTTCCAGGCAAGAGTACTGGAGTGGGGTGCCATTGCCTTCTCCGTACCACCTGTTTAATCTAAGGCAAATCAAGATAGAAAATACTAATATAGCAACGCAAGGAGATCCAGCCAGTCCATTCTGAAGGAGATCAGCCCTGGGATTTCTTTGGAGGCAATGATGCTAAAGCTGAAACTCCAGTACTTTGGCCACCTCATGCGAAGAGTTGACTCATTGGAAAAGACTCTGATGCTGGGAGGGATTGGGGGCAGGAGGAGAAGGGGAAGACCGAGGATGAGATGGCTGGATGGCATCACTGACTCGATGGACGTGAGTCTGGGTGAACTCCAGGAGTTGGTGATGGACAGGGAGGCCTGGCGTGCTGCGATTCATGGGGTCGCAAAGAGTCGGACACGACTGAGCGACTGAACTGAACAGTAATAGAAAGCATGTCACTTTAATGTCCTCTTTTCAACTTACACCAGTTTAGTTACATTGAGGAAAGCATTAAGGGAGTCTTTGGGGGCTCAATTTAAGAAAGAACTTTCCAATTATAAGAATAAAAGGAAAAGTGACCCAGAGCTAACAATTAATAATAGCACACGTGTATTGAGAGCTCGTTACCTGTCAGAAACTTACTGTCAGAAACCTTGCTAATAGTTTTACACGTGGTGTCTCACTTATCCACACAAGTAAGTGAATGCAATTTATAAATTGTAAGGCACCTCATAATTATGAAGGATTATAGTCGTAATTCTACACAGTTCTGTACTCCAACAGAACCACCCTGTGCATAGTTTTATCACTGTGCCTGACAGTTCCTTTTGAAATATATGCTCACCTATATGCTTTTCTGACTCTTACTTCTAACCCCGTGAAGAAATTCCAGTGCCTTTTGGACAACCTTAGTGTAGTTCATTACAGCGGATTTCCTGCTATAATCTTAATTACCAGACAGTTCTTACTGATTTGAAGTCTCTGAAAGAGAAACTGCTGGCCATATTAGCATATGAAATGAAACTCAATTCACTAAACATTTGTTGATTTCTGGGCACTAGTAAACCCTATTCTGAGCACTTCAGATTGATAAAATACAATCGTGATCCTTAAGGAGTTGACAGTTTGGTTAAATAGTATGTATTAGAGGAGATCTAAGTCCAGTAGTTCCAGTAGTTCTCAAACTTGATTGTTCAGATTCACCTGAGGAGTGTACAGTTGTTTTTACCATCTTTGTGGGAGTTCTTTAAGACCTTCAGTGATTTTTATAGGCAGCCAGCTGTAGCATTTAAAACACACTGTTTAGAATGAACCCAGATCTAGACCCAGAATTTTTTCCCTCATACACAAGGTGGCAGGTGACAAAAAGAAGCTTTTTTTTTTTTTTTAATTTCATTCATTTGGTGTTTTCCTATCAGCCAAATTGGGAGGAAGAGTGGTTTCTATATCTGCTTGACCTGAAAAGGCAGAAAGCATTAAAACTCTATTTAACTCTTAATACTCTACATTTTAGTATGTTTCTTTTTAACTAAAAGGAAATGGACAACCCAGGCCTCTAAAAGTTCAAAGGCTGTAGCTATAATAGTAGAAGCATGGAAAGTAAATCAGTGCTATTGTCTAAATAAAATATATGCCCTAATTCAGCATACCCTAACACCATAGAAAATAGTTGAACTAAACATGATAGGTTTTTTTGACTCCCTAAGCTAAAAAATAAAAACCTAGAGCCCTAAAGTGCACTTTTTAAAAAAGGTGAAGCATGTTATTTCATTTCCATTTTTCAAAACTACATATATAAAACTTATTAAAGGACTTCCCCAGTGGTCCGTTGGCTAAGACTCCACACTTCCAATGCAGGGGACCCAGATTCAATCCCTGGTCAGGGAACAAGATCCCACAGGCTGCAACTAAGAATTCACATGCTGCAACTAAAGATCCGAAAATAAATAAATGTGCTAGACTTATTTAGTACTCACACAGTTGTCTGAGGGTCATTAGTGGTAGGCCAGAACAAACTAGTGGAAAGTGTGGATGGCCTGGAAAGTGTGGATGGCCTCCCAGCAAATCTTGACAAAAGTTTTTAGGATAGTAGTCCCTCTATGAAGGAATGCCAACCCCGTTTTTGTAGATTGGAATAACCAGGCTAAGAAGTAAGTTGATCTGATTCAGGGCAGTCGCATTAGCTGTAAAGTAGGATAAGGGCTTCCCTGGTGGCTCAGGCAGTAAATATGCCTGCAGTGCGGGAGACCTGGGATCGCTGGGTCGGGAAGATCCCCTGGAGAAGGGAATGGCAACTGACTCCAGTATTCTTGCCTGGAGAATCTCCATGGACATAGGAGCCTGGCCGGCTATAGTCCACAGGTTCGCAAAGAGTCAGAAATGGCTGAGCGACACACACACACACCATAAAGGCATATTTTCTAATGGCCCAAAGAGAAGGAGCCTCTGAAGCTTAAATTGAAAGCGGAGATCCTGGTTTGATTAGGGCCAGATGAATTTCTAGTCATCCTATAAATATCAAAGCAGCAGAAAGATGTGGCCTCCCCAGCAAAATGTAAAGACATTTCCTGAGCAAGCAGTAAGTAGAAAAACAGGACACTTGCTGAAGGTAAAGCAGTGACCTGGAGAGGGGCCCTGGGAGGAAGACGTTGCTGATAATCATTTAGTGGCTGTATGAATTGATCAGGGTTTCTGGGAGGCAGTACTATAGACCGGACTCTATAGGAGTTAGCACAGGCATGGGTGATTGTGACGGCCTTCTCTAGCAGCCACCTCTTCCCTGTAAACTCTGATCTTTCCTGAGATCGATCGAATTAGAACAGAAGACAGGGCTTGCTTTCCTCAGTTCTTGCGTGCCTACATGTTCAGTCATGTCCCACTCTTACAATCCCATGGACCATAGCCTGCCAAGCTCCTCTGTCCATGAGATTCTCCAGGCAAGAATGCTAGAGTGGGATACAATTCCCTTCTCCAGGCGATTTTCTCCAACCCCGGGATCAAACCTCTGTCTCTTGCTTCTTTTGCATTGGCAGGCAGATTCTTTACCATTGAGCCATCTGGTAAGCCACTGTTCTCTGTTGGCCTTGGCATTGGCGTGTCACCACCTCTCCTTCCCAATTCTTCCTACCATTCCAAAGCATTCCTATGCTACTAGTAAATAATGAGTGTGGATATTTGAAATCCATAGTCTCCTGAGCAGAGCTCCTCTGTGGGTTACAGGTGAGATGTGAGATGTAGATGATGGAAAGTTTCTTATAACGATAAAACACTTTAAACTATCTGTAATAGCACTTAAAAACTGAAAACAATTGAAGTTATATTTTAACGTTATCTTGTGTGGCTTCCTGTGTAAACATCCTGAGTTCTGAAGTTATAGCAGGTTAAGATTTTTACTCATACCACCTGCCACTAGAGGGCGCATTGTCATGATTTTTGTCTCAGCACTTTCCCAAGATGAGCCTGTCACTGTCAGTTTTAAATATGTGCTTGCAGAATGTGCTTGCATGCTAAGTATTTCAGTCGTGTCCTACTCTGTGTGACCCTCTGGACTGTAACCCTCCAGCCTCCTCTGTCCTTGGGATTCTTCAGGCAAGAGTACTGGAGTGGATTGCCATGCCCTCCTCCGTGGGGCCTTCCCAGCCCAGGGACAGAACCCATGTCTCTTTAAGTCTCGCGCGCTGGCAAGCAGGTTCTTTACCACTTGTGCCACCTTTAACATGTGTCTTGACATGAAAAGATCATCTAATTCATTTTGACATTTTATTTATTTATGTAACATCTCATCACTGTATCATAAAGTAAAGGATATTTTAATATAACAAAAGAAACCAAAAAATTGCAGAATAAAAATCAGTCCTTTAAATTGAGTAAATTTAACATTAGGAAAAACTCACTGAATCATCTTTATTTCTCTCCCTTTGCTTAGGACCCAAAAAAGTTCATCATTAACCAACACTGGGTTTGAAAAACACTAGAAAGAGCTTATTTAATAAAACACAATTCGAGATGGATATTGATTTAAAAGATGTGAGGGGGAGTCTATCTGCTACCTGTAGAATTTCAATATTACTTTCCAAATTGTGTTTTGTAAAATCCAATATTAATATTTGTAGGCATTTCTCAAGCATCAAGTGGGAATCAGAAGACATGGACTAAGGAACTTCGGGTTTATTTCTGGGGGAACAACTTAAGAAAAATACTAGGTAATCACTATACTAGATCCATAAATGAATCAGACAAGTCTTTGTGTTCTAGGACCCAGAGGGAAAATAAACATGCAACAAAAATCAGTTGAGGTTTAGTGAGATAAGTGCTGCAATCTCTAGATGGCAAAAACAAGATTTAGAAATAGCATAGAGAAAGTTGTGGTGTAACAACTACCTGGGGGGAAGTTCTTACCCTTTTTTTTCTTTCTGAAGCTTGGAGAGATCATTAAGTGACCTCTGAAGAGGCCTCAGGTTTTCCGACTGTCACTTTGCTAGTAAGAGCAGGTCCGAACTGGGTCCTGGTGGCTCAGACTGTGAAAAATCCGACTCAATGCAAGGAGACTCTAGAGTTTGATATCCTGGGTCAAGAAGATCCCCTGTAAGAGAAAACGGCAACCCACTCCAGTATTCTGGCCTGGAGAATGCCATGGACAGAGGAGCCTGGCAGGCTACAGACCATGGTGTTGCAGAGTTAGACACAACTGCGCGACTAAGCATGAACACACACACAGGTCTGCTAGCCCTAATCCAAAAAATGTTTTCAAACTTAAATTCCAAAATAACTATAACTCATTTATTTTAACTTTTTATTACAATTGAGGAATATTCTTTCTTCTATTTTATCATCAAACTTCTTCAGTGGGCCTTTACTTTTCAAAAGCGATTTATGCAAGGAATTTTGCATGATTTGATGCAGATTTTTGTTTTATATAGAAGAGGCTTGGACTGGAACCTTCTTGCAGTAGATGACTTGAAATGAAATAGGGATTAATTTATAGCTAGGTAAATTAAGCGGAAGTGCACTGCCTGGCATGAAAGGCCAGGCAGAAAATCCGTAGCCCAGACACCACTGTAGAGGCAAGATGGTCTCTGAGCCGTTGGTTCACTTACTCTGCTTCAGCTGTGAAAAGGTGGCCTCAGATATTATCTGTTATAATTATGTGCAGTCCATGATTCAGTGTTACTCGGAAACACACCTGTGGTTTGCTTTTAAAAATAACATGAATCCATAGACTCAATAAACCCATGGTGGACATTTCTAACAGGAAATATACACAGAAAAATACATATTTAAAGATATATATAACTTTTACATGTTACCTCACAGTGATTTATAACTATTTTAGCAGATATATGAAATACTGTGATTTTCATAGAAAGTATTTAATTTCAAAATAGCATCATTTTTCCATGATAGGATACTAGCTTCTGTTTTTTCAGAAAATTTCACAATATGCTCTTGATTATGAAAGCATATTGCTTTTTATTAGAGTCACCCAAAAGGATGTTTTCCTTCATGTGATAATTAACGACTAAGAATAATTCATGAAACATGCTGAGGATTACTGATATTGCTAAGAAGTGGCTCTGAAAGTCACAAGCCTGTCTTCTTGCAGAGCCTATAACAGGTGTTCCCAGTACCTGTGTCCTTTGTATACACATTCATTCTGTATTCAAATCGCAGAAGCAAGAGGCAGGCTGGGGTCTGTTACCTCCCTGCTAATTTCCCTGGCAAATAAAGCAGCAGCTGCTGGTCCATGAACCGAGTTGCCACCAGGAACAGGGCACCGTGTGCATGGAACAGGATGCATTCATGGAACCCTTCAGCAGCAGGGTTGGGGTCCTTCAGTGCAAAATATACCTCCTTCTCTTAGGTAAGGCACTGCATAAAGTGCATTTTAACTACTTTTTTTTAAAAAAACTGTGAGCATAAGGTAAATATTTGCTCTTGGCTGTAGATTCACTCAGATAATTGAAGGACAGCACAGAACCTTTTAACAATAACACAGTTTGTTCCAGCAAAGAAACAGGATCATTTAGGAGAAAGGAAGTTCAGTCAATCAATGGTTATTGTTTTCTGAAGACAACAATTATTGTCAATAGCACTCATTAAGAAAATTAAAACATTCTAAAAACTTAATGTGTTTCTTCTTTTTATAGAGTTCATATATAGGTCCAACACTCTTTAATGCATTCTACGTTGGCAAATATTCTTATAGGTCATGAATTTGTTACCACTTACTGTGAAACTTAGAACAATTTATGAACATAGTTTGTGGCTGTTTTATTTAAAGATATTGTGGCAAACTGTTAGCTCTACCTGTTTTTCACCTAATTTATGAAATGTGGGAAAAAGGATTCCAAACTGATAAATAAAAATATACTCAATAGGGAGAAATGTGTTTAAAAGTATTATTTCTCCAAAGCAGCTTTAGTCTTTCTCTTTGCCCAATGGTTAATTCAATTAATTTTTTCCCCTCTACTTTGTTTCTCCCTCATTCTCCTCTTTATCCTTAGAATTTAGAGGAGTCCACTGTTTCTATGTCGTAATTTCCCTAGACATTCTTTTTCCATTCTTCCTATATCAGCTTTAAAGTCAAATTAAAAGAACAAGTCAGTTTCTTATTTTGTTTATATCCAACAGATAGGAATTCAAAAAATCTTTTATTCCTTAAAATTTAAGAACAAATTAGCTAAATAACCACTTAGATTTGTAACCTTCTTCAGTATTTAGAGCTTGCACTTACTGGTATTCTATGGCTTAGTTTTCATAGTACGTGTGATTATTTATTTTATACCTAATGTTGTTCATACTCCACATATTTGAAATGTACAGTTTGTTAATTTTTTAAATGTTTGAGTTTCCCATAATTGTGATTGTTTTTCCATTATGTTGTCAAATTCAAGCCTATAGAGATGTTTAGAAATTTTTAGTAAATTAAGCAATTACCATAACTGACTTCTTTTTATCTTTGTGCATTTTTCTGGGCTTCAAAAGTGTCCTTTGTGGCAGTGCCATGCTTAATTTTTTACAACAGGACTGCTGTCATTTCCTAAGTAATTTTTTGCAACTGGCTTTAGGAAGCACTGAGAGCCAATTCATTTGAAGGATTCTACCTAACTAAAATTAAACATAATTTTGAGAAATAGATAGCATGTCCATAAGTAGCTAAAGCAGTTATTATCCCTTAAGACTTTCACAAATGTACTCTTCTCCATTGGTAGTGAGTTGTAAAGACTTTGGGTAATTTGGAAATTTTTTTGTTATTTTGAAATACTGAGTATCAGTTTGTTTTTTCTTTTATAAAAATCATAGCTATTTGAACCCTCAAATGTAGTTTGTAAAGTCTATTTCAAGTACATTATCATAATTTCTATTTTCTCTAAAGATACAAGAGTTTATTTACAGTCAACAATAGCTGTGTTGTGCTTGCTAATATCAGACTTGGCAATGGGGAAGTAAATGCCAACTATTTTGAGCTACAGTAGAGGTCACTTTGTGGAGTCTGATGTTTATATTCAATACAGTGAAACTGGTCTAGGGAGTCTTGTTGCTGGACTATAGATAATTTCACAATATGAGGTTGTGTTCTTTAATACTGGACGTTCCTTTACATACCTTTGTTTTATAGTTTAAGGGAATCTCTGAAGGGGAGAGTTTTGCTATAATTTTGTATGTCAGATTATTAATGATATTATCAATGTTCTTCAAAGCTGTATGCTAAGTCACTTCAGTCGTGTCCAACTCTGTGCAACCCCATAGACATCAGCCCACCAGGCTCCCCTGTCCCTGGGATTCTCCAGGCAAGAACATTGGAGTGGGTTGCCATTTCCTTCTCCACAAAGCAGTATAGTGCCTCAAATATAAAAAATCAAGAGTTTTCTTTTCTTGTACTCAGAAGTATTAACCTAGTAATAAAATTGAACTTTCATTTAAGTACAAATATTTGGAATATCAAATTAAAATTTCATCAATTTTCATATCATTTATTTTCAAAAAGTTTATTTGTTCTTACAGAGGTTGACTTTCTAAAATTCATAGTTCAGTCATTTACGTTTCTTTATACAATGAGAAAAGAACCCTTGAAAACTTCTGAAGATGAAGCTGATTTTTTTAAGTCAGTAAACTACTGTTTGGACAGCATAAGCTCATCACATCTATAGGGGGAAGTTCAGCAATAGCTAAAGAGTACGTGCTCCTAAACTGGAGCAGAAGCATACAATTATCTGTTTATTCTGCAACGTTCACTACAAGTAAGGATTACATCATATCAAGAGGCTTATGTATTTCCTGCAAAAAATATTTTAGTGGATGATATAAAAAATTTATAAAGAAAATTTCATCCCTCACTGATACTCATAACTTTCTGCTGCTGCTGCTGCTAAGTCACTTCAGTCATGTCCGACTTTGTGCAACCCCATAGACGGCACCCCACCAGGCTCCCCTGTCCCTGGGATTCTCCAGGCAAGAACATTGGAGTGGGTTGCCATTTCCTTCTCCAATGCATCAAAGTGAAAAGTGAAAGTGAAGTCGCTCAGTCGTGTCTGACTCTCAGCGACCCCATGGACTGCAGCCTACCAGGCTCCCCCATCCATGGGATTCTCATAACTTTCTACCTATAATTTATCTGATGAAATGGTGTAGGCAATCTAAGCAAACAGCAATTGTGACAACTACGTTCTCTCTCACTGTCATACATATGCTTGAAAAAGCACTCATGATTTCATACCATGAAAAAAGTTAAATGACATGATTTCACATCATTTGGTATGATAAGCATTGAATATATTCAGAGATATTATTGATGGTAATATATTATTTAAGATACTATTACATGATGTCTGTTATTTTGAAAATAGACCAAAGAACCAGTTCACTCCCCTTAATGATTACTGTACATGCCATATAACATTTTCTACTAGGCTGCAGTGTTTGTGTCATATTCAGTATTTTAATAAATAAAATTTATTTCTATAACTTTAGTTATAGACTTTCCAGTCCACTTAAGATTCAGCTTTCTGAGTCAAGATCCACCTATGTTTCTGTTCCAGTCATGCTCTCACTCCATGGTAATAAAGTGTTTCCCAGTCATTTTCAGAACACTACAATCTCAGTTAATCTTTTTCAACTCAAGCCACACAAAAAAATAGATTAAAAAGGGTTCTTCCTCTTTTTCAAAAAAAAAAGTAAAAAGTAAACAAGGATTTCTGCAATGACTTCCCCAAATGCCAAGAACAGATTGGCCAGAATTGCACTCAGGCCATCTCTAGCTACAGCTCAGTCTACCAGCAGTTTCTAAGTTGAAGTGTGAAATGTTTTAAATAGACCAATAAATCAGTGACCAAACTGCTCACTGTCAGAGGCAAGCTTTTTATCAGCAGCCGTGCCACTTTTTCCAACGTGTTCACAAGGCAGTGATGAGGATTCCCACCATCCCCCTTGATTCCTTGGCAAAAAAGCACAGAACTGCCACTGTGTTAAAAGATATCCTTGGTAACTCAGTGCTAAAGAACCCACCCGCCAATGCAAGAGTTGCGGGTTCAATCCCTGGGGCAGGAACGTCCTCTGGGGGAGGAAATGGCAAATCACTCTAGTATTCTTGCCTGGGAAACCGCATGGACAGAGGAGTGTGGCAGGAACGGTGCGTGGAGCCACAAGAGTCTGAGATGGCTTAGTGACTAAACAAAGGGATTGACAACTTACTAAGTAGACTTAAATCTGAGATTCAATACTTCAGAATTTTTTGGGCCCTCTCTTACTTAAATATGGGCCCTTCCCCTTCAAAGGTAGGGTACCTGCTACCATGAGAAAGGCACCTTAGGATGTTGAGAACATAAAGAGCAGAGAGAGGCCTTGGACCTCATCTAATATAACCCTCTTCACACAAAAGAAAACTGAGTCACAGGGAATTAAAATGACTTATCTACCGGTAAGTCATCTAACTAGTCACCATTTTATCCCAAGTATGTATTCAACACCTCAAATTTCAGTGGACTTTTAACTTTATTAAAGTAGCAGATTCAAAAATCTCTCTGAAAGCTTAGAGAATAGGTTCCTAAAAGCTGTTGTTTCCAGGCAGTTTACAAGAGATTAATTTAAGACTGTGTGGAGAGGGAAGTCCAAGATCAAGAATAAACTGTGAAACCCACAGGAACATTTTTGTATTCACTGAAGTTAAAAAAATAAGAAGAAGAAAGAAACAGCAACACAATAAATACAGTGAAAATTACATTTTGCATATCTTAAGTTAGTAATAATGAGTAAACTAGTTTTTATTTATTGCTTGCCAGGAACTTGTCAGGCAATTCCTATCGCCAATTACAATGAAAGTCATGAAAATACATGCTGTTTTGTGCAGATACCGCAGGTACTAAGAGGAATAATTTCCTGTGCAGGACCCCCACCCAGATGCCCAATGCCCTTCTATATCTATGGCTTCAAGAGCTTCACTCCCTTCTCACTGTCGCTGCTTCACATATCTCAGACATCACTAGTGTTAAGTCCTAGATTTACTCTCTCAACTTCATTTATCTCTCTTATGATTTCCTTTCCTGCAATCCACTATATATCCTCTTTATAGCTCTCAGCAACCAGTTCCTTCTTTTTCTAATGATTCAAATTAAGAACAGCCACAAATTTAACAGTCATGTACTTGTCAGAAAAGAAAATAGAAGTAAATCTCATACCTTTGTAACTCCTTTGTAATGAACCAAATCATTAAAATGAAATGTGCAGATAAAACCCATTGTCAGGGGAAAAAAAATTACAAGTCAATAACAAATATACACAGAGGAGACTATAAGACATATATTTATTTTTCCCAGACAGTCACCTAGTTTTCGGTCCATATAGTCGGTTTTGACTGTGTGTCTTCTCCCTGTACCCTCCTCCACTTTTCCTCTTTGTTCTTTTTTTCTCTTCGGTTCTTTGCTCTGACTTCCCTGCTGGCCCCAGGGTCTCACGCTTCACTAACAGCTACCCAAAAACTAAAACCAGGGAAATCTTTGCTCTGACCTTCACCCTGGGAAGGAAAGAAGAAAATTTCCTGTTGGTGGATTTTTATTCCTCACAGGAGCAGACCAGCATCTTTCAGTTTCTCCAAAGAAAATCATTGTACAAACAGATCTTTCTGCCATTCCCGTCCTAATATTGATGGCTTTTCATAATAGGAATCAGATAAATCTTAAAGATCCCCTTACTAGTAGAGATAAAAAGAGAGAAGCAATGAAAGAAGATAAAAACTTGGTATAAGACGGAACTGAAATTGTGAGATGTCTCTCCGTGCCTGATAAGTCGCTTCAACCGTGACTCTGCAGCCCTATGGACTGTAGCCCACCAGGCCCTTCTGTCCATAGGACAAAATGTCTCCCAAAAATGTCTCCCCACGATTAATTGATTATTAATAAATGACAGCCCTATTATTCCAGTTGATCAAGTCATCCACCTTAGGACCATTCTTGACTCGTCTCTGTTTATCCCACTCCCAACGTGCCATCAAATACTGTTAGCACCCCCAGTCTTTTCTCACAGTATCTTTTACTATCGCCCTTATCTAGAGCACAACCATCTCTTGCCTACTTTATTGCAGGCACCTTCTACGTGGGCTCCCTTCTCCTGCTCTTTCCCCTGTTTCAGTCTGTTCTCACAGCAGCTAGGGCACAGCTTAAAAAAAAAAGAAGCAAACCCCTACCCCTCCTGCTCCAAAACTCTGGTTGTGTTCGCATCTCCCTAACAGTAAAATTGCCCAAGTGTTTGCCGTGACCCTAAGGCACTTCCTGTTCTGGCCCAGCCATCTTGCTGGTCTCCTGCCTCACCAGG
The DNA here is from genome assembly GCA_006408695.1 of Aepyceros melampus. NCBI lineage: Eukaryota > Metazoa > Chordata > Mammalia > Artiodactyla > Bovidae > Aepyceros > Aepyceros melampus. Next base: position 450,457 of record SJXQ01007669.1, read on the forward strand.
CTCCTCGGGCTCCACTCTGCTCCATTTGTTCTTGTCTCTTGCTGTTGCTCAAACACACAAACCAGATCCCCGCTTCTAAGCAGTAATAATCAATCACAACTGGTAATGGTTTGCTATCATTGTCCTTAGAATATTTGCATTTGGCAAGGCTTTGGCTAAAGGGAAAACTTCCAATTAGGGACTACCAAGTCACGTCAGAAGACTGTGAAGGAAGATACTCAAGAGGAAGTAACCCCTCAATCACATAGCTTGATTAGGATACGATATGACTCAGACATTAATACAGTCGCAATTTCAATTTTTTTTAAAGGTTTCATTGGACTTCAGAACTAATCATCTATCCCAGTTCTCCTTTTCCCATTATTCTTTAACAGTCAGAGATAATAACTTCTGCTTTTCCTTTTCATCATGCATTTAAAGAGGTCAAGCGATCCACACAGTCTTTGGGTGGAGTTTTTAAAATGTTCATTTCAGAGACAAATATTTACCTCTACAGGTAACCAGTACCAGAATAGTCAGTACCTAGAAGCCTCTCTTCTTTGTAAAGGACTATCGCCCGATCAGGTTCTCTCTGTTTTGTGCCTTGAGGTTATGAAATGTGGCTCAGGGTCTTTACAGCTTTCCTTTCCTTCACAGCAGGTGCTTGCTCGGGGCTGAAGGTGGCAGTGCCTTCCCACACCGTCCATGGCATCAGGGGCCAAGCTCTCTATCTCCCCGTGCACTATGGATTCCACACTCCAGCATCAGACATCCAGGTCATATGGCTTTTTGAGAGACCCCATACGATGCCCAAGTACTTGCTGGGCTCCGTGAACAAGTCTGTGGTTCCCGACTTGGAATACCAGCACAAATTCACCATGATGCCACCCAACGCCTCCCTGCTTATCAACCCACTGCAGTTCACCACGAAGGCAATTACATTGTGAAGGTCAACATCCAGGGAAACGGAACTCTGTCAGCTAGTCAGAAGATTCAAGTCACGGTAGATGGTAAGTCCACTGTGAGCGACGTGGGCAGCTGAGTAGCACAGCAGTGAGCAATGGCTTAGGAGACTAGGCTACCAGGGCTTTAGGTCTGGTCTGCAACTTTGGGCACATTAACCCTCAAAGCCTCAGTGTCTCATGGCATGAATGGCACTATCCACCTCATGAGGCTTTCTGGGGATGAAATAAGAACATACATAGAAAGGATATGCACAGTGCCCAGCTAAAGATAATCAAGCAGTAAGTAGGAGTTATTGTTTGTTTGCCTGGAAACTATCAAGTATAAAGTTGCTGATGTGATGAGATGGAGAAAATTTTATTTTTCATTAGCAGAATGCACTCTGGGAAGAGCCCTATTTTTTGTCACATAAAGATTTGTGTTTGGTTGTTTTTTTTTTAATTTTGGTACACTGGGAGAGGATGAGACTTGCTCCATAACCACACTTGAGGAACAGTAGAAGGTGCTGGGAATGTCCTTGAAGGGAGAATGGGGTTCTCAGCTAACTTTCAGACATTTATTTTCCTTAGTGAGATATGTAAACAGTGTACCTTAAAGATACTATACTATGCTCAAAGCACAACTTTTGGTTTTTCCCCCCTAAACCTGTCTGTTTAACAATATTCCTGTTTTGGCAAATGCAAACTTCATTCCATCAGTTGCACTCTGCCATCACCCTTGACTCTGTCTTTCTCTCACATCGTCATCGAGTCCACAAATTAGCCCTCTCAGCTTTGCCTTCAGAATATGGACAGAGGTGAGTCAGTCAATCCTTGCTGTGCCCACTGCTGCCCTACTCAAGCCCACCATCGGCTCTGGCCTGGACTCTCCAAACAGCCTGTGCCCACTCTCCCTGCTTCCACCCCTGCCTCCTGCAGCTCAGAATCCTCCTGTGGCTTCCTGCCTCACTCACAATCAAAGCCAAAGTGCCAACAGCGTCCCTCAAGCCCATGTGATTCCCCTACATACCCAGTCCCCCTCTGAACCCTTCCCACCTCTCTCTCCCTCAGCACTCTGGCCTCCTTGCTATTCCTGGAACAAGCCAAACACTCTCATACCTCAGTGTCTCTGCGCTTGGCTGCTCACTCTACACAGATTGCTCTTCTCTCGCACACTGGCCTGGTTCCCTCCCCTGTTTCTTTGCGGTCTCAGCCCGAGTGTCACTTTACCTGTGAAGGCTTCTGTGACCACCTTATGTAAAGTATAACCTCATTCCCCCAAACTGAGAGAGAGGGTGAGAAAGAGAGTTACTGTTTACCTTGAGTTCCGCTTTACTCTTTTCATAACACTGGACATGGTACATATTTTTGTTTCTTTTATTGTTTCTCTTCCTGGTCTAGAATACCAGATCCATGGGAGTAGGCTTTATATTGTTTGCTGTTTTGTCCTCACTGCCTAAAACCCTGATGCTGGCCGTTCGTAGGCACTCAGTAAATATGTGCCCAGTAAATGAGTGGAAACTGGAGACATTGCAGGGGAACAAAGACACAGGATGTGGCAGCAGATGCCTAGAGAGGAACTTTGGGAGAGAAAAGGACATTTTTTACAGTTTCATAAAATTCTCCTGCGTAGTATCCTATCTCTTCCTCCCAAGCTTTTAATAGAACTTCCATTCCTTGTTAATGTATAGTACAGTTGGATTTGTTGAGGAAACCGGAGCCAGAAGTTCTTTTATAGAAAAAAAATTTTAGGTATAGTTGATTTACAATATTATATTAGTTTCAGGTATACAATATAATAAATCAGAATTTTTGTAGATTATACTCCACTTACAGTTATTGTAAAATATTGACTGTATTCGCCGTGCTGTATGATATATCATTGTAGTTGACTTGTTTTATACATTTCTGTTTGTACCTCTTATTTGTTTTTGTAGTCACTAAGTCATGTCCTACTCTTTTGCAACCTCATAGACTGTAGCCTGCCAGACTCATCAGTCCATGGAATTCTCCAGGCAAGAATACTGGATGGGTTACCATTTCCTTCTCCAAGGGATCATCCCAACCCCGGGATTTAACCCACATCTCCTGCATTACAGGCAGGTTCTTTACCACTGAGCCACACCAGTGGTTGATTTACAATGTTATATTAGTTTCATGGTATGCAACATAATAATTCAAAATTTTTATAGATTATACTATTTATAGTTACTATAAAATAGTGGCTATATTCCCTGTGCTGTGCAATATATCCTTGTAGCTTACTTATTTTACAGTGCTAGTTTATACCTCTTATTAACCTACTCCTACCTTGCCCCTTCCCCCTGCAAACCAAAAGGTCTTAGTAGGGGTTTAGGACCTGTGTTGGAGAAGGAAATGGCAAGCCACTCCAGTATTCTTGCCTGGAGAATCCCATAGACAGAGGAGCCTGGCGGGCTACAGTCCATGCGATCACAAATATTTGGGCACGACTGAAGTGACTTAGCACACATGCGCAGGACCTGTGTAAAAAAATCTCCTTGGGAAACTTCCATGTCTGAATGACACTGTTAAATCCAAGTGCATGCACAGTACCAATGTCTTTTCTAATGATTGGTTCTCCCTGTACAAGACTTTAGACGTTACCTATTTGACTTTTCCCATATCACATATAATATTTCCATGCAAAGGCATTTTTGAAACAAAAGCTGTTTCCACCTAATAAGTATACCAAACAATCTTTCTTTTTAAATCATAATGCTATAAGCTACTCCAAACCATTTGCTCTTGCCAGGGAATATAAAGGGTTAAATTGAGTGACCATCTTGACTTCCTCCATCTTGAGAAAGGCTAGAGGGCTCTTCAGAGCTACCCAGGTTTCCTGCAGTTTGCTTTTCAAACTCCTTTCTCCTTATCTTTCATTTCTCCTGTCTTTGGGTGGAAGGACTGAATCTGTATATGCTCTAATGTACATTTGCCAGTGTAAAATGAAAGGGAACATGAGTCAAAACAAATTTTCCTGAGAAGATGCATCAACCCCAATTAAAAGTCTAATAGAAATTCAAAGCTAAAACTGGAACCAGTTGTCTGTTACTTATTTATCATCTTACTCTCTCTGTGTGACCTGTTATTTTGCATAGAAGGAAAGTTAATAAAGGCTTTGATTTGTTAAAGAGACTAACATGGTACAGTGACTGAAATAATGCTACAATACAAATGCACAGCAATTAAAACATATAATTAGCTTACTTACATAGGAGGAAAAGTAAATGGTGAAAATATGATTCTTTAAAACTTTCACTTGATACCCCCAAAGTATAGTATGTCTAAGCTTTGTATTTTGCAGATAGTGGATAGGAATTTGTGTTCACTACATCTATCCCAACCAATTGCTCTTGGGATAGCAAGACGAATCAGAGAGGGGAAGAACCATGTAAATTTTGCCTGTAAGAGTAAACCTTTATGGTGTTGGGGGGAGCACAATGAACAGGAAATAAGGAAGCTGATGTTCTTCACCACTAACTGCATTATCTATAAAATAAAGGTTTTCATTTCAAAATTCTTGAAGATTAAGTTCTAGAATTGGTTCAGTTCAGTTCAGTTTAGTTCGGTCGCCCAGTCATGTCCAACTCTTTGCGACCCCATGAATTGCAGCACGCCAGGCCTCCCTGTCCATCACCATCTTCCAGAGTTCACTCAAACGTCCATCGAGTCAGTGATGCCATCCAGCCATCTCATCCTCAGTTGTCCCCTTTCTCCTCCTGCCCCCAATCCCTCCCAGCATCAGGGTCTTTTCCAATGAGTCAACTCTTCACATGACCTGGCCAAAGTACTGGAGTTTCACTTTTAGCATCATTCCTTCCAAAGAAATCCCAGGGCTGATCTCCTTTAGAATGGACTGGTTGGATCTCCTTGCAGTCCAAGGGACTCTCAAGAGTCTTCTCCAACACCACAATTCAAAAGCATCAATTCTTCGGCGCTCAGCTTTCTTCACAGTCCAACTCTCACATCCATACATGACCACTGGAAAAACCATAGCCTTGACTAGACGGACCTTTGTTGGCAAAGTAATATCTCTGCTTTTGCATATGCTACTAGATTGGTCATAACTTTTCTTCCAAGGAGTAAGCATCTTTTAATTTCATGGCTGCAGTCACCATCTGCAGTGATTTTGGAACCCCCCAAAATAAAGTCTGACACTGTTTCCACTGTTTGCCCATCTATTTGTCATGAAGTGATGGGACCAGATGCCATGATCTTCGTTTTCTGAATGTTGAGTTTTAAGCCAACTTTTTAACTCTCCTCTTTCACTTTCATTAAGAGGCTCTTTAGTTCCTCTTTACTTTCTGCCATAAGGGTAGCGTCATCTGCATATCTGAGGTTATTGATATTTCTCCCGGCAATCTTGATTCCAGCTTGTGCTTCTTCCAGCCCAGTGTTTCTCATGATGTATTCTACATATAAGTTTAATAAGCAATGTGACAATATACTCCTTTTCCTATTTGGAACCAGTCTATTGTTCCATTTCCAGTTCTAACTGTTGCTTCCTGACCTGCAAATTGGTTATCTCTGCTATAAATGATATTTTTATATCATCATTTTCTGTTTGTAATGACTTTTTTGATCCTCTTCTTTAATTACTTCCTGAGCTGTCTACATTTAAAAAGTACAAAATTTTGGAATCATTTTCCTAGGATTTAAAACATGTGAAAGATCTCCTGGACTTTAATTATAATCCTGATGTGACAAAGATCATTTCTTTCATTCTGATGTTGCAGATCCTGTCACGAAACCAGTGGTGCAGATTCAGCCTTCCTCTGGGGCTGTGGAGTACGTGGGAAACATGACACTGACATGCCTCGTGGAAGGGGGCAGCCGGCGGGTTTACCAGTGGCTGAAGAATGGGAGGCCTGTCCACACCAGCTCCACCAACTCCTTCTCTCTTCAAAACAGCAGCCTTCATATTGCTCCAGTTACCAAAGAAGACATTGGGAATTACAGTTGCCTGGTGAAGAACCCTGTCAGTAGGATGGAAAGCGACATCATTATGCCTACCATATACTGTAAGTTTTTAAAAGTGTATATATATTTATATACCCCTGGAGAAGGAAATGGCATCCACTCCAGTATTCTTGCCTGGGAAACTCTGTGGACCAAGGAGCCTGATGGGCCCCAGTCTTTGGGGTCACAAAAGTCAGACATGTCTGATCGACTGAGTTTCCTTCTGGAAAGTTTTCACCAGAGTAGTCACAGAGAACATCAATACCAGGTGTCATTTGGTTTTCACCATTATTGTCATGCGGTGCTAGCAGCAATCATACTTCCTAGGCACTGTCTTGTCATGAAGTATCGTCACTTGCACAACCCAGTTTCTTGAAGATCCAATTGAGATACTGGTCTTTTGAATATATTCTCTTGACTCGGTGCATTCTGTGACCTTATTGCCAATGAAAAATAGAAACCTCAATTTCAAGAACCCAGAACCATGCAGAACACACTGATTTATTCACCCACAAGGAGGGAGAGTTGCTCATCATAAAATGGGACAGGGATGTGCTCTGGAGCTCACCACTGGGAGAAAGAATGTTCCCAGGTTATATGTGGATAATACGGCCCAGGATATGGCTAGTCTCTCTGCCCATTTTCTCAGCCCCATTTTTAGAGGCAGGATGTAGAGAGGATCACAGAGAAGACATAATTATTCTGCAAGTTATTCAGCTTCCCAGCGAATGTATAATGATTTCAAGTTTCACTTTTCTTTGGTTCTTTTTTCTGTCACTGTAGCTGCTATTGTTATCGTTGTGACTTTAATCTCATGTAGAAAGTTAAGTTCACCAAACTTTTCAGTTCGTGCCATATGATCATCATCAACCCATGCAAGATCCCTCTTGATCGTATTACTGTCCCCCATCACCTCTCCTCCGCAGCACCACCTCTAATATGTCTAGCATTGCATCCTACTTTCAGCCTCTCGCAAGGTTTCTCAGCCTCCACCCTAATGACATTTTGACTGGACAACTCTTTGTTGCAGGTACTTGTCCTTTATAGAATGTCTAACAGCTGCCTAGCCCCTACCTGCTACATACCAATAGCACCCTTCCCTCCAATTGTGACAATTCAAAGTGTCTCTAGACATTGCATATGTCCCCTGAGTGCAGGAGAGAGGGAGTGGTTTGTGCAAAAGCTTCCCAAGTTGAAGCAATGGCTTATCACATTGGGAAGCCATCTGATCAGTTACCATCGTAGCTTACTTAGTGCACGGCCACAATAGCAGTGTAACAAAACAAACAAGGCATGGCAAAGAAAAACTTCTCACCCTGTGGCGTGAGGGTGGAGGGTTCAGCTGGTTGAACCACAAGGGTAGAATTAAGCCTTGTAAATATATCTACTCCCTCCTCAAACACATCTCCATAATGCTCAGAAAGGCCCTAAAGACTGTTGTTTAAGTGCTTAGGAGGTAGACAGACCTAAGTAAGCAATGGGTTCCGTCACTACATATGCGACCTTAAGAAGTCCCTTGACCTTTCTGGGCCTCATCTATAAAATGGAGATGGTTAAAACTACTTCCCTACAATAAATGAAATCCTGTCTGAAAAGTAGCCAGTGACTGACACCAAGCAGGCATCCAGTAAGTGGAGGCTGTTTGTGTTATCAATACGTCTGTCTTCTGTTTTCCTCAATAGAAAATTGATAGTCTTTCTTGAGAATGTGTGTTATTGATTCTTTGAGGAAAAGCACCAGCACATGTAGGTGTTTTTTCTGCTAGATCAAGCTTAACAATAAAACTGAGCTCCAGAAAAGTGGTCGGAAGTGTAATACAGTGGTATGATACAGATATACAATAAGATTCACTTCATTAAGTAAGATTAAGAGAAGAAAAATGGAACCATTGATTATTTTTAGAAATCTTTTAATGTGTTTATTGGCTGTATCTGGATTTCAACAGTGAACAAATGACAGGTTAGGATAATCAAAGGGACTAAGTACAAAGACGTGAATGGGATGTAGGAAAACCCCAGACTGTTACCAATAATACCTGTTTCTGCGCCTAGATCCAGAAGGACAGGAGCAAGGAGAGGTTACTGGAAACCTTGAAAAGTAAAATTCCACAAAGCAGAGGCTTCTGGTGGAAAGAAACAGCCAGAATAAGGAAAGGAACAGAGAACAAATATCTCAGCCTCATTCTCCTCCCTCAATCTAATCTTCTGCCAGAAATCCCCAGTGGCCAAATTCACCCCAGAAATCGGAGGGAGCGGGAACACTGCACAGGCTAGGAACGTGGGACCCTGATTCTTAAAACTGGAAGCTATCCAGTATTTTAGCAGAGTGAGATAATGTGACAATGAAATGTATGAGAACGTCATAGATACTGGAGGAGTGCCTACAAAGGAGCATAGCGTAGGCACAGAACTCTGGAACGAAAGGCCAGGGTTCGAATCCTGCTTCTACTGCCTTAGCTCTCTTGTGCCTTAGTTTCCTCATCTATATAATGGCGATAATGATAGTACCTGCTTCATAGGTACTTTTATTATTTAGATTAAATCTGTTACTGTACATAACTCGCTTAGAACAGTGACTCAGTGTGAGTTGCTCAGTCATGTCCGACTCTTTGCTACCCTTTGGACTATAGCCCGCCAGGTGGCTCTGTCCATGGAATTCTCCAGGCAAAAATACTGGAGTGGGTTGCCATTCCCTTCTCCAGGGGATGTCCCCTACCCAGGGATCAAACCCAGGTCTCCTGAATTGCAGGCAGATTCTTTACAATCTGAGGCACTAAGAAAGCCCCACAGTGACAGGCCCATAGTAAATAATATATAACTGTTGGCTACTATTATTAGTACAATATTATGTATCTTTGGGAATTCAGAGAAGGAAAACAGTACTTCTAGCTGGAGAGAAGGCTTATTGTAGGAAGTAACATTTGAGATGGACCTTGAATGATGGATTTGAAGGAAGCAAGGGGAAATGTCTGGAAAAACATTTCAGGCACTCGGGATGGTAGGCACAGACACTAGGCAGAGGGCAGAGTATTTGGCAAATGGTCCAGTTTGACTGGAGTATAGGATACAGCAAGAAATAGATACAGCTTCCCCACTCCCCTCTGTCAGAAAATGGAACGTTCCTTTGAAACCTTGTATGAATCAAAATGGTGCAAAATAAACAAGCATTACCTTATGACTTGAAAAAGTGAGTAAAAAAAAAAAACACAGATGCCCACAAAGTTCAAAGCTATGGAGGCTTGATGCTGAGATGCTGAGTGTAGTTCCCTGGGAAGGAGCTTGGTGACACCACCTTCGCTGCTGGGGAGCTCACTGCCTCTAAAACAGTTCCTAAAAAACAAACTCTGAACGCTATTTTTCATTTTTCATCTCTTTCTTGAGAAAGCAAAAGTCCTCTCCAGACTTCTCTCAGTCAGCTACTGCTGCTGCTGCTGCTAAGTCACTTCAGTCGGGTCCAATTCTGTGCGACCCCATAGACGGCAGCCCACCAGGCTTCCCCGTCCCTGGGATTCTCCAGGCAAGAACAATGGAGTGGGTTGCCATTTCCTTCTCCAGTGCGTGAAAGTGAAAAGGGAAAGTGAAGTTGCTCAGTCGTGTCTGACTCTTCACAGCCCCATGGACTGCAGCCTACTAGGCTCCTCTGTCCATGGGATTTTCCAGGCAAGAGTACTGGGTTGCCATTGCTTTCTCCACTCAGTTAGCTAAAACAGGTATTAATGCAGATATTAATGCAGCTTTCATAAAAGCTAAGTGGCAAAAGCAGAGCTTTGAAAAGCAGAGTCAGATTGCAGGGAGCTTTGAACACCAGGCATCACTTGGTAAACAATGAGAAAAATTATTTTTTAAGCAAAGCTCCAAATTTTTTAGAAGACTACAGAATATTTTTTAAATAAATACACAAACAGAGTAAATCAAGAAATGATTGTTTAGCGAGCATGTTTTCAAAATAGATCACAAATGTCATACAATTATAGAAAGAATATATATAGGAAAGGAAAAAAGGGAGGTAGGATGTATTTTATTAACCTATCATACAGAGAAAAAAGTCACCAATTTTGATCTACATTCAGTAATTAAACATGTCTAAGAGCAACTTAAAAACATTTTTTCCAAAAAAGTATTGTTCACATAGAAATAGAAAAAACTTCATATATTGTATAATTCAGCATTAGTGAAGGGGAACCCAGAGGATTATCTGCTAGTCAACCTAGTTCAGAATTCAGTGTCTCAAAGATGAACCAGTCCTGTCATGCAGAAAGAGGAGAAATTATCAATGTATTAAAGGGCATAAAGGAAGAAGGAAGTAGTTTTTCACCAAAAAAATACCAAAACACCACTCTTCAAGCAAATTATATAATATTTATTGCAATCACTAGTTATATTGTGTTTAACAATGACATTGTTTTTAATAGCCAAACTTTTAGCTATATTTTATAGTAGTTTTACATAGCCTTATATTCAGATAACAGTGTGAAAATATTCTGTCTGCCTCAAATCACAGAGAAATGGACTTACAAAGTATAAACTGTGACTATCTGCATGACTAGCATTGAATTAGAGTGAAAAATTTAGATTTGGCACTATCTGTTAGTACACGTAGTCATACTCTTGACTGAATAAGGTTATTCTGACATAAATGTAAACTTCCATTCAACTCCAGGGAGCACAGACCTAAGCATTCAAGCTACCTGAACACTGTGAAAGAAAATGGGAGCAGACAAATGAAATCAAATCTAGGGCTATATAGAGACATCCTTATATTATTTAGGATGTTCCTTATTATTTGGTCTAACTGATTACCTTCACATAGAAAAGGTACAAAATGAAAAACAAGATATTAAACCAGCTATTAAACAAGATATTAACCAATTAAACCAGTTATATATAGTAGATATTATCATCAACTAAAAATTAATTCAAAGAAACAATCACTCAGTGTAATAAGAGACAGCAGAAAATTGTGTTGGAGCATTCTTGGTCCACTGACGAAAACCTGATCATATTTTGTTTTGACACAGACTCCAATAAGTGCTGTGTCCTTTGGAGAGTACAGCATTTAGCACAATGTTCTGAGTCTAAGCTGTCAATTCAAACTGCCTGCGTTAAAGCTTTGGTTCTGCATTATTTCTCTAGGTGTCAGTTTCCTCATCTCCTTAGCAACACTGTCCCAGTGTAAGACTAAACCCTATCTCCAGTGGAACGGGGAGGATTATGTGAGATTTTATGGTAAAGAAGGCAGTGAGTGGCACAGAGGAAAAACCCAATGAGGTTAGCTAGTTTGCCTTTCCTCTTTTTTTTTCTTTTCATTTGGAGCCCAAACTACACTGACGTAATTGGCAACATGACATCAAGAAATTATGGAAAACCTGGGTAATTTAGAAGATACCTTCAAAGAAAATACTGGAAGAATACTTTGGAAAGAAGTTTCTTCCCCAGAAATTACCATTATTTAACACATTTCATTTTTCTACATGAAAATGTTTCCTTTACATGAATCCTTTGTATCTTGCCACCTATTTACCTGTCTCTGAACTTTAGCCATAAATTTAAATGAAAAATTGCTTGGGAAAATTTCATAAGCAATTACAGATACATGAAAATGTCATTTGCATGATCTTGAAATACACTTTTGTTTTACTATAAAGTTTACTTTAATCTGACAAAGTAAAAATATTGAATAAGCTCTTTCTTTCAACATGTGCATGTTCATGCCCTAATCTTATAATTATCACAGAAAATGGTGTTACACAGCGTGTTAAGTATTTAAATGGAGGGAAAACCATAATCAGCGATAAAGGCTTTAAACTCCTAAATTTCCTTTCCTTTCCTGTGTTATTTGAAAGAATTAGAATATCCCCATGTGAATAAGTTTGGATTTTATAGAACACATCTTTTATTTATAGACTGAACTTTCTTCCTTGCATTCTTTTTAGACATAATCTATGCAAACCTCACAGAGAAATGCCTGTCTTGAGTAAAGACTAATGGCAGGTAGTTGAAAGAAGAATGTTTAGAAAATTTTGCCATATGAGTTCCACTTATACATTGTGAGGATGAATTACCTAGATGATTTAAGAAAGATGTTTTTTTTTTTACTCTTACTATGTAGTAATTGTGAATAGTGTTAACATCTTCTTGATTACTTTTGCATTCAAATGCAAAAACTTTCACCGGGTCAACATCTCATCTTCTTGACCTTCACTTATTCACTCATTCATTCATTTATTCACTCATTCATTCATGGTGTGTTTGATTTTAAAAAATCAAACATCATGGTCTTCTTTGTGCTAAGCAATTTACTATTTATCATATACCCTTTCATAATTCACAGCCTTGTCATGGCAAAAGGGCATGTATAACATACTGAACCTGTGAGCCATGCCATGCAGGGCCAGCCAAGACAAATGGATCATAGTGAAGAGTTTTGACAAAATGTGGTCCAATGAAGGAGGAAATTGGAAACCGTTCCCCTATTCTTGTTGGGAGAACCCTATGAACAACATGAAAAGACAAAAAGATATGACCCTGGGGATGAGCTCCCCAGTTTGGAAGGTATCCAATATGCTATTAGGGAAAGAGTGGAAGGCAATTACTAATAACTCCAGAAAAACTGAAGCAGCTGGGCCAAAGCAGAAACAACACTCAGTTGTGGGTGTGTCTGGTGGTGAAAGTAAACTCCAATGCTATAAAGAACAATATTGCATAGAAACCTGGAATGGGAGGTGCATGAATCAAGGTAAATTGGATGTGGTCAAGCTGGAGATGGCAGGATTGAACACAGACATCTTGGGAATCAGTGAACTAAAATGGACAGGAATGAGTGAATTTAATTCAGATGACCATTATATCTACTACTGTGGACAAGAATCCTATAGAAGAAATGGAATAGCCTTCATAGTCAGCAGAAGAGTCTGAAATGCAGTACTTGGGTGCAATCTCAAAAATGACACAATGAACTCGGTTTGTTTCCAAGGCAAACTATTCAACATCACAGTAATCCAAGTCATCCAATGTAATCCAAGTAATCCAATGCCCCAACCACTGATGCTAAAAAAGCTGGAGTTTAATGGTTCTATGAAGACCTACAACATCGAGAACTAGTGCCAAAAAAAGATGTCCTTTTCATGATAGGGAATGGCAATGCAAAAGTAGGAAGTCAAGAGATACTTGAAGTAACAGACAAGTTTGACCTTGGAGTACAAAATGACACAGAACAAAGGCTAAGAAGAATTTTCCCAAGAGAACACACTAGTCATAGCAAACACCCTCTCCAACAACACAAGACATGACGCTATGCACGGACATCACTAGAGGGTCAATACTGAAATCAGATTGATTATTTTCTTTGCAGCCAAAGATGGAGAAGTGCTATACAGTCAGCAAAAACAAGACTGGGAACTGACCGTGGCTCAGATATGAGCTCTTTATTGCAAAATTGAGGCTTAAATTGAAGAAAGTAGGGAAAACCACTAGGCCATTCAAGTATGACCTAAATCAAGTCCCTTATTATTATACACTGGAGGTGACTAATAGATTCAAGGGGTTAGATCTGATAGACAGAGTGGCTGAAGAACCGTGGATGGAGATTCACAACGTTATACAGGAGGCAGTGACCAGAACCATCCCAAAGAAAAGAAATGCAAGAAGGCAAAGTGGTTGTCTGAAGTTTTACAAATAGCTGAGGAAAGAAGCAAAGCAAAAGGCCAGGAAGAAAGGGAAAAATATACCCAACTGAATGCAGAGTTCCAGAGAATGGCAAGGAGAGATAAGAAGGCCTGCTTAAATGAACAATGCAAAGAAACAGTAAAATGGGAAAGACTAGAGATCTCGTCAAGAAAACTAGAGGTACCAACGGAGCATATCATGTAAAAATGGGCACAATAAAGGACAGAAATGTTAAGAACCTAACAGAAGCAGAAGAGATTAAGAAGAGGTGGTGAGAATACACAGAAGAACTGTACAAAAAAGGTCTTGATGACCTGGATAACCACGATGATGTGGTCACTCACCTAGATCCAGACATCCTGGAATGTGAAGTCAAGTGGACCTTAGGCAGCAATACTATAAACAAAGTTAGTTGAGGTAATGGAATTCCAGCTGAGTTGTTTAAAATTCTAAAAGATGATGATATTAAAGTTCTTCACGTGGTATGTCAGCAAATTTGAAAAATTCAGCAGTAGCCAGCAGACTAGAAAAGGTCAGTTTTCATTCTAATTCCAAAGAAGTGAAGTGCCAAAGATTGTTCAAACTACCATACAACTGCGTTTATTTCACAGGCTAGCCAATTTATGCCAAAATCCTTCAGGCTAGGCTTCAGCAGTACATGAACTGAGAACTTCTGGATGTATGACCTAGGTTTAGAAAAGGCAGAGGAACCAGAGACCAAATTGCCAATGTTCGCTGAATCAAAGAGAAAGCAAGGGAATTCCTGAAAAACATCTACTTCTGCTTCATTGACTACACTAAAGCCTTTGAGTGTGTGAATCATAACAAACTGTGGAAAATTCTTAAAGAGATGGGAATACCAGACCACCTTACCTGTGTCCTGTGAAACCTGTATGTGGGTCAAGAAACAACAATTAGAGCTGGACACGTAACAACAGACTGGTTCAAAATTGGGAAAGGAATATGTCAAGGCTGTATATTTTCACCCCTGTTCCTTTAACTTCTATGCAGTATACATCATGCAAAATGCCAGGCTGGATGAATCTCAACCTGGAATCAAGATTGCTGGGAGAAATATCAACAACCTCAGATATGCAGATTATACCACTCTAATGGCAGAAAATGAAGAGGTACTAAAGAGCCTCTTGATTAGGGTGAAAGCAGAAAGTGAAAAAACTGGCTTGAAAATCAACATTAAAAGAAAACTAAGATAATGGCATCTGGTCCCATCACATCATGGCAAATAGAAGAGGGAAAAAATAAAGCAGTGACAAATTTTTTTTTCCCTTGGGCTCCAACATTACTTCAGACAGTGATTGCAGCCATGAAATCCAAAGAAGCTTGCTTCTTGGAAGGAAACTATGACAAACCTAGACAACATACTAAAAGGCAGAGTCATCGCTTTGCCAACAAACGTCCATATAGTCAAAGCTATGGTTTTTTCAGTAGTCATGTATGGATGTGAGAGTTGGACCATAAAGAAGGCTGAGCACCGAAGAGTTGATGCTTTCAAACTGTGGTGGTGGAGAAGACTCTGGAGAGTCTCTTGGACAGCGAGGAGATCAAACCAGTCAATCCTAAAGGAAATTAACCCTGAATATTCCTTGGAAGGACTGATGCTGGAGGTGAAGCTCCAATACTGTGGCCACTGACTCGAAGATCCAATTCATTGGAAAAGACCTTGTTGCTTGGAAAGATTGAAGGCAAAAGGAGAAGGGAGCAGCAGAGGATGAGATGGTTGGATAGCATCACTGATTCAGTGGATATGAATTTGTGCAAACTGTGGGAGATAGCGGAGAAGGCAATGGCACCCCACTCCAGTACTCTTGCCTGGAAAATCCCATGGACGGAGGAGCCTGGTAGGCTGCAGTCCATGGGGTCGTGAAGAGTCAGACACGACTGAGCGACTTCACTTTCACTTTTCACTTTCATGCACTGGAGAAGGAAATGGCAACCCACTCCAGTTTTCTTGCCTGGAGAATCCCAAGGATGGGGGAACCTGATGGGCTGCCGTCTATGGGGTCACACAGAGTTGCACCCGACTGAAGCGACTTAGCAGCAGCAGCTGGGAGATAGTGAAGGACAGAGGAGACTGGCATGCTGCAGTCAGACTCAGTGACGGAAAAACAACCACCTAGCATATATAGAATGGAGAAGGCAATGGCACCCCACTGCCATCTATGGGGTCACACAGAGTTGGACACAACTGAAGTGACTTAGCAGCATATATAGAAACACAACACATGTTCATTATTTTTTCCATAAAATCACTACGTTAGCCATATTTTCTTGTTTCTTTTTGTTTTCTTTTTGGTTTGGGTCTTTAAGAATTAAATAAAATATGTAGGCTGAAGACCTGTCATTTATCTTACTGATATGGCATCACCATACTTACAATCTTTATCATTTAATGGAAACCGTTCTCACTTTCCTTCCTTCACCTATTTACACCCATCACAATGTCATCATCTTCAGAAAGGCTCACCTGCCCCCCATCTTGTCTCACCCCCTCAGCATCCCTAAGAGGTTAGCTGTGCACCTTCAGCACCCCATTCCCATCTCTCCCCAGCACTCACTCTCCCTGAGCCTCTTCTTCTCATAAGCATCTCAGGAAAAAGTAGGAGCTCTGTGTTATTCACTTTTGTATCCCTTTGTATCCCTAAAGCAATACTGACACAGATTAAGAACTCAACAGAGGCCAAAGATTGTTCAAACTACCATACATCTGTGCTTATTTCACAGGCTAGCCAGGTTATGCTCAAAATCCTTCAGGCTAGGCTTCAACAGTATGTGAACCGTGAACTTCCAGATGTTCAAGCTGGATTTAGAAAAGGCAGAGGAACCAGAGATCAAATTGCCACTATCCACTGGATCATTGAAAAAGTTTAAAAGTTCCATAAAAACATCTACTTCTGCTTTATTGACTATGCCAAAGCCTTTGACTGTGTGGGTCACAGCAGACTGTGGAGGATTCTTCAAGAGATGGGAATACCAGACCACCTGACCTGCCCCTGAGAAATCTATATGCAGATCAAGAAGCAACAGTTAGAACTCAACATGGAACCACAGATTAGTTTGAAATTGGGAAAAGAGTATGTCAAGGCTGTATATTGTCACTCTGCTTATTTAACTTATATGCAGAGTACATAATGCGAAATGCTGGGCTGGATGAAGCGCAAGCTGGAATCAAGATTGCTGGGAAAAATGTCAATAAACTCAGAGATGCAGATGACACCACCCTATGGCAGAAGCTGAAGAAGAACTAAAGAGCCCCTTGATGACAGTGAAAGAAGAGAGTGAAAAAATTGGCTTAAAACTCAACATTCAGAAGACAAAGATCATGGCATCTGGTCCCATCACTTCATGGGAAATAGATGGGGAAACAATGGAAGCAGTGACAGATTTTATTTTTGAGAGGGAGGGCTCCAAAATCACTGCAGATGGTGACTGCAGCCATGAAATTAAAAGATGCTTACTCCTTGGAAGAAAAGTTATGCCCAACCTAGACAGCACATTCAAAAGCAGAGACATTACTTTGCCAACAAAGGTCCGTCTAGTCAAAGCTACATTTTTTCCAGTTGTCATGTATGGATATGAGAGTTGGACCATAAAGAAAGCTGAGTGCCAAAGAATTGATTCTTTTGAACTGTGGTGTTGGAGAAGACTCTTGAGAGTCCCTTGGACAGCAAGGAGTCCAACGAGTCCATTCTAAAGGAGATCAATCCTGAATATTCATTGGAAGGACTGATGCTGAAGCTGAAACTCCAACACTTTGGCCATCTGATGCAAAGAACTCACTAGTTGGAAAAGACCCTGATGCTGGGAAAGATTGAAGGCGGGAGGAGAAGGGGACGACAGAGGATGAGGTGGTTGGATGGCATCACCAACTCAATGGACATGAGTTTCAGTAAACTCTGGGAGTTGGTGATGGATGGGGAGGCCTGGCATGCTGCAGTCCACGGGATCACAAAGAGTTGGACATGACTGAGTGACTGAACTGAATAGTATCTTAAGATAAACTGCCTTTGAATGGGAGCTTTCTTTCCAGTTCTTTGAAGTCTATAAGACGTATCTAGAAAATTTACCACTGTGGAAAATGAAGACTGCTTAAATCGAATGGGGGGCAGGAAAGGGCCTGTGGTTTTCTTTTTGATTAATTGCTGTAACACTGTCCTTCAGGCAGCTGAGGGAGTTTCATATTTTCTTTAGACATCATTAGACACTGAAGTTCTTGCAGGACAACTTTGACGCTATACGAATTCTGCCATTTTGCTAACACTGATATGACTCTTGGGTCCACCACTCCATTAAAACTATTAACTCCATTCAAATTAATTTTTGTTACAAATATTACAAAGGGGGGTGCTTCTGGGTATTTAGGTACACGTTCTATTTTAATTTTGTATATTCGTTTTTCATAAATTGTTCTTGGAGGCCCGATTGTCATCCCTGTCCATCTTGTGTCGTGTCTTCATCATCTTATAGACCCCAGCTAACTGTGTCGTCTTCCTTCTGGCCTTCTTCGAGTTCTTCCAACAGTCAGAAATTGCGAGGGACTTTTACTCATGCAAAAAAGCTGCTGTAAGTTGTCATACCTCAAGCTTGCTGCTTACAAAACTATCTGTATTGATGAGCACAGCCAGAAGGAAGAGGCACGTGGTTCATTATCTGTGAAGTGACGACTAAACCAGGGCTAGGTGACGGAACCTACAACCGCACAAGATGCTCACACAGTGAGACACACGGAAATGAGACCAGCTAAGAGACTCCAGGTTCTCATCTGCCAGCTCCAGCTCTTTCTGGGGAACACTCTTGAATGCAATGGAGGATTGTAACCTCTACCACCCATTGTGAAATGTTCACAAGAGGACTGTGTGTATGAGGCTGCTCCAGCATATGCGGATCTAAAATGTAACAGGCTTACTCTCCTGGCACTCCATTTTTGTTAACTGTCAGGGTAGCCTGTGGGATGCTGGATCAGAGGAAAGACCTGGCTGCCAAGGGCTACTCTTTTAGGCCCTGCAATCCTGGCTAAGGCAGGAGGAAGTAACCTGTCATAACACGAGCATCCTGAAGATTCTGGTGGGTTTTTCACAGTTCCACCCTCTAAGATCTATGCAGAAATCACACAACGGACCCTTAGCCAGTGGGGCATCCTCTCAGTCACCCCTCAGGGTCCTGTTTCTTTCTCCCATTCTTCCTCAGGGGCTTCTCTGAAGTCAGGGCCAAACGGACATCCCCAAGGCTCCTCCCCCTGCTCAGACACTCAGCATCCAAAAAGGACTTCCATCTATTTGGGGATCCCTCGTTCTCTAGGGGAGCCCCTCGATGTCGTCTAAAGAGCCACCAGCCCCTGACTCCTCCGGAGTGGCTCTGACCTCACCCTTTGCCTGCTCCGGCCGTTTTGCAGTGCCGCAGCTGGGCCCTTCCTCTCAATAGGGCCCTCACGTTGCCCTCCATTTGCTTTTGTTTGTTTTTTCTGACCTTTAGCAAAGTTCCTCAATAATGTAGTAAATGTGATATTTCAATATTCTCCCGAAGAGGCCCACATCATAATTTAGAATTTCAGCATAAATCACCTCTTCTGTTTTCTTGAGGTGCTGTTTTTGTGACAATTTCCTTCACAAAAACAGGAATTGCTTTTTATTTTGGCAGAAAAAAAGTATAACAAAGTCAAGAGTGACAGTGTATCGTTGAGGTTATGATGTCATAACCCGGTACTGGCCTTGGTGGAATAGGTGTCAAGCCAGTAATACAGGCAGGTATCTACTTGCAGTTCACAAAATGTGTATGCCCATCTGTGTTGTAAATTATAACCCAGTAACCACTGCATTTTGTGTACAACATATGGCACTGCTCATGGGGAAGTGCTCTAAGTGATAAATATGAAAGAAAAAAGGGTCATTCACAGTAAATACTTACCATCTGCTCCCAAACAGGATGGCAAGCAGCATCCTGATGGAAATTTAGGTTCTGTTCCCACCCAGCCATAAATTGTTAAACAGAACAGATGATATATGATTTTACAAGTCACTTAGTAAACACCCATTCCTGAGGCAAAGGTTTCATTTCTATTGAGAGTTCTCTGCCAAGGGCAAGAAACTGAACCACAGTCAAAACAGAATTATCCATCTGTTTTCATCTTCAACGTCAGAGGCCACACTGGTTGAATCACTCAAATATCCTCAGTTGGATTGCTCATGCCATGAATAATATGTTAGGCTGCATTTCAAAGTAAATGATGGTCAGCTTGACATGGTAATGAAGAAAGAAATAACATCATCGCGTAGTCAGAAGAAAGTAGATTGTAAGCAGTATGTAAAATGTGATAGATAGATAGATCAGTCCATCTGTGTGTGTGAGAGAGAGACACGGTGGGTAAAGAAAAAAGACAGGACTTTCCTGCTTAAGAATCTGTCTGCTGATGCAGGGGACACAGGTTTGATCCCTGGTCCAGGAAGATACCACATGGCAGGGAACAACTAAGCCCGTTTGCCACAACTACTGAAGCCCACTCCCTTGAGCCCAAGCTCCGCAACAAGAGAAGCCACCAAAATGAGAAGCCTGTGCACTGCAGCTAGAGAGTAGCTCCCACTCATCACAACTAAAGAAAGCCCACGTGCAGCAGCAAAGACCCACTGGGCCAAAAAGAATAAATAAATAATTTTTAAAAAATGAAAGGAAAAAGACTTAAAGATCATATCCTGAAATATGGATGTTCATTCTCTGAGATGAAAACAAATGAGTTTTCATCTTCATCCTCTCTGGAATTTTAGGATTTTCTGCAGTGGAATGTATTTCTTATAAAATCAGGTAAAATATGCTGAATTTTAATGAATCATATCAGAAGCAAGGAACTTAAATTCATCAAAGTGTTAGGTTCCAAGAACTGAAAGAGGTGCTTGTATGGGGACTGAGGAAGTTTGAGATAGTTGATGCTAACTCTGAGGAGCCAGATATAGCAGATAATTAAGACAGACAGAAGAGAAAAGATTATGCTAATCATGAAATCCAATAATTGAGGAAGTAGAAAAATCAAAATAAAAATGAGTATAGGGAAGATGAATAAGGACAATCAGATTCCTTTCTTTAGAAACATGTTTTACTTGAAACTAGAGTGATTATTAAATTAGATAATCAACCTTATTTACCAGCCTTCACTTTAAATTACTATGGGCTTCCTAGGCAGATCAAACCCATTCTCCAAAATGGAAGAATTACTGCTTTTAAGAATATGCCATTATGTTGTGAGAAAGTGAAAGTATTGGTCGTTCAGTCATGTCTGACTCTTTGCAACCCCAAGAACTGTAACCCTCCAGGCTCCTCTGTCCATGGAATTCTCCAGGCAAGAATACTGGAGTGGGTTGCCATTCCCTTCTCCAGGGGATCTTCCTGATCCCAGGATCAAACTCAGGTCTCCTGCATTGCAGGTGGACTCTTTGCTACATGAACCACCAGGGAAGCAGTCCTAAAGCAATTCCAAATGGAAAGTTCCCAAAGAAGTTTTGAGTAATGTCAGCAAACTTTGAAAGTAATATTTATCATCATCACGTGTGTTCTCAAACAACTTGTTTTTATACTCATATCCTATAAACCCTGAAAACAAGTAGAAAGACAGAAACTTGTAGTGAGTGACCACACTTCTCTTCTTCAAGCCTTTCTTGCTCTGTGCTCAAAAATGCTCTCAGGCTTCAGTCTTTGTGACAGACTGGGGTCTTCTGCTACTCCAAACCTCTGTTGATTCCCCTCGTTGGTTTCCTATGATGTGAACCATAACCAGTTCCACCAGACAGTGACCTTTGCTTCCCTAATATTCTATCAGTGCTGTCAACTTGAGGGGATGCTGCTGCTGCACTGGAGCTGAGATAATAGCAGCAGGAACCATGTATACAGCCCCTAACACCTCAGTTCTCCTCACAGTGCCTCAAACAGTATCATGCATGCAGTAGCATTTCAGTATTGATTTTGGTTGAATGAATGAAAACAACTTTTCATCCCCATTACACAACTAACTAGTCAGTGGTTTTGCAACACACAATTCTAAAACAGATTTTCCGCTGAGACTGTATAACAGCATGAAATGAGAAAACAGTATGAGTTCTAGTACAGTCCCAGGAACGGAGCATTCATTTCTCTGCACTTGAATCCTCCATCTCCAGTTCCTGATTACTTTGAATTTGAAGGTACTTCTATGTTTGCTTTCTAAAAGCAGGATCATTTCATGTATATATATTAATATACATCTATAGTTTTCCTTCGGATGCCTCTGTGTCTTTAGGAAGCGGATATGTGTAAAGTGTATGTCCTCTAGCTAAATATAATTTATTGCTATGTACCTTCAGTTTCTGTTGTATCTTAGGAAATTTGTCTCCCCAGTGGTAGGTTGGTCAGAAAATGCTGACGTAATGGAGAACCACTCTGGGAATCGGCAAATTTGAGGTTGACTTGCCAGTATCCAAAGTAACAAGCCTGACATGAATCATAGTGTTTCAAAGATAGTAAGATTGGCAGCCAGGCACCTAGTCAATCTTTTTATAGCAAAGGTGAGGAAAGTGAGACCCCAAAAGCTTAAGTGGCTTTTGAAGAACATTTTGCTAATCATTGAAAAAGTCAGAATTTAATCTAGATATCCTACTCTCTAATCATCACATTGTATTATTCCACACAATAAGAAGATGAACAAGTGTTACTTTTTTAAAAATTAGAATGTTTGAGATTAGGTTATTTCTAAGCAAACCATCAATAACCTTATCCAGTTTATAAATTCCTTGAGAGTAGGAACTGTGTCTTATACATTTTTTATACTCACATATTAAATATATTATGGTGCACTTAGTATCTCTAAAACAAGTATTTTTTGATTGACTACTTGATTAACTGAGTACAGAATTAATATGTAATTAGACAATAATTTATCGTACAACAATAATACAGTTAGGAAAACAGACACTGTTTTGAAAAAGAAAGTTACACAACTTGGCAGTTTTTTTTTGGAGAGGTAATATGGATAATTAAATACATATATTTTAGAATCCTAGGTCTACTATTTAATAGCTTTGTGACCATGGGAAAATTAAATTTAAAATATCTCTTCCTTCACCTTATAATGGGAATAACAATTACCTCATATGATTGCTTTAAAGATTAAATGTGGTTGGCTGCATAAGTACTTAAAGTGCCTTCAGATGGCGAATAGCCAACAAATACTAGTTATGATCAGCTAAATTATGAGCACAGCAATACTTAACCTTAAAGTTTTTTGAATATAAGTCAGGATATAACTGAATGAGAAAAACCTGTCTAGCTGGGGAATATTTTTTTTAGTCTCTCTTATTTTGTTCTCTGAAGATATCAATGGAAAATTTGTCTTAATCTGCAAACAGTTTTGTGCCATAGAAATAGCAACCTGCTCCAGGAATATTGCTATGTAAGGAAAAATCACCCTGGGATAGCCATGATTAAGTAGTTTATTGATGAAAATGAAGATGTATTTTTTTCCAAATGGAATCTAAGCTTAGCTTGTGGGGAGGAATTTTTAAATTTTTTAAAACTCTTAAAATGTCATGAAAATATGAAACACTCCTATACTTTTTTGCATAAATTTGTGCTCCAGGTAAAACTAAGTAACTTTTAAATATTTGCATCAACTGTCCCAGCACTTAGAAGAAAAACAGATAATACTCAAAGAAAAGTTGTCAAAGAGAAAGTAGTAGCCATAATCTATTTTAAAATTACTTTTAAGTACAGCTGCAGTTTCAGAAAAATGGAATTTGTCTAACAAGCTTATAGATTTATCTATACATGACTCAAAAGCTTAGCACCACATTATGATAACAGTGTCTGTAAAATTATATCCTAAGTTTCAAAGCTTTCACTGTTTCAGACAAGTTCAATCACATCTCAAATGACTTCCTTTTCCATGGATATCAGAATAAAACACTTTTAGGTCCTTATCGTTTACTGGGAGTCTAAATGAGGACCTAATTGCCCAAGTTTACATGAAGACTTTCATGAAAATAAAATGGTGCTAAACTCTCCCAAACTCGATAACTATATGGTGATTATTTATGTCACCCCTATATTTCTCTTTTCAATTAATGTAGATGGACCTTATGGACTTCGAGTTAATTCTGATAGAGGACTAAAAGTAGGGGAAGTGTTCACTGTGGATATTGGAGAAGCCATCTTATTTGATTGTTCTGCTGACTCTTATCCTCCCAACACCTACTCCTGGATCCAGAGGACAAACAATGCCACACATGTCATTAAGCATGGGCCTCGCTTGGAAGTTGCATCCGAGAAAATAGCCCAGAAGACAACTGACTATATGTGCTGTGCTTACAACAACATAACTGGAAGGCGAGATGAAACTCACTTCACCATCATCATCACTTCTGTAGGTAAGTGGAACGTAAAAGGCAGGGATCCAATGAAACCCAAATGCATGTTGGCCTTGCTCTGCTCCTATTTTATATTTGTGTGGAAGAGAATATCATTGTGTGTATCATATATTCTGGGAAACTCTTTTTTGAGTTAACTAAGCCATAGTTTCTAACAGTCAAAGAAAAAAACCCAAAGAATAGTGGAGAGAGAAATCAGTTGCTAGCTCTGAGGGGCTATAAAGAAAAAGAGAATTCAGTACAATCCTTCTAAATGTGCATTCTTGCTTTCCTGATTTTACAAACAGGAATAAAACAGGAGCAGATTACTTATTTATTATAAAAGTTTATATATACTGTTGCATTAAGTCAGACGAACACACCTCCGTGAATTAGAAATGCAATTTCCCTACCATCTGACTTCCTTCTCACCATCCTTCATGGGCTTCCCTTCCTCTTTCACCATTTAAACCTGAAATCTGTGGGATTTAGCAACAGGGGTCTCAACACCTTGGAAACTATAGAATTTTGTAAACTTGTGAAATTTGGCATTTTCTAGAAGTCATCTAATTTTTAGAAAGGTCATAAATCCAAAGAGTTAAGAATCATTGCCTCAAATACTCATGTCCACCAAATCCCCAGCTTTCTGAGCCTTCTCTTCTCTCCACAGTATGACTTTATTCACTCCCATAAATACTCATGTCCACCAAATTCCCAGCTTTCTGAGCCTTCTCTTCTCTCCACAGTATGACTTTATTCACTCCCATAGTTTCATGTGACACTGGTGCATCCCCAATTTGTAAGGCTCTGAAACTGTATACACAGTTACCTTCCGGGGGCAGCATACAGGTCCAATACACCAAAAGTGAAACATATTCTTTACCCTCAAGTTGCTATTCTTTATGAATGGTCCTAGTAGCTACCAACCTTAGCCAGAAAGCCAAATGCCATCCCAGACTCTTTTCTCTTGCTTATCACCCAGCCCAACATCCAATCAAGTTTGTCCATTTTCCTTTCTTCCTATCTCTCAGTTCCATTCTCCTCTCTCCTTTTTCCTCCTTCTTTCCTTTCTTCTTCTCCTTTTCCTTCCCCTTCTCCTCCTCTTCTTCCTAAATATCTCCATTTGTGCCTTCTCTTTCTTTGTCTTTATAGCCCTGGTGCCTAGGATAGGACCCGTTACATTGAAAGTCAATGCATATTTTTTTTTATAAGTAAAACAAGAATATAATCCTTAGAATTTTCAGTACTTGACCCGTAGGCCATGTGCATCAGAATCACATGGGGATATCTAATAATATATTTTCATTAAGATACCTCAGACCTTTCAGATCAGGACCTGGCATCTCGTAAATGGGATCTGAATATTCAGCAAGCACAAGCAAGACACCCACTTGTTTATGGTGACTTTTTTTCTCCATAGCCTATTAAATTTATTTAAAAACTCATAATGAGCCATCAAGCGTTATTAGACTATTATAAATATACAGATTATAAATAATATGGTAGATGGGATCTTCCCAAAACTCCTAAAAATCGAGGGTATCCATATTTGCAAAAATCATCTGCATACACTGGAACTTACATACAAACATGGTAAGGTTTTGTTTTTACTCTTATGAGGAAAATGCCACACTATCTAGAAGAGTGCTATCCAGTGGAACTTTTGCTTTGAAGGAAATGTTTGATATCTGCTCTATCTAATATAGTACTTCCTAGCCTCATTTGGATTTTCTTCTTTTTTTCTTCTTTCTTTTTTAAATTATGAAAGCAATTTACAAGAGACTTGGAAAACACAGAACAAAGTTACATATAGTTTCTCTATATATTGCAGTTATTTTAAAGTGGATAAATTAAGAGTTTTAGTTGGAGTTTCAATATCAAACTCTCAAAAATTAATGGAATGAATAGACAGAAAAGTAGAAGGATATAGTAGACCTGAAAAGCACCATGAATCGATTCAACATAATTAACATTTATACAATTTTTACACAACAATAGTATGCAAATCCTATTCAAGTTTCCATAGCTCATTTGGCTTTTGAGCACTTAAAATATGGTTATGCCACTGAGGAACTGAAGCTTTTATTTTGTCCCTATTAATTTTAATTTAAGTATTTCTAGTGGCTAGCATATATCTAGTGACTACCATATTGGACAGTGCAGTGCTAGAATTTTTACCTGAATTATGCTTCACTTGGACAGACCTATTTTCCTTATAGGTCTCAAAAACATATACGTGCTTATGTTAGTCTCTCTGTCATGTCTGACTCTTTGCAACCCCATGAACTGTAGTCCGCCAGTCTCCTCTATCCATGGCATTCTCCAGGCAAGAATACTGGAGTGGGTTGCCATTCCCTTCTCCAGGGGACCTTCTTGACCCAGGGATCAAACCCAGATCTCTTGCACTGCAGACAGATTCTTTAACGTCTGAGCCATCAGGGTGTTTAGGGATATATAAATCAGGCAATCAATCTTTCATTATTTGACACCTGTTATGGGCCAAATACTAAGGAAATGCCATCTGAAAAAAAAAAAATTCCTGCTAACAAGATGCTCATAGCCTGATATGGGTGGGTGGCAGGCATGTAAGTAAACAGCTAGCATACTTTACTTTCTATTTTACCAAGTTTTTAATATATTTAACCAGCTTTTTACCTCAGTGGTTAACTGAAACATAATTTTAAAAAACAGCATAATTAAGTATGTAATTTTGTGGCAATCTGGATGTTGTCTTAGACTTGTTCCTCATACTCATTGCAAGTGAAAACATGTCTATGATATGTAGGTGTGCACTGCACTGAAACTTTTCTTACTACCTAAACTTTTTCCATTAATATTCAGCCAAGCTACCATCATAATATCAGATCCCTCCAATATTTGATTCAGACCTTTTTACCAAAGTCCAAAGACAGCTATAGTCTTAATATCAAATAATTACCTTTTGCAAAATCTAAAAAACCTGTTTGACCTGTACAAAGACCAGACATTTGTTATTATTGTAACTAAGAAGAGCAGGTGCTTACTTTTCGGAGTGATTCAGTGTTGTCAACATTCATGACCTCTTTGTGGTTTGTAGAGCTGTTTTTCAATCCCCAAATGTCCACAGAACTTAAACAGTAGCAAATAGCAAAGAAAATAAGTAGTATTAATGTGTTTTAAGTATTTGATTTTTAGAAACTTTTCCAAATCAATGAATCTCTACAATGCAAGTTAAAGGTACAAACCAGCCAGGTGGCTCAGTGGTAAAGAGTCCAAATCCACCTGCTAAACAGGAGTTGCAGTTTTGATCTCCGGGTCAGGAAGATCCCCTGGAGAAGGAAATGGCAACCCTCACTAGTATTCTTGCCTGGGAAATCCCGTGGACAGAGGAGCCTGTCAGGCTACAGTCCATGGGGCCGCAAAAGAGTCAGACATGACTTAGGGAGTAAATAACAACAACCTACAGTGAAAAAATTGGACATCATTTGTAACTGTCTGTTGAACACTTACTGACCACCCACTCTGATGAGCTACCTATATTAATATCAGTGGAAATGCAAAATAATTTAGAGTGGTGAGATGTCTGCCTTTGAGATATTTTTAAAACCAAGTTATGTTTAACAAAACCAGAGTCTAGTTGTAAGAAACAGAACATCTTTGTTTGTAATGAGGCAAAGAATATGGCCGATCAAAAAAAATCTCAGCAATAAGACCCGAGAGGCAAAGGTTTTGATTATTTGATAGGGACTTTCAGTTCAGGAGAGGAAGACTTGAAAATGTGGCTATTAGCTCTATGTTTTCCTGCCTGTTTAAGACTAAACCAGATGGTGCTTCCCCCCTCTTTGGACTGTGATTCACATCTAAGTTATCAGTGGACTTCTTTGTATTTTAGTAGAGATATCCTAAGGAAGACAGGGAAAATAGGCAAAGTCAAACAGCTAGTCAGTGATAAAGTAATATCTGAATTCAAAACCCTCTTTTTTAATCACTGACTAAACTGTCTCCCTTGACTTTGAGAATATCAATGTCTAAAAAATATGTCACATATATACAAGATATGTCACATATTTGTACAAGACAGTATGTATTTTCTTATCACCTTAACTAACTTTATGCGATAAACAAATAGATACTCTGGTTTATCCAGACATGTATACTTTCATATTAGTGAGAAATAATGAAATATTTGTAACTAAAAGTAATACCTAGTATGTAACTTTCAAGAAAAGAATAGCAATTAAAGTAATAACTTAGCATTCATATTTTGGAAGAACAATGATTTTATTACTGTAATTAAAGACTTTCTTGAATGCAAGTATCCCTACTTTAAAATTTAACTGGGTCTAAATCACTATTGTGACACACAACATACATAAAATAGAAATGTTTATAATCAGAATTCAAATGTTCACATTTCATGACAACATTCCAATGCACAAGTTATTAGAGTTCTCAAGAGCCATATGGCCACAATTTGAGATTTAGCCATAGTAGACATGTGTGATCCAGCAAAATCTCTAATTTTTTAGTATCTATTTCTAATTGCACAACTTTTCATAAAGAAGAGAATGGGAAAAGACCCTACTCCTAGGCAGGAAAATGAATTTACTGATTTCTGTTAACTACCTAGAAATGTCTCTGGTTAAAGGAGATGTATTTCCAGGAGATGTATTTCACTTTAGATCATGGAGGATAACAACTGAAATGAGCTACAACCCTTACATCCAGACCCTGAAGCCTTAGGTGACATCCCATGAGCATCTATCACAGAACAACTGCATCTGTCAAGTGGGGCTGTGGTAGGGTGTGGAAATAGCATGCCCCCAGTAGGCCATCTTCATTGCCATAGGAACATGAATCACTGGCCATAATCAGCTTACAGACTGGATGGGAGCGATCTCAACTCCATTCTGATCTAGAAATAGACACGCTGACTGGTGGCATATGGCTGTCTTGTTTTAGGTGCAGTGTCTCAAACAGCAGGGCTGCGATACCATGGATACCACACCTCTTGCCTATATTTGCACTTAATATGTTATTTCATTTTATTTGTTTGCCTAAGGAGGGGGCAAATAGCATTTGCACTAGGGCTTTGGTAAATGAGTCAATCGTGTTTAAAAAGGGGGAGAATGGCGTACTATGTGCTAAAGAGTACAAAATTCTCTGAAAGAAGGAAGAAGGGAGCTGCTGCAAGTGTCCAGAACCACATTTGGGATTCCTGTACGTTCTCTGTGCCAGTGAGGTCAGAATTCCCCTGTCATCTTAGTTTCAATCTGGGTTCTAGAAATCCATCTCTCTACAGCACCCTTGCCTGGGAGCTGATGCCACAGCAACTGTGCCACTTGATTTCATCCTGGACAAATCTGGCATTTTTTATTTTGTAGATTTCAAATACTGAACCTGGTAAGTTTTGTGTATTCTGGTAGAGAGAAGCAGTGTTTTGTTTTGTTTTTAATTGGAGGATAATTGCTTTACAATGTGGTATGGTTTCTGCCATCAGTTCAGTTCAGTCACTCAGTTGTGTGACTCTTTGTGACCCCATGGACTGCAGCACATCGGGCTTCCCTGTCCATCACCAACTCCCGGAGCTTGCTCACACCCTGTCCATCGAGTTGGTGATGCCATCCAACCATCTCATCTTCCGTCATCCCCTTCTCCTCCTGCCTTCAACCTTTCCCAGCATCGGGGTCTTTTCCAATGAGTCAGTTCTTCGCATCAGGTGGCCAAAGTATTGGAGCTTCAGCTTCAGCATCAGTCCTTCCAATGAATATTCAGGACTGAGTTCCTTTAGGATGGACTGGATTTCCCTTAGGATTGTATGGTTTCTGCCATACAATAACACAAATCACTCACAAGCATATATACATACGTACATATATATATATACCCCTCCCTCTTGAGCCTCCCAACCACCCCACCCCCATCCCAGTCCTTTAGGTCAGCACAGAGCGCTGGGCTGGGCTCCCTGCTTTGTACAGCCGCTTCCCACTAGCTGTGCATTTTGCACATGGTAGTGTATAGATCGATCGATCAATCAATCATTGTGCTACTCTCTCAGTCCGTCCCACCCTCTCCTTCCCCCACTGTGCCCACAAGGCCATGCTCTATGTCTCTATCTCTATTCCTGCCCCCCAAATAGGTCCATCAGTACCATTTTTCTAGACTCCACGTATGAGAAGCAGTGTTGAGAGAATCAGAACGCTCTAGAAGAGAAAGGG
The DNA here is from genome assembly GCA_006408695.1 of Aepyceros melampus. NCBI lineage: Eukaryota > Metazoa > Chordata > Mammalia > Artiodactyla > Bovidae > Aepyceros > Aepyceros melampus. Next base: position 480,597 of record SJXQ01007669.1, read on the forward strand.
GCCTAAACAGGGAAGACCATTAGTTCTGAGAAAAGGATTGCCTCTCTTCTTCAGTCTCCAGGGAGAGGATACTTGGCCTTAGCCATGGCCAAGGTTTTGAGCTGAAAGGTGCTAGTCACCTCAGGGTACTTTCTGATGGAGGGCTAACAGAGGCCAAAGGGGAGAGAGGCTAGAGGGCAATAAGGAAGGAGCCTGAAGAAATAAGGAAGTAATGCTAAAGAGAATGAGTTGGATCCCCTCTAGGACAGAATGTACAAATTCAGTCATTCCAGGAAACACAAAGTAAAAGGGACAAAAATTTTTAAATGAAGGAGAGGAGAGGAGATGTGTCTTATCTCGTTTAAACATCCAGTCCTTGTTTGTTGAACCTACTACAAGGCATCAGAATCATAAGAGTGTAACTCAGCATTACGAGAAACACTCTGAAATAATAATTATTAGCATGTTTTCAAGCTTTAAGGGGAAAAATAGCTGAGACTACATTAAAATATTTTTCATTATAAAGTGTATTGTAGACAGTTGACCCAAATAAATTAGCATTGAATTTATTTCTAGGGAATAGGGGATATTGAATTTTAGTGAAGGCTGTCTGGCTATCAAGAAGTGAAAGAGCTGGAGTACATCAAACCTGGTGTTAGAAAAGGTTAGAGGAAAAAGTGAATATATTGAGCCTACCTGCCAATTGTTAAAACAATTACATTTTTGGCAATCGGGGAAAAAATGTATTTCTCCAGTCTCCATTCTAGGACTTACTGTCTATGGCGTGTGTTTTCATTTCTCTGAAACTGTTTCTTCATCTGTACCTATAAATGACACTTTTAATTTCTTTATTATTTTCATTATTACTGATATGACATATGACCTATACCAAATAAATGGGAAACAAATGTACATTTGGTTTTATACATATATAATGCACCTAAATCTGATTGTGTATATCTGAAAATTGGCTAATTTTGATTTCAGTAATTGGATCTAAAATGAACAAATAAGAGAATTCACTTGCCAAAAGTGGTACCCAAGTAATATGCTGTATCTTCAATCACACCACTTTATTACTTAGCATTTCTTATCAATTTTTTCTGCTGTTACTTTGCTTTTGTATCACTGCTGGTGTCTCAGACCATTCTGTTTGCCTCTGTCTTATTGATAGCCACACCAGAGTATGGGTCCTTTTAGAAGTAAAATTGAATAGCTTTGTTGAGCTTCTAAAATTGTCCCTCTGAAATGGTAGAGAATGTGAAAATCAGTCATATAGAGAATATCATCTGGAGATACTGGATCTGAAGAAGAGAATTCTCAAGGGAGAAGTAAGAGCTTCATCAAACAATCGATGTGGCATCATGCAGGGTCTGATTTATTTGTTGTAGTTCCAGTTGGTAGAACCAAGTAGATTTGGGCATAATGATTTAAAGGATTTCTATTCTCATATAATGGTCAGGCAAGAGTGGTAGAAAGAGTAGAGAATTGTAGTCGGCACTACTAAATTAAATTTGAGTCCTATATTGGAATTTTAGCTTGAACATCTTTAATATGAAAGTTGTTATTACTGCATTGTTTTGATTTGCATTTCTCTAATAATTAGTGATGTTGAGCATCTTTTCATGTGACTGTTGGCCATTTGTATGTCTTCTTTGAAGAAATATCTGTGTCTTTTGTCCATATTTTGATTGAGTTTTTTGGGTTTTGATAATGAGCTGTATGAGCTGTCTGTATATGTTAGAATTAAGTCATTGTTGGTTGCATCATCTGCAAATATTTTCCCCCAGTTCTTAAGTTGCTTCTTTGTTTTGTTTATGGTTTCCTTTGCTGAGTGTGCAAAAACTTACAAGTTTTATTGGATCTCACTGTGTTTTTTTTGCTTTTATTTCTTTTGCCCTGGCAGACTAATCTAGGAAAATATTGCTGTGATTTATGTCACAGAATATTTTGCCTAAAAGTATTAATTCTGGTTAGATTATTTTTTCATCTCTAAAATCTAAGAGGCAAAACATGTATAACGAACAGAGGAAAAGAGGAATAAAATAAACTCCTAGTAAAACCAAATTAAGACAAAAAAAGAGAGAGCAAAAGTGTAGGGTATGTAGAAAAAAATCAGATTATAGTTAGAAACCAAAATGTATTAATAATTGCATTATATATTAATGGACTAAATATTCCAACTAAAAGACAAGTGTTGTAAAGTTAGGTATTAAAATACTATTTAACACTTATAAGAGATATACATTATATAAAGGATGCTGAAAGTAAATGAGTGAAAAAAAAGCCATGCAAATGGCCCAAAGAAAGCTGGTGTGGCCACACTAATACCAAAGAAATTAGATAAGAATTAGATATATTTCTTAAGACAAGAAATATTACTTTAGGTTAACAATGGACATTTCATAAAAATGAAGTGGTCTGTTCAGCAGGAAGATATAAACATTCTGAATTTATATGCATCTACTGAATAGCATCCAAGTATATCTAATAAATAGCAAAAATTGACAAGAGAAATAGAAAAATCCACAGAGTGGGAGATTTTAGCATATTCCACTCAGTGACTGATAGAACAAGCAGTCAAAAACCTAACAATAATAAAGAAAAACAATTTGACCTAAATGAAATAATATGAATATTGCACACAACAACTACAGAATTCAGGGGATATTATTCAGTTAATAAGATTGTTGCCATGTATGAAAATGATGGGAAAATTGTTGATTGTTACACGTAAGTAATGAAGATGATAATACAGAAAATATTTGAAAGTGCATTGTTTCCATAGCCATTACATTATATATGGCCAAAAAATATCTGAGTTCTTCCAGTATTCAAAAACTATTATCCAGTTTAGCAAAACAGTTATTCAAATTACCGTTAAATGAAGTTTCAACAAATGTCACCATTGTTTCAATTTCATCTTAATAAATGTCAACCAACATTCATGGTGAAGTTACACTTGTTTATCTTTGATGTAAACTATTTCTTTGCTGAATTGGATAATAACCAGCATTTATTTGAAATCTGTTTCAAAATATGGTTGAAAATACATGAGTTCAGCAAAAATCAACAAAAACAAGCCATGAGAATCAGTTAGATATCTGGAATTAGCAATAAAGAGTATTGCATACTTTATTATTAATTCTAAATTAGGCTACACATCTATCACATCAGTAAAATTTATAACTTTTTAATGTAGATATGTGCATACAACTTTTTTGATCCTCAGTTAATAGCATACAGCTGTGTTCCTGTTGTTGTTCAGTTGCTCAGTCATGTCCAACTCTTTGCAACCCCATGGACTGCAACACTCCAGGCTTCCCTGTCCTTCACCATCTCCCGGAGTTTGCTCAAACTTGCATCCATTGAGTCCGTGATGCTGTCCGACCATGTCATCCTCTGTCATCCCCTTCTCCTTCCACCTTCAATCTTTCCCAGCATCAGAGTCTTTTCAAGTGAGTCATTTCTTCGCATCAGGTGGCCAAAGATTGGAGCTCAGCCTCAGCATCAGTCCTTCCAGTGAATATTCAGGATCGATTTCCTTTAGGATGGACTGATTTGATCTCCTTGCCGTCCAAGGGACTCTCAAGAGTCTTCTCCATACCACTGCATATAGCGTCCTATTTGCATAAACTTCATGTAAAACTCTCTTGGCTGCCTCAAATCATATAATATCCAAGCAACAAGAGAACTTAAAGGCCAGTCACTCCAGCCTCCTCATTTTACTGCTGTGAAAATCCAGGCCCTTAGAGGTAAGTAGCTCATTCAGCACTGCCCAGCTCTTTAGAGAAAACAAACCTGTGAAGTAGGAGCACGGTATCTGAAGAAAGGCCTAGACCTCACTCAGTGACCACCCAAATGCTACAACAGTTACCGACTAAAAGGCCAGCATTCTAACAGTGGGGGAGTGTAACTTTTTCTACAAATTATTAACCGAGAGAAAAGGAAGAAAAATTTCTAATAAGTTTTGTGATGTTTTGGTCTCGATCAGAACCGCTAAGTTGCCATTGTAGCTCATTTTATACTACCTTGCTTTTATTTCTTCTACCCAAAGCTGAAAACAGTTTAATTTACAACCTGTTTAAAAGTAATAAATATTACATAGCTATTGTAATGCCATAAAAAGAACATTTTGAGGACTTCTCTGGTGGTCCCGTGATTCGGAATCCACCTGCTGATGAAGGGGACACAGGTTTGATCCCTGGTGTGGGAATAATCCACATGCCTCAGCACAGCTAAGCCCACAGACCACAGCTACTGCAGCTTGCGCACTCCAGAGTCCGTGTGCCATAGCTACTGAGCCCGGGTGCCACAACTACTGCAGCCCTGCACCCTCGAGCCCACGCTCCACAGCCAGAGAAGCCACTGCAAGGAGAAGCCCGCACACCGCAACTAGAGCGTAGCCTCCACTCACTGCAACTAGAGAGAGCCCTCACATGGCAACAAAGACCCAACACAGCCAAATAAATAAACAGATTTTTAAAAACATATAAAGAAAAAAAGGGACTCCAAGAGTCTTCTCCAACAAGAGCAATTCAAGAGAAAGTCAAGGAGATACCATGATTCCCCTGACTTTTTAACTGGAGTTTAACTTATATGATATACACTACATTATAACAAGATTCAGGGAAGATTAAAAAGTGCAAGTGTTGTAGGTAGAAAAGCTGAGAGAGTATATATAGGTCCACAGTGAAGGAAGGGAAAGATTAAATTTTCCTCCTTATCTTGGCTGCTGGAGGCCTCAGCCAAGTCTTTGTGGTAAAAGTCAGTGGGATGCAGGCTGGATATTTATTGCAGAGTTGAGTCTCCACTGTGTTCTTCACCACACCCAGATGCTCCAAGCTGTTCTCCATGATGGCAGAAGGGAAGTGACATCCCATGACTGTCACCCCCACATTCAACTGGACTGAGGTGGGCAGCTACCACCGTTCATGTCCTGATCAATAACCGATTCACATGTTATATGGAAGACATCTGTTACTTGCTTTTGTTGAAGGTCACAACAATTTCCACTTCATAGATTAACTCTCTGACTAAGGATGTTGTAGTCTGAAACTAGTGTCAACTTTACCGTAGTTAGTAAATTTTGTCAAAACAGCATCAAAATGAGGAAGCACAGAGTGTCAACAGTCTGGGATCTCATCTGGACTCTGCCACTTACTTCCTGAGTGACCCCAGGGAAGCCTCAGATTCCCCATCTCTAAGAGGACATAATACTAATAATGTGCCGTGCTGTGCTTAGTCGCTCAGTCGTGTCCAATTCTTTGTGACCCCATGGTCTGTAGCCCGCCAGGCTCCTCTGTCCATGAGGATTCTCCAGGCAAGAATACTGGAATGGGTTGCCATGCCCTCCCCCCAGGAGATCTTCCCAACCCAGGGATGGAACCCAGGTCTCCTGCATTGCAGGCAGATTCTTTACCCTCTGAGCCCTCCCTAATAACATTGTTGTGACATCCAGGGGTTAATACGTATCATGAACTCTTAGAATGTAGCCTGATGTATCGTATTCACTCAACAGGTGTTAGCTATTACACTATATTTTATATAGGAATATTAACAAAAGGAATGACTTGCAAACCAAAGTGAATTATAGTTGAAAGTGGGACTTCAAATATTCTGTTAACAATCACCCACATTTTATTTTAGAGATTAAAATCTCTTTATTGTTCAAAAATTAGTAATGATTTAAACTTAACACCTCTCCTCTTGCACATTTCATCACACACCACCACTCTAGAAAATCCACATACATGAACAGTGTTAAAAAAGTGAGATGGGGAGAGAGAGAGCAGCCTCGCATCTGGGGATGTTCATACAATGAGATCGAACAGATCCAAGTTAAATGCTAGCAAGCGCTATTGAAAAATATGGCATGAGCTATTTGCTACATCTAGTATAACATAATGGTATTATCCTGAACAGCTCACCACATTTCCAATCAAAAATATCCTTAGAAAGTTTAGTGTGTATTCTCAAATAAGTGTATTCCTTCTGTTAGGTCTTGCTCTGACTCTGTGTGTGTGTGTGTGTGTGTGTGTGTGTGTACAGTATAATATATATACATTTGCAATACTGTGCCATTTAGAATAAAGCATAAAGTCAAGCTATATAGTAATTTATTATTGATCTTTAATAAAAATATTAAAATATACTTGTCTTTTTATTTAGGAATAGAGAAACTTGCACAGAAAGGGAAATCATTGTCCCCTTTAGCAAGTATAACTGGAATATCACTCTTTTTGATTATATCCATGTGTCTTCTTCTCTTATGGAAAAAATTTCAACCCTACAAAGGTAGGTTAAAATTTAAAATATATATATATGAATGGTTTATATGTGTACTAAAAAGTATCTTACTGTGTTTTTTTCTTTCTTGGTTTTTAGTTATAAAACAAAAGCTAGAAGGCAGGTAATGCATATGTTTCTATGAAAATATTTTTATCTTGAATGCTTTCTCCTCAATGATTAATACTGACAGAAATACCAATTTGTCTTTTCAGGCCAGAAACAGAATACAGGAAAGCACGAACATTTTCAGGTAATGGCCAGGCTGGAGGGGCTATGTATTATCATTATTAATATATATTGTTAATATTAACTATTCTATACAATGTACTATTGAGATAACAGAATTCATCCCCTCCCAGGGTGACTGCCCTCACTTCACAAAGTGCTATCCCTTGTATTAGTTTTCTGTAGGTCACATGGATCTGTAAGATAAGCCCCAAAAGACACTTTCAACAGCATTTTACAGGCAAGAGAACTAAGGCTCACCCACCATCACTGACCCATATTCCACTGATCCTCTTACAGTTTGGGAACTGCCCAAGTGTTCTCTCGCTGTGTCAGTTTGTAAAGCGGACCCAGTGCTGGCAGCTCCCGTCCGGGGAGAAGAGGAAAGGGAGGTCCCCAGGGTTGTGCTTCTCCGACCCTAGGGGTGCCCCTCACTGCCATCACTTCTGACTCCCGCCTGAGTTGTTATGTTAACAGTGGGGCTTTTGCTCAGGCCTTGGAGTCAAAGGAGCTGGATTTCTGTCCCATATGTGCCTCTTCCCCCCAGGGTCACCTTGGGAAAATTATTTTTCCTGACCTGAACTCATCTCTACAATAGAGCTCATAACGTCCCCTCAGGGTTGCTCTGAGAATTAAATCCAATGTAATAGGTGCCTAATACAATGCCTGGATTCTTAGTAAACATGGGTCTTCTTCCCCCTATCTAGTCCTTCTCACAAATAATAAAGTGTCGGAGTTCTGAAAGCCCCCAGAGACTATCTGGAAGAGCCACCCTACATCTTACCGATGATAGCTTAGGTGATATTGGATTTGCATATTCTATTTTGTATGCATAGGCAGCCATGAAGTGAAGTGAACATTGCTCAGTCATGTTCAACTCTTTGCAACCCTATGGTGTATACAGTCCATGGAGTTCTCCAGGCCAGAATACTGGAGTGGGTAGCCTTTCCCTTCTCCAAGGGATCTTTCCAACCCAGGAATCGAACCCAGGTCTCTCACATTGCAGGTGGATCCTTTACCAGCTGAGCCACAAGGAAGCTCTTAGTCGCTTATTGTTTTATTTTAGTCCTGGTGGACTCTGTTAGATCTAGCAGGATACAGCAATATTATGGGTGGATTAAGAGCTGCTGCGATTGACAGATTGAGGCCTTGGTGGCCATAAGTCTCTGGTAACTGAAAGTTACAAAGGGCAAGGCTGCCCACATGTGCTTATTTGAATATATATGATACACCACTGTTCCTACACCAGACTTTAAGAATAATTGTCCCAATTGAGTTTCAATTCTGAGCTCCAAAAGGAGTGATTTCCAGTACTACTTAGTGGCAGCATGACTATAGAGGATTGTTGTTGCTGGTCAGTCACTCAGTCATGTCCAACTCTGCGACCTCATAGACTGCAGCAAGCCAGGCTTCCCTGTCCTTCACTATCTCCCAGCGTTTGCTCAACTTCATGTCCATTGAGTCAATGGGAAATGTTAAATTGGTTTTATACACATACCACTTGAAGCAAACCATAAAGATTGCTTTATAAAGGTTTCTTTAAAAAAAAAGAAAACAATCGCAGTTCCAGGCATTTGGTTTGTAAGGAGTATTTGTTTTTCATTTCAGGCCACGAGGATGCGCTGGATGACTTTGGAATATACGAATTTGTTGCTTTTCCAGATGCTTCTGGTGTTGCCCGGGTTGGTTTTCTAGTGGCTGCTTATCCTAGAAGTAGCATTCTGCTTCAGCAGAGGTGTAAGCAGCATTCCTTTGAACCTGGGGGCACTGCAGTCCAATGGCTGCGCTACCCTCAGCCGTATTGACTCACTCTCTAATGAATGACAGTGCCGGATGTGGGGAGCTCAAGTGTCTCTCTAAGCCTCTATCAAAAACGCTAACACAAATAAGGAAATTACATGAATTCATAAGCATTCTTTACCTGGTAAGCTCAGTGGAGAGAGAATTAACTCGGTTGAAGGTCAAAAGAACTGAATAAAAGAGGGACGGGGAGACCCTGGTTTAAGTCATTCTGCGTCACTTTGATAACTGTGGACTCTCTTCACTGACTCTCTCTGTCATTTAGTTTCCCCTTTAATTCCCCCCATATCTCCTGAGGACATTGCAGAGACAATTGATTATACAGGTACTTTATGTTCTTCAGAAGAAAGGTAGTGTATAAACCCAAAATATGCAGGTACATATATTTATTTTTTTCTGAAGGTGCAAGAGAACTTTTATACAGTTCAAGCTTTTTTTTTTTTTCAGTCTGCACAGACAAGGTCTTTGAAGCAATCAATTTTGTTTAAGAGACAAATAGAATGCTTCTCTGAGCTAATCAGCTCATTAACATTTTTATAGATTTATATACAACCGATCTTTCCTGTTTCCTTATTCCCCTGTGATAGCTCACCTAAGAAAGGGGCCCCTGAAATGAACTACTTGCCTCTTGGGCATTTTCATTTCCATTTTTTAAAACTTTTTGCTATTTGGGATTGGTTGTTGCACTTGTTCAGAGAATTCTAAGGTTCTGAGGTTCATCCAGAAAGTTACCTGGCCACAGGCTTTATTTCTCAAATGCCCGTGAGTAATGGAGGGGGAATGATGGAATTTCGTCCTCTTGTGGGTGAGTCATAACACCAGTATCCACGTCATCACTGGTGAAGGGCAAAACCACATTGCAAAATCTTTGCATGTCCTGTTCAGTCTCAGGCAGGATAGGCTCACTGTTCACTTCTACAACCAAACAGACAAAAATAAATAATTTGGTGGATCAGTTATTTCAGAGACAGCTCCTCATCATGACAGCAAGCACCCCCTCAGGCATGGCTTTTAAATGGGGAAGCAGGAAACTGAAGCCTGATAAGACCTGATAAGACTGGAAATGAATTTTGAAGTCATATTTTATGCCTAGGAATGTGTTGGAAAGGGGTGAGTTCTATGTAAGAAACTTTAAATTTATTCTTGCAGTTAACCAGTACTCAGTTTTAAGATTGTATTGAGAGGAACTCTGTTTGCTCAAAATGCCACAGCTCTAAAGAACCTAAGGCCAAGAAATGAATGCTTGATTACATTCCAGAGAAGTGAAAGTGTTAGCCACCTAGTCATGTCCAACTCTTTGTGACCCATGGACTGTAGCCCACCAGGCTCCTCTGTCCATGGGATTCTCCAGGCAGGAATACTGGAGTGGGTATCTATTCCCTTCTCCAGGGCATCTTCCCAACCCAGGGATCAAACCCAGGTCTCCTGCATTGTGAGCAGATTTTTTTAAACCATCTGAACCACTGGGGAATCTGTTGTAAGTGGAATAACTCAATTTGGAACCATACCCATCTTCAGAGATGAAAACTCCTGAGGAATCAGCTGAGGTCTTTCATTGGCAGTTGCAGGTGCTTTGGGAAGAAGTGAGAAACCAATACGAACACCCCGAGAAACAGGAGGAAAAGGATCCATGTTAGAAGCAGCCAGAATTGTGTGAAGATTAGCAGCTCAGTGCAATGGCTTTGAGAAAGGAATAATAATAACACTACCAAGATCTCAAAATTAAAGTTAAGAAGGGGAATGAATTACTAACTTTATGAGTTTTCAAAAATCAGAATCCATCTTTTAGTTTCTCATGATACATGAATAGATGAATACTTCTTTGTCTACTTGCTATACCTTTCATTGTCCATTCAGCACTTCCTTTTGGGAATTGTACAGAAAGCACTGGCATGGAATGAACAAATTTATTACTTGCTAACAGCTCTAGTATTAGGTTAGGTAAGTAGTTAGTCATTTTCTATATAGATCACTTTTTAAAATTTTTTAAAGACTTTTTTTGATGTGGACCATTTTTAAAGTGTTTATTGAATTTGTTACAATATTGCTTCTGTTTTAAGTTTTGGATTTTTGGCCAGGAGGCATGTGGGATCTTAGCTCCTGACCAGGAATAGGACCTGCACTCACTGCATTGGTAGGCAAAGTCTTAACCACCGGACAGCAGAGAAGCCTATAGATTGCTTTTATCATAGCCCCTGAAAACCCCTATACCAAAGAAAATCAAAAGTTGATCTTCACTCCAGACTCTGAACCAAAGTTCCCTTGACACAAAATTGATGGGATAAATCTAATCACATAGCCTAGGACTGTTGTGAAAGCTTTAACAAGAGAATGGAAATAGGAAGTTTCCAGAAAAACCTGACGCTGAGATGTTCCAAAGTGATCTGGCAAGTCAAATGGGGATAAAATAAAGAACTCTTCAGATGATCTATATAGTGCAGAGTCCTCTACAGGTAGGACTATATAAATACAAAGGACTGAAAGTGGCCACAAGTACAATGAACATAGGATGAGTTGGGCTGAGGAGGGGAGCCAGACTTTAGCTAAGAACTTAGAAAGCACTGTTTATAAGAATAACAGCATCAAATATAAAATAAGAGTTAATGAAACAAAAATGCCACTTGCAATAATAAAATCTATATTGATCTTAACCAAGCATATGCTACTATACTTACCACATTCATCCAAGCCTTTATTTTTTTTTAATTAACAAGCTTTATAGTATGTTTTATTTTGTTAAATAAAAGCATCCAGTATTCCATGTCTTTACTTTTAAAGCCCATTACTGCATTCAAACCAAACCATCTTCCTTTGTATGTTCTGTATTTCTTGGTACTGTCTTTACTAACTTGTCACGTGATAAAGGCTTCTGGCTATTCATTATTCTTTTTCCTAAACCACCTTTGCACACATGATTGGCAATTAGTATCAAAAAGCTAAGACTGAGATATAAAGGATAGTAATATATGCTCTTTGATTCTAAGCTATCCTGATATCTTCTCTTTTGCTGTTGCTTTCTCTTTCTATTACATTTCCTTTATAGTACTGCCAACTTTTTGCTTAAATGGAGGGAAAAAGTGATAGTTTGCCCAGCTATTCCTCTTCTGACCTCATAGCTGTGCCACTGCACAAACTACTATAGGGTGAGTGCAAGGAATTGTAGCTAGGAGGAAATGGATATTGAAGGGAAGTTGTTATTGTTTAGTCACTAAGCCATATTTGACTCTTTTGCCACCCCATGGACTGTAGCCCATCAGGCTTCTCTGTTTATGGGTTTTCTCAGGGAAGAATACTGGAGTGGGTTGCCATGCCCCTCTCCAGGGGATCTTCCCTACCCAGGGATCAAACTCCATCTTCTGCATTGCCAGGTGGATTCTTTAGCACTGAGCCACCAGGGAAGGCCATGAAGGGAAGTTAAACAGTTCTAATTCTCTCATCGTCACCTCTTCCAGTTGTTTTCAACTGTGTAGCGTAGTGGAAATTCTATTTGCTAGGCTGCCAACTTTTTTAATGTGCCCTATTTTTCTAGATGCCAACGAGATCTGTTCCAGCCTCTGATGGTGTACCAGGGCAAGATTTGCACAGTACAATTTATGAAGTTATTCAGCACATCCCTGCCCAACAGCAAGATCATCCAGAGTAAGTATGAACTTGCTTTTGATGATGCTACATTGAGAGGGCTCAGCATTCAGCCCCTGCTGTCCCCAGAGTTTATTGAAAGTCTCAGAAGAAAAAATACATTAAAAACAGAAAATTATAGCTCCCGTACATGTGGACACACTTTCCCACCTGAAAATAGCTCTAAGAAATAAAACAGGCAAACGTACAAGTATCTTCTGGGGCCAAGTTCTTGGGCCAGTGGACCAGACGCAGAGCTCTAGAGTCTAACATTTCCCCAATGAATCCACTTCTGGAGAAGAAAGGGGTCGTTAGGCCAGTCCTCAAGCCATCTTGGTTATCTTGCTGATTTTCCAGTGGCTGTAGGGTTTTTGGAAAAGGAAATGGCAATGCACTCCAGTATTCTTGCCTAGATAATCCCATGGACAGAGAATAGCAGGCTACGTACAGTCCCTGGGGCCGCAAAGACTCAGACACGACTTCAGCAACTAAGCACACATGTAGCGGCTTTAGAGACAGTGATCTGTCACTACAGATGGATGTGTTCATGTTCAGCCACTCAGCCGTGTCTGACTCTGCAACTCCTTGGACTATAGCCCACCGGGCTCCTCTGTCCATGAAATTTTCCAGGCAAGAATACTGGAGTGGGGTACCATTTCATCCTCCAGGGGAATCTTACTAACCCAGGGATCAAACCAGTGTCTCTTGCATCTCCTGCATTGGCAGGCGGATCACTACACATAGGACCAGGAAAACAACCTGCAAAATGTGCCCAACACTGTCCCCATCAAATGCCCACCTCTCACAGACTCCAAGAGAAGCCCAGAAACTGCTCATCCAGTTAACCTAGGGGCTGGCACCAGGCAGTCACCTTCCCTTCCCATAGGTGGAAAAACTGTGCCAACAGCCTTTTGGAATAATGAAATGAACTTTCTTTTTTTGAGGGCTGTAACTGCCTGCAGGCATAACTGCCATGAATCATCATCCATCATTTCTTTATTTGTCATTTATTGACTTTGAAAAGAACATCAATAACCATACACAGGAACTTCCCCTTTGGCAAAAGAAAACAGTTCTAGCAAAGTAATTCGTGCACACCTCTGGGTAAATACCAAAAATAACAGCTAGCAGTGGATGACCCCACTCCAGTACTCTTGCCTGGAAAATCCCATAGGCAGAGGAGCCTGGTGGGCTGCAGCCCATGGGGTTGCTAAGAGTCAGACACGACTGAGTGACTTCACTTTCACTTTTCACTTTCATGCATTGGAGAAGGAAATGGCAACCCGCTCCAGTGTTCTTGCCTGGAGAATCCCAGGGACGGGGGAGCCTGGTGGGCTGCTGTCCATGGGGTCGCACAGAGTCAGACACGACTGAAGCAACTTAGCAGCAGCAGCAGTGGATGAATGCATGGGAAACAGTCTTCCAGGGAGGAGACCCAGCCCTGGGGGGCCTGTGCATTCATTTAAGGGCTGAATAAGTGACAGGTGCACCTCAGAGGACCCCATCAGTACATTCTTTCTTGTCTCAAGGAGCCTGGAGAAAAGGGAGTCAGGTAATTAGGAGCAGACCCTAACAGAGCTGGGAGCTTCGGGTTTGAAAAGAAAAGAAAATTGCTTTGTAGCATTATGTTATTAATCTAATAGGACACCTAGAATGTTATTCCAGGACAGTTAAACAAAACCTCTCTAAAATACCTAACCCTCTTTACTGTCTGGAATAGAAAATGAAGGGGTATTTTTCCTTGTTAAAAATAAGGAATATATAGAATTTTGAGAGATGGTCTGCTTCCTAATTGTAAGATTTTATCTGCTTCCTGATTTTAAGATGGTTTCCAAGCAAAAATTTTGCCCTATTTAAATTCATTTGTTTTTCTATATGTCCTTTATTCTATATTTTTCCAGTTAGCCTGCAAACAAACCAAAGGAAGACTTGAGATTTATCTTTTAAGTCTCCAAATAATGAAATAAATATTGATTTTCAACTGTGGAGTATGGCAACTGTAATTTCAGAACACCAAATAAAATGATTTGCTGAAAAAAATGATTCCTCAAATTAAAAAAATAATCATCCTCTGAAATTAGACTGCTTTCAGACATAAACAATATCGCTAGAATTTCTTGACAGTATAAAGTTTTATTTCAGAAATGAACTTTGAAGGTTGAAATACAGCAGAAAAGCTCTTTTTCAAGCTCATTAAGGACTATTTAACTGCTGTTGAGGACATGCTCCTTCCAGGGGCAGTGCACTCAAGACTCACACACACACACACACACACCCAGCCCAGTGCTTCCCACGTTGCAGAAACCAGTACTCGAGAAACCAAGCACCACACTCGGAGAGTTGGAGAACTCAGGTATATTAACACTGGTGGGCCCAGAGGAGTTAACACTCCAAGCTCTGAGCCCCGAACAAGGGGATTACAGAGTTTTTATATACAGACTGTAGTGGGCAACACTAGCTCTTAATAGGCTGGTTTAATCTAAGGGGTTTTGTGCACAGGAGCAGCAGCCAAGATGGGGAGGGGGGTGCCTGCCTGGACAGGCATGATGAAGCAGGTTTGCAGGAGCTGGGCCGCTGCAAAAAGCAGGACAAGGGTGAGTGAGAGAAACTCCAGTTCCTGGTATTTCAAGTCCCCACTTTCTGAGACTATGTGACCTACTGATCTAGACTTTGCAAGGGGCAAGCTGAGTTACAAAGGCAGAAGGAGAAGGAGGTCATGTAAAGTTTTAACTTATCCTCTTCACCCACTCCCCATCTCCTTGGCCTTTCTCTTCTCACCTCATTCCTCCCCATCTTCTAGCAAGTTCCCTTTGTGTGTCTTTGTCTTGACTTTACCTCCATCCTGAGATGTCTTTCCTCTCTGAATCTGCCTTCTCTTTCCTTCTCCTTCTCTGTAAGGCTGTCTCCCTCCTCTCTAGTATCTCTTTTAAATTTTTTCTCCTCTTTCTCTCTTCTAGCTCATCCTAAAGGGGAGCCAACATTTTTTAAAACTGTTGTTTTCCTTGAATACAGATGTGGCTACCTATTCTAAATTTTAAAAACAAGCAGGTGGAATATTTTCTTTTTATTTCATCAGAAACTGTTTTGCACTTGTATTTTTTTTATAGTCAAAACACAAACATCTCCAGGTCATTAACTATGTACTAGGGATAGAGATTAAATACAAGACATAGTCTTTTAAAGGTTTCATAGCTCAGTGGGCTCCTCTTTGCTTGTTTTAACTGAAGGTCAGTAATCCTTAGTAGAACAAGTATTCCTCAATAGAATAAACATTCCCTATGTTTGGAAAGGAAATGAATAAATCATTTTTCTTTCCTTATTATCTATGGTTTTATTCTCTAGGTCCAATTAAATTCAGAAATCAATTTCGTGAATAATGTAGTATTACAGGTAGTTAGTGTATCTCCAGCATTCCCAGCTTGGGGTAAAGAACTGTAGCCTACTGCTTTCTTTACCTCTATTTGACAGTTGGTTCTGAGATAGAAACACAGCCAAAATATTTTTCCTTTGGCTCTTGGACTATTATTCTAGCAGTGTTGTTTTCATTGCTACACGCGTCTATTACCTAACTGAACTGCTGTTTAACAAATTGCTAAGTTGGCCTGTGTTCACATCCTAGTACTCGGTCATTTGTTTATTGAATTCATGGCTGCATTTATTTAAATGCTGTCTGTCAACCTCATTAAACACTCAGCACAGTTTGTGTTAAACCCAACTTGCTCATAGGACATTCATGTAAGTCATCCTTTTAGTTTCAAAAAGAAATTATCTACAGAATTGAGTGATGGCTTACTCTTTTTACTTATTGATTTATAAATGTGTTTTCTTGAACAAGTTCAAAGCTCTCATTATTTGCAGCTGTACAAGGGAATGAATGAATTTAAGGTTCTTCAACCTGTAGATCTGGAAATCTGTAGAACATTTCGCATGTCTCTTCACTAGGTAAGCATTCACTGGCAAGGCAGTGCATTTAAGTGAAATAAGGAAAGCACGTTTTGAGAAAAGCGGTGGAAATGTATATTCATCTGGAATCAGTGAAGAAATCAAGCCAGATGCCTCTTACTCACTGGTCCTTTTAACACAGAATAAAGGCATTTATAAGAGTCTGACTGCAGATTTTCCAGCGTATCCACAATGCACTGTGCTGCAGAGGAGCGTGGTGGGGCAAGAGTTCCCAGTGGCAGGCTTTATCGTGCCTACAGAAGAGAGAAAAGGACGGGACTTTCCAATTACCTTTTTTGTATCATGTTTCCTACAAAGCTCAATTAGTTCTAATCTATACTTTCCCTTTCCTCAGCACCGACACTATCCTATCTAATGTACAAGTGTGGAAACTTTTATTTGTAAAATCTTTAGCAGGCTTTGTTTTATTAAATTTTAAACTACTGCACTTTAAAATTTTCATTCCCAAATTTCCTTCTTGCTATTTGTACTGTGGAATAATAAAGATGATTGTCACAAAAGCAAGAGTGTGCCTTCTCCTAGGTTGTCAGTCACCAATGGAGTTTTTTTAAAAGACTTGTAAAACACTGAAGGAAATGACTTATTAAAGTCTGATTTTTACTTTTGTTCAAGGAACAGTGGATTCAAATAAATTATTACGCTTTTGCTTGTATATAGCCTTGATTCTTTGTCTTGTAGAGTGAAAATCTTACATAAATTCACATTATAGATTTAGATTTTTTTGATCCCTTTTCCCCAGTGTGCATCATGGAGCACTACCAAAATAAGACTCTTGCTCTCACATGGCTATTTACTTTTCAGGCTTGAAATTTTTGCTTTATTGGATTGTGAATTCTCCTTGTATATCGCTGTATTTAAAAAAAAAAAAACAGAAACCAATGGTAGAATTTTAAAACACCATTTTATAACTCCCAAATGCAACTGATTCAGATACCAGTTAGCACTAGGCAAGACTGCTAGATAAAAGTTACCAGATAAAACTACCGAGAATTCTGCTGTAGAAACCCTGCGTAGGAAAGGTGGTCGTGGCCCAGAGAGCAGCAGGTAGGCAGAGCATCACGCAGAGCCGCAGGGCACAGTGAGGCCTGGGGAGCGGGGTCGGAACCGTCTCTTCCAAGTCTTGTAGATCTTGAAGATGAAAGACAAATGTTTATATTCATTGACTTTGGCTACAGATACTCTGACCTGCCAGTGCCACTCTTTAGGATTTCATTCTGGCTAAATAAAGGTAGAAGCAGTCTAAATATACAGCACTGGGGGATTTAAAATGACATCAGTGACATTAAGCCCATGCAATAACTCACCTTCCAACTATTAAAAAAGAGGAACTATGACAAGATTTTCCAACCTCAAGCTATGTCTCTTGGCCTATAATACAGAAGAAAGAAGAGCATTTCCAGCAAATCAGAACTATGATGAAGTATTACCTCACAAAAGTCAGAATGGCCATCATTAAAACGTCTATAAATAATAAATGTTGGAGAGGATGTGGAGAAAAAGGAACACTCCTACACTATTGGTGGAGTGAAAATTGCTGCAGCCACTATGAAGAACAATATGGAGGTTCCATAAAAAACTAAGCATAGAGCTACAATATGGCCCAGCGTAACCACACTTGAGCTTATATCTGGAGAAAATGGTAATTCTGAAAGATACATGCACCCCAGTGTTCGTTGCAGCACCATCTACAATAGGCAAGACATGGAAATGCCTGAATGTCCATCAACAGATGAATGGATAAAGAAGACGGGGTAGTTATATACAATGGAATATTAGATGACCACAAAAAAGAATGAAATAATGTCATCTGCAGCAACAAGGATGAACCTAGAGATTATCATTCTAAGTGAAGTAAGCCAGCAAAAGATAAATATCATTTGATATTGCTTATATATGGAATCAAAATGATATAAATGAACTAATTTACAAAACATAAATAGACCCACAGGCATAGAAAACAAACTTATGGTTACCTAAAAGGAAAGGGAAGGGAGGACTAAATTAAGAGTTTGGGATTAACACATATACACTACTGTATATAGAATAGATAACCAACAAGGACCTACTACATAGCACAGGGAACGCTACTCAATATTTTGTAATAACCTAAAATGGAAAAGAACCTGAAAAAAATCACTTTGTTGTACACCTCAAACTAACAATATTATAAATTAACCACAATAAAAAACAAAATTTTTAAGAAAAATAAAAACAATAGCATTTCTTTTTAAAATGCATTCTGAGTAAACCACTATGTTTATACTATACCTCTTATATTTTCATAGAAGCACACGGCAAGAGGAAAAACTAAGTCCTACAACTTACCCATTCTTTCCTGCTCTTTTTTCTCTACCAGCCTTATATATTTTTCTGCTGGAAAAGTCCATCAGTTCTACCACAAATATTTTCTTCTACATTTGGTTAAAAAAAAAGGTATTATCTAATTAAAAAAGGAATCCATGCCCATTGTTAGAAGTGTATTTATACTTGGAAATGCAGAAGGCTAACCATAAAGCGATTAAAATCACCTGTAGAGAGTAGACCAGAAATGTTCTCATGACAAAAGAAAAAAATGTAATTATGTGAGGTGATGGATGTGTTTGTTAACTAACCTTATTGTGGTAATTATTTTACAATATATACATGTACCAAATCACCACACCTTAGACTTTCACAATGTTATATGTCAATTATATCTCAATAAATCTGGAAAAAATAAATATGAAATCACTTGTAATTTCACTCCCAGGGAAAAAGAAAAAAAACCTGTTAGAATTTTCTCAGCTTAGTCATGCATACGTTTATTCCTACTCCCTCCAGTTCCAGAAAGGATTTATGGCAGCTCATATAAATGCATAATATAACAAGATAAAATATACCCCTCAAAATAAAGGTGATAAAGAAAACAGGATGAAGGAAAAATAGAGTTTACAAAAGCAATGTGAAAAAAGAAATGAGGTTAATAACTAGTATGATGAATTCCCCTTCATCTGAGAATACTGTTTTGTAGCCCTGAGGTCATGCAGCATATACAGGAGGATGTCTAAGGAGGGGCCTCTAAACCAAATGCAATCTGTAGTTGTCCCAGCCAAAGAAAGGTTGCAGTCTTATTGTAGGGCTGAGAGAGAGCAGATCAGCTTTCCCAAGCACCCAGTCACCCCAGGTCCACCCGCCTCTCTCCTCCTTTCTCAAGCTTGAATTCTCTTCCAGAGACCATGTATCTCCTTACTTGGAGTTCAGTTCTGTCGCTCAGTCAATGGCGACCCCATGGACTCTGCGACCCCATGGACTGCAGCACGCCAGGCTTCCCTGTCCATCAGCAGCTCCCAGAGTTTGCTCAAGCTCATGTCCATCGAGTCGGTGATGCTATCCAACCATCTCATCCTCTGTCGTCCCCTTCTCCTCCTGCCCTCAATCTTTCCCAGCATCAAGGTCTTTTCCAATGAGTCAGCTCTTCGCGTGAGGTGGCCAAAGTATTGGAGCTTCAGCTTCAGCATCAGTCCTTCCAATGAACATTCAGGACTGATTTCCTTTAGGGTTGACTGATTTGATCTCCTTGCAGTCCAAGGGACTCTCAAGAGTCTTCTCCAGTACCAAGATTCTAACTACAATAAGCTACTGCTGCATCTCTGTGTTCCTGTTCCTAGATCAAATTTTGGGATACTTTAAAACATAGACAGTCTTCAACAGCTTTTTTCTTTTTTGCTTCAAAATGACAATTTTTTACTGAGGTATAATGGATGTACAATATTGTAAGTTCTAGGTGTACAACATAGTGATTCACAATTTTAAAGATTATATTCCACTTATAAAACATTGGCTATATTCTCTGTGATGTACAATATATCTTGTAGCTTATTTAATTTTCATTTTTTATTTATTTTTTAATAGCTGATTAACAATGTTGTGATGGTTTCAAGTGAGCAGTGAAGGGACTCAGCCATACTATACATGTATCGATTTGTCCCCAAACTCTTCTCCCATCCAGGTGGTCACATAACATTGAGCAGAATTCCGGTGCTATACAGTAGGTCCTTATTGGTTATGTAATTGCTAGTCTAGGTTCGATACAGGATACTGGATGCTTGGGGCTGGTGCACTGGGATGACCCAGAGAGATGATATGGGGAGGGTGGTGGGAGGGGGGTTCAGGGTTGGGAATTCAGGTACACCTGTGGCGGATTCATGTATGGC
Organism: Aepyceros melampus; assembly: GCA_006408695.1. NCBI lineage: Eukaryota > Metazoa > Chordata > Mammalia > Artiodactyla > Bovidae > Aepyceros > Aepyceros melampus. The sequence continues at coordinate 500,666 of SJXQ01007669.1, forward strand.
AAACCAATACAGTATTGTAAGGTAAAAAAAAAAAAATATATATATATATATACACATAACATTAAACAGCTTTTTCTTAAATAGGTAGTTATACATTTGCATGATTCACAAATCAAAATCCTATAAAAAGTATGCATTAAGAAAACTTTTTTTATTAGTGTTTGGTTTTGGGTTTTGGTTTGCCACAACCAAGGGAAATATAAGCACATGTTCCTATGTTTTTGAAACTCACTTTTCAATCACAGGTAATTCTTCTTAATTTTGTATCTCTCACACACGCAAAAACACACAGACCCTCTTAGCGCGTGGTTCCACTCAAAGCGGCAAGGAATTGCTAAAGGGAGAAATGTGAAAGGATCTAGAATCCAATTAACTTTTGCTGTCACTGGTGTGTAACACCAGATGACTCACTGCTTTTTTAGTAAATGGGGATGAAAATCTCATAAATTAATCAAGGGAAGTGATGAACCAACCCAGATGTTCACCTAATTGACAAATTAATCTTTAAAAAACAGCCTAAAGTTCTTTCCTTATTACTAAACATAATCGTGGCTGTTGTTAAAATTTTTAACTTTATATTCCTGCTTCTAACTTGCAAGAAAATCATATTCCTCCTGCTTATTATTTTGAAAGAGTATATCCTACTGGTACTCTTTTAAGCAAAAAAATTAAAATCCTTATGAATAAAACAATTTTCCTTGTTTTTCTGACATTTGAGCACTTCCATATTAATAAGACAATTTCAGTTAACATAAACTGCACACATACACTCCAGAAGGTTCATGTGATCCCTAAGTTTTACAAAATCACACACCCTATAAAGTTCTGTTTGATAATTGTATGATAGCTCAGTACATGGTATATAGTTTACTGCTGCTGCTGCTAAGTCGCTTCAGTCGTGTCAGACTCTGTGTGACCCCAGAGATGGCAGTCCACCAGGCTCTGCCGTCCCTGGGATTCTCCAGGCAAGAACACTGGAGTGGGTTGCCATTTCCTTCTCCAATGCATGAAAGTGAAAAGTGAACGTGAAGTTGCTCAGTCGTGTCCGACTCTGAGTGACCCCGTGGAGTGCAGCCTACCAGGCTCCTCCGTCCATGGGATTTTCCAGGCAAGAGTACTGGAGTGGGGTGCCATTGCCTTCTCCTATATAGTTTACTATATGTTATTAAAGATTTAACTTATTTTCAGAAGCTTGTAATTTTCTGCTTCTGTATGCTCCTATCATCCCTGTGAACTTATGTGTCATTTTTATATATTCTTCTAAAGTTCATGTTCAAATTTATATGAATGTGTTTGTTTTAGTTTCATAAGGCAGTAAGAAAGCAGAGATTTCTTTCTAATGAGTACACGGGAATAAGACACAGCACTTGGATGTAACACTGATGCTCTCCTTTCTTTTCATTTACCAGATACACTTCTTAGTGGAATTATGTTAACCTTGAAGTTTACAAATACTTTTACAACTATTACCCACATAGATCTTCCCAAGAACCTTGTGGGCTAGAAAAAAGCATGCCTGCTTTATAGATGAAAGAACAAATACTCAGAAAGTTAAAAGACTTGCTCAAGTCACTTATATAAAATGTGTTTTGTGCATAACCACCTACAAAATATTCCCCTATACATTTTTTATTTATTTTTTAATTGAAGGATTATTGCTTTACAGAATTACATTAAAAAAAGTTTTCATGAGAAAGATTGTTTTTTTATTTTATAAAATTTCAAACATTTACAAAAGTAGAGAAAGGACCCTAATTAATGCTCATACACACCATCCATCTTTAATAGTTAGCAACGAACCAAACTTGTATACCCATACCCTCTTCCTGGTCCCCTTATCCATCTTATGTTATTTTTAAACAAATCATGAGGAAGAATTTAGAACAAGAAATGGCAAAACTTACTATTATGCTAAAGACAAAAAGCAACAGAAGAGAAAACAATGTTTTTTGAATCCCTACCTCATTTATTTATTACTCATTCTTGAACTGTAGATCTAACTTTTTCCAATCTCAGAAATGTTACATCTTAATTTAATTTTTTTGACTGTTAATTTTTTTAATTAAGACCTTTCACTTTTTCGAGTAGTTTATTTTTTAGAGCAAGTTCACAGCAGAATTGAATGGTGTATGCAGAGAATTCCCATACTGTCCCTGTCTGAAACATGCATAACCTTCTGCATTTAATTGGAGGATAATTGCTTTACAATGTCATGTTGGTTTCTGCTGTACAACAACATGAATCAGCTTTACAGGTACATATATCCCTTCCCTCTTGAACCTCCCTCTCAAGCCACCCCCTTCCTACCCCTCTAGGTCATCACAGAGTGCCAGGCTGGGCGCCCTGTGTAATATAGCAGCTTCCCACGAGGTATCTATTTTACACTTGGCAGTGTGCATATGTCAACGCTACTCTCTCAGTTCGTCCCACCTTCTCCTTCCCCCACTGTGTCCCCAAGCTCAGTCTCTACGTCTATATCTCTCTTCATGCCCTGCAAATAGGCTCATCAGTACCATTTTTCTAGGTTCCATATCAGTTCAGTTCAGTCACTCAGTCATGTCTGATTCTTTGTGACCCCATGGACTGCAGCACGCCAGGCTTCCCTGTTCATCACCAACTCCCAGAGCCTGCTCAAGCTCATGTCCATCAAGTCAGTGATGCCATCCAACCATGTCATCCTCTGTCGTCCCCTTTTCCTGCCTTCAGCCTTTCCCAGCATCAGGGTCTTTTCCAATGAGTCAGTTCTTCCCATCAGGTGGCCCAAGTATTGGAGCTTCAGCTTCAGCATCAGTCCTTCCAATGAATATTCAGGACTGATTCCTTTACAATTGACTGGTTGATCTCTTGTAGTCCAAGAAACTCTCAAGAGTTGTCTCCAACACTGCAGTTCAAAAGCATCAATTCTTTAGGCTCAGCTTTCTTTATGGTGGGGCTTCCATGGTGGCTCAGAGGTTAAAGCGTCTGCCTGGAATGCAGGAGACCCGGGTTCGATCCCTGGGTCGAAGATCCCCTGGAGAAGGAAATGGCAACCCACTCCAGTACTCTTGCCTGGAGGATCCCATGGAGGGAGGAGCCTGGTAGGCTACAGTCCATGGGGTCACAAAGAGTTGGACACGACTGAGTGACTTCACTTTCACTTTCACTTTCTTTATGGTCCAACTCTCACATCCATATATGACTACTGGAAAAACCATAGCCTTGACTAGATGGACCTTTGTCAACAAAGTAATGTCTCTGCTTTTTCATATGCTATCTAGGTTGAACATAGCTTTTCTTCCAAGGATCAAGTGTCTTTTAATTTCATGGCTCCAGTCACCCTCTGCAGTGATTTTGGAGCCCAAGAAAATACAGTCTGTCGCTGTTTCCATTGTTTCCTCATCTATTTGCCATGAAGTGATGGGACCAGATGCCATGATCTTTGTTTTTTGAATGTTGAGTTTTAAACCAGCTTTTTCACTCTCCTCTTTCACTTTTGTCAAGAGGCTCTTTCATTCCTCATCGCTTTCTGCCATAAGGCTGGTGTCATCTGCATATCTGAGGTTATTAATTCCATATATAGATGTGTTAATGCATGATATTTGTTTTTCTGTTTTTGACTTACTTCATTCTGTATGGCAGGCTCTAGGTTCATCCACCTCAGTTCCCCCTCTATACTGTAAATCTTTCAGTTTAGTTCAGTCGCTTAGTCGTGTCCGACTCTTTGTGACCCCATGAATTGCAGCACGCCAGGCCTCCCTGTCCATCACCATCTCCCGGAGTTCACTCAGACTCACATCCATTGAGTCTGTGATGCCATCCAGCCATCTCATCCTCTGCCGTCCCCTTCTCCTCCTGCCCCCATCCCTCCCAGCATCAGAGTCTTTTCCAGTGAGTCAACTCTTTGCATGAGGTGGCCAAAGTACTGGAGTTTCAGCTTTAGCATCAAATCTTCTTTAGGTGACTTATAATACCTAACACAACATAAATGCTTTGTAAATAGTTGTAAATGCAATGTTAGTGCTGTGTAAATAGTTGTCTGCAAGGCAAATTGAAGTTTTGCTTTGGGGAACTTTCTGGAATTTTTTTCAGTGTTTTAAATCTATGATTGGTTGGATCCAGGATGCAGAACCCCCATATATGGATAGCTGACAGTATTTATTTGTTTTTTGTTTGTGTCTGAGAACTTTCTCATTTGAATATACTCCTAGGGGAGATGACAACTCTTTTGCTCACCACACAATGGGCGTAAACTGGCAGACTATTTCTTCCCTGAAGCAGAATTCCACTTTAGGTTTATGGCAGAGGCTTTCTGAAGCTTCGAAACAGTCAATCCCTTAAATTCTACAAAAACCAGTTGTCCTAGGTGGTGGCAACTTCAGAGACCACACCCCCATGATAGCCAGTTCTTCTGAGTGTCCCTTGTGGCATCCATTCCATTATATGCAGTTTAAAAGACATATAATATATGGTTTCAAATTGTAATGAATAGGATTACCTATGCTCTGTATATTTAATGAAGACACCATGGTTAGGAGGCAACTGTTTCCAATAATCCTCTAGTCCTTTGAGATTGAAGCTCAGAGCTCCTGATAACCTTAGGGAGTCATTTTTCCTTGCTTCCTGGACTTGGGTGCCTATTTCTTTTCCCAGTTTATAACTTCCTTGGTGGCTCAAATGGTGAAGAATCCACCTGCAATGGAGAAGACCTGGGTTCAATCCCTGTGTTGGGAAGGTCCTCTGGAGAAGGAAATGGCAACCCTCTCCAGTATTCTTGCCTGGAGAATCCCATGGACAGAGGAGCCGGGTGGGCTACAGTGCATGGGGTTTACCAAGAGACATGACAGAGCAACTAATACTTTGACTTTCTTTCACTTCACTATATGTTTCTTCTTGGAGAAAACAAAAACTATGTAAACAGAAGAATGAAAGCTTCTGCAGAGACAACTGGTCTTTTTAGGAATAGCTTGTAAATGGCATGCTGAGGCATAGTCCACAAACTAGACGAGATAAATGCAAAGAGGCTTGCACTGTTAAACAGTCTCAGATATGACAGTTAATACTAAAAGTATAAGTTAGAATGTCCAGTCAAGTTGATGTATAGGTAAGTTAAGAACAGGAAGGATTCTTTTTCTAGAATTGTTTATAGCTTGTGGGTGGCTGAGATGTCCATACAAAATCCTTTCCAGCCTGGGAGTCTGAAAGTGGTTCCATTCCCTGATCTGTTAGTGCCACCTATGGTTCCAAATTAGAAAGTGTTAGGTTAAAGTATAAAATCTCTGTATTATGAACAGTAATCTGATTTTAAATTAGATTATGTATCATTCTATTGTATTTTGCCCTCTGGGTTTCACTAAATGAATAGAATATCTTTCTGGAGGACAAATCTCCCAATATGCATTAGCAGATTTTAAAATGTTTATACTCTTTAATCCAGTTTGGACTTTTTAAACCAGTCAAGCCTAAAGGAAATCAACCCTGAATATTCATTGGAAAGACTGATGCTGAAGGTGAAGCTCCAGTACTTTGGCCACCTGATGTGAAGAGCCAGCTCATTGGAAAAGACCCTGATGCTGGGAAAGATTGAAGGCAAAAGGGGAAGGGGACAACAGAGGATGAGAGGGTTAGATAGCATCACTGACTCAGTGGAATGAATCTGAGCAAACTCTGGGAGATAGTGGAGGAGAGAAGCCTGGCATCCTGAAGTCCATGGGGTCACAAAAAGTGAGACATGACTTAGTGACTGAACAACAAAATCAGTAATCCATGTTTAAGAAATAATGAGACACAAAGACACATGTATAAGAATATTTAGTGCAGTATTAAATAAATGTTCAAATGATTATAAGTCATATATGAGATGGAATATGATATAGCCATTTAAAATATCAAAAAAAGAGAAAATTGCTTTTAGTTGTAATTTCTATCATTTGTATCCTTTTAGAAATATTTCAAGTCTTTCAGAAACTGTCAGAACCCTAAAGAGATAATATAACTGCAGTATACAATAGCACACCAAAAACAAAATCGATAACCCACAAAGCTAATAAGCTATGTGCCTAAAAAATAGAACTTATAAATGTGCTAATTGTTTTCTTCTTTTTCTGCACCAATCAAGATAAATGAGATAAAATAGGTACTTTGCAGAGACAACAGAAGTGGAAACTTCTTTCCAAGTGGAAACTCTTTCTTCTTTCTAAAATAAAAAATGCACACTTCTGTGGGGCCTTCATCTTGGTCTGCATTTCTCTATCATAGAGGAAACTAATCTCTTTACCTCTGCTTTGGCATCTACCCCTGTTACCTACTCACCAGCTTTATACCATCCATTATCCTTCTCTTCTGTATTTCCAACCAGAGGAATATATCCCACCAGTTTTAAAGTACAGTCATGTGTGATGTCCAAACTAGTAATAAGAATTCCTCACTCAAACCCACATCCTCTACCTCCTGATTTCTGGCAGAATATCGTATATCTTATCTCTCATTTCACAGTCAAGCTTCTTAATTTATATATTTGTTATTACAATTTTCATACCTCCTGCTCAGTCTTAAACTCACTCCAATCTGGTATGTGCCCCCATCACGCTATTAAAACGGCTCCCTATAAAATCACTAGTGACCTCCAGGTTGCTAAACGTGGACTTTTTCCAGTGTTCATTGGAGTGTCTCAACAGTAGTCAACACCCTTGACCAACGCTTCCTTCCTGAAACTCACGCGACTCTTGGTTCCCCCACCCCCACTCCCCTCCTTCTTTCTCTAGGCACTTTTTTGTTTTTTTTTTTCGGCAGCTCATCCTCCTCTTTCTGACCATTCAATATCATAGTTCAGTCTTTGACTCTCTTCTCACTCTTTAGTATCTTCCTAGGAAATTCCCTATAGCTATAATTTATATTACCACCACCCTATATACCGATGATTCACAAACCTAATTTCTGGCCCAGTACGTTCCTCTGAGCTCCAAGAACACATGTGAAAAATACGTATTTCTTCACTTTTTAGAGATCTCGATGGTAGGTACCTCAATCTCTATTTAAGCAAAACCTAACTCAAGAGTTTTCCTTCCAAACTTACTCTTCCATTGTCCTCTTTCAGTTCTGTAAATGGCCCACCACCAAGCTTGCTGCACACAGCAAATGCTGAAAGTCATCTCTGATGTTTCCCTCTCCTTCATTATGCACATGTGATCCATCTTCAAGCTCTGTGGCTTCTACTTCCTACTTCTTAAATCCATCATCTCTCTAGCTCCACCATCATGTCAATTCAGGTCACCATTATCTCTTGTCTGTGTTACTACATTACAGTCCTATTAGTTTTAATAGTGTTATTTCTTTTTACTTAACCTGTACACCATTGGTTTAATTTTTGTCTAAATTCACTAGCCAGGACCTCCATGCGGTTTTAGACAAGTGATGGTAAGAGAGGACATCTTTGCCTTTTTCCTCATCTTAGGGGAAAAGCATCCAGTTTCTTACCATTAAGTATGGTTTTGTGTGTGTGTTAGTTGCTCAGTTGTGTCCGACTCTTTGCAACCCCATGGATTACAGCCCACCAGCCTCCTCTGTCCATGGAATTCTCCAGGCAAGAATACTGGCATGGGAAGATCCCTTTTCCAGGGGGATCTTTCGGACCCAAAAATCGAACCCAGGTCTCTTGCTTTGCAGAGGGATTCTTTACCATCTGAGCCACCAGAGAATCCCAAGTATGGTATTAATTCTAGGTTTTTTTGTAGATGTTCTTTGCCAAGCAGAGAAATTTCTCCGCTACTCTTAGATTGCTGAGAGTTTTTATTATGAAAGGCGATCAGTCAGTTCAATCACTCAGTCATGCCCAACTCTTTGTGATCCCATGGACTACAGCATGCCAGGCTTCCCTGTCCATCACCAACTCTCAGAGTTTGCTCAAACTCAAGTCCATAGAGTTGGTGATGTCATCCAACCATCTCATCCTAGTCGTCCCCTTCACTCCCACCTTCAATCTTTCCCAGCATCAGGGTCTTTTCCAATGAGTCAGTTCTTCGCATTAGATGGCCAAAGTATTGGAGTTTCAGCTTCAGCATCAGTCCTTCCAATGAATATTCAGGACTGATTTCCTTTAGCATGGACTGGTTGGATCTCCTTGCAGTCCAAAGGACTCTCAAGAATCTTCTCCAACACCACAGTTCAAAAGCATCAATTCTTTGGTGCTCAGCTTTCTTTATAGTCCAACTCTCACATCCATACATGATCACTGGAAAAACCAGATTTTGCCAACTGCCTTTACTCAACTGACATGATCATATGATTTTTTTTTCTCTAACCCATTGATGAGTGGATTTCATTAATTTTCAAATGTTGAACAAACCTTCCATAACTGAAATAAATCTTACTTGATTGTGATGTATAATTCTTATTAAAGACTGTCAGATTTTATTTGCTAATACCTTTTTGAGGAATTTTTTCATGTGTGTTCATGAAAGATATTAGTTTGCAATTTTCCTTTCTTGTGTCTTGGTCTAGTTTTGGTATTCGACAATTGCTAACTTCATAAAGTGAGTGTTCCGTCAGCTTCTGTTTTCTGAAAAAGATTATACACAATTACTGTTTTTTTTTTTTTTTAATGTCTGGCAGAAATCACCTGTAAAAGCATCTAGGCATGTCTTTTCTTTTTTGGAAGGTTATTAATTATTGATTTGATATCTTAAAATATAAGCCAGTTTATATTATCTATTTCTCCTTGTGTGAGTTTAATAATTTATATATTGCAAAGAATTGGTCTATTTCATCAAAGATACCAAATTTGTAATTATAGAGTTGTTTGTGGTATTCCTCTTCTACCTTTTCTACTGTCACTGGGATAAGCAGTCATGCCCCCTCTTTCAATATTATCCATTTATGTTTTTCCCTTTATTAGTCTGTATTATGGGTTGAATTGTGCCCCATCTCAAACTTCACATGTTGAGTCCTGTACTGTGTGCTCAGACGCTTCAGTCATGCCAACTCTTTGCGACATTATGGACTGTAGCCCTCCAGGCTCCTCTATGAGGCTTTCTAGACAAGAATACTGGAGTGGGTTGCTATGCCCTCCTCCAAGGATCTTCCTAACCCAGGGATCAAACCCACGGCTCTTAGGTCTCCTGCACCACCAGGCGGGTTCTTTACCACTAGCACCACTGGAGAAGCCCCCCTTCAGTCCTAACTCCTAATAATTTCTGATACCTAGAAATGTGACCTCTTAAATAGAGTCATGGCAGATGTAACTAGTTATAATTAGGTAATACCAGGATAGAGTGGACCTCTAATCTAATGTCCGGTGTCCTTATAAAGAGAACGCCATGTGAAAATACAGACACATACAAGCAGGGCTATGTGAAGACACCAGGAAACTATGTACCAGCCAAGCAGCAACTTAGGCCTCCAGAGGACAGAAGAGAGGCATGAAACAGCCGCCCTTCACACCCTCAAAAGAAACCAACCTTCTCCACAGCTTGATTTTTGACTTATAGGCTCCAGAACTCTGAGACAATGCACTTCTGTTGTTTATGCCATTCAATTTGTGGTAATTTATTTCAGTAGCCTTAGAAAATTAAAATACTGAGCTCTGGGAATGTATGAGCTGGAGGTTTCAGAAGCTTTAAACTTCTCCAGAGTTCTTGTTTTTGTAACCCTTTAAATACAGTCTGTATTTTTAAGTTCTCTTTATAATCGACTGTAACTAGCCTGGAACCCTGCTCATGCGGTGCTAAGGTATGGGGGAGGGAAAGAATTCTATAATCTTATAATTAAATAGCAGTCTTTTAGTGGAACCATGTCCCTGAGCTGTGACTCACAGCTGTTTCTTAGCTCCTAAACCCTTCAGTTCAATTAAGTTCAGTTGCACAGTCGTATTCAACTCTTTGTGACCTCATGGACTGCAGCAAGCCAGGCTTCCCTGTTCATCACCAACTCTCGGAGTTTACTCACACTTATGTCCATTGAGTTGGTGATGCCATCCAACCATCTCATCCTCTGTCATCCCTTCTCCTCCCACCTTCAATCTTTCCCAGCATCAGGGTCTTTGCAAATGAATCAGTTCTTCGCATCAGATGACCAATGTATTGGAGTTTCAGCTTCAACATCAGTCCTTCCAATGAATATTCAGGAATGATCTCCTTTAGCATGGACTGGTTGTATCTCCTTGCAGTCCAAGGGACTCTCGAGTCTTCTCCAACACCACAGTTCAAAACCATCAATTCTTTGGTGAATTTCCTTATACTCCAACTCTCACATCTATACATGAGTACTAGAAAAACCATAGCTTTGACTAGATGGATCTTTGTTGGCAAAGTAATGTCTCTTTTTTTAATATGTGTCTAGGTTGGTCATAACTTTTCTTCCAAGGAGTAAGCGTCTCTTAGTTTCACGGCTGCAGTCACCATCTGCAGTGATTTTAGAGCCCAAAAAAATGAAGTCTGTCACTGTTTCAACTGTGTCCCCATCTATTTTCCATGAATGATGGGACCAAATGCCATGATCTTCGTTTTCTGAATGTTGAGCTTTAAGCCAACTTTTTCACTTTCCTCTTTCACTTTCATCAAGAGGCTCTTTAGTTCTTCACTTTCTGCCATAAGGATGGTGTCATCTGCATATCGGAGGTTATTGATATTTCTCCCAGCAATGTTGATTCCAGCTTGTGCTTCATCCAGCCCAGTGTTTCTCATGATGTACTCTGCATATAAGTTAAATAAGCAAGGTGACAATAAACAGCCTTGACCTACTCCTTTCCCGATTTGGAACCACACTGTAGTTCCATGTCCAGTTCTGTTACTTCTTGACTTGCATACAGGTTTCTCAGAAGATAGGTCAAATTGTCTGGTATTCCCATCTCTTGAAGAATTCTCCACAGTCTGCTGTGATCCACACAAAGGCTTTGGCATAGTCAATAAAGCAGTTCAGTTCAGTTCAGTCTCTCAGCCGTGTCCGACTCTTTGCGACCCCATGAATCGCAGCACGCCAGGCTTCCCTGCCCATCACCAACTCCCAGAGTTCACTCAGACTCACATCTGTTGAGTCCATGATGCCATCCAGCTATCTCATCCTCTGCCGTCTCCTTCTCCTCCTGCCCCCAATCCCTCTCAGCATCAGAGTCTTTTCCAATGAGTCAACTCTTCGCATGAGGTGGCCAAAGTACTGGAGCTTCAGTTTGAGCATCATTCCTTCCAAAGAAATCCCAGGGTTGATCTCCTTCAGAATGGACTGGTTGGATCTCCTTGCAGTCCAAGGGACTCTCAAGAGTCTTCTCCAACACCACAGTTCAAAAGCATCAATTCTTCAGCGCTCAGCCTTCTTCACAGTCCAACTCTCACATCCATACATGACCACAGGAAAAACCATAGCCTTGACTAGACGGACCTTAGTCAGCAAAATAATGTCTCTGCTTTTGAATATACTATCTAGGTTGGTCATAACTTTTCTTCCAAGGAGTAAGCGCCTTTTAATTTCATGGCTGCAGTCACCATCTGCAGTGATTTTGGAGCCCAAAAAAATAAAGTCTGAAGATGTGTATAAGAGACAGGACTGAGACAGAACTGTGTTTGAGTGGCCAGATGCCATGATCTTCGTTTTCTGAATGTTGAGCTTTAAGCCAACTTTTCCACTCTCCTCTTTCACTT